>CM076575.1:1666048277-1666295945 GCA_034641835.2 Pinus albicaulis | reverse complement strand
CTACAGACCTCTGAACTGTATTACAATGAGGCTCAAGGGCCTATTTATTATGGAGAAATAATGGAGAACTCTAAACGTCCAAAAACCTAACCCTAGGAGATGAAGCGCCAAAAATATGGGCCTCGTTTGGGTAAATTGGTGTTTCAACTTCTCGGGGACGTAACTTTGGCATACTATCTCCATTTGGGGCTTCAAAATGGCTCCAGAAGTTCAGGACCCACAAAACTGCTAAAAATAGTAAGTTGTGAAAAAACTGAAAGAGACAATGGTGGGGCCCCAAGTGGAATAGGCGGGTGGCCACCAATATCCACCTGGATCATTCCTCCCCTTTTAGGAAGCAATGGTCCCCATTGCGTTAAGTTCCTCCATGAGATGAGGAAATTTCTGCTGAACTTGGTCCCTAGTGAACCACTTTCCTTGGTGCAGGAGTTGGCCAGCTTTGACAACCCGATACAGTTGGATCTTCTGTTGGCTAGTGTTCTTGATTTGCATGTCCATGATACAGTCTATGGTGGCTTGTTCCATGCAGTCTTGGTTTAACTCTTTTGGTGTGAGTTCTTCTGCAATGTCAGAGGTGTCCAATAAAGGTGGGAAGTAGGGACGAAGGCGGTCTACATTGAATACTGGGTGCAGACCAAGGAATGGTGAAATACTGTGCTCGAAGGCATTGTTCCCTATAGCCTTGGCGATGGTGTACAGCCCATATCGGAGCGGGTGAATCTTGCGGTGGGGTCCAGTGAGGCGCTCCTTCTGCAAATGTAGCCACACTTTTTTGCCAACCTGGAAGTTGTGTGGCCCCCGATGTTGATCATGTCGTTACTTGTACTTAGCATTGGCTCTATCCAATATGTCATGAACCTGTTGGCAGATGTGCTGAATGCGCTCGATGAAGTTGTTTGCTTTGTCAGCTTCGAACTGGACATGAGTCGAATCAGCCTAAGTAGCTGCAAATGGCATGGCTATGTCAATGGGACATAGTGGCTAGAATCCCAAGCCCACCTGAAAGGGGCTATGGCCAGTTGAGCTGTGGAGAGCCCGGTTATAACTGTGTTGTACATAGGGAAGGATCTCATCCCATGTGTGTGGATTCTTTGAATTGTACATGCACTGAATCTGTACTATCATCTTGTTGACGACCTCTGTCTGGCCATCAGTTTGGGGATGGAAAGCTATGGACTTGGTGAGCTTGGTGTCCAACATCAACTAGAGGCTGGACCAAAATGTGTTGAGGAACCTGCTGTCACGATATGATATGATAGACTGTGGGATCCCAAATTGCACCCACACTCGTTCAAAGAAGAGTTTAGCAGTGGCTTCTGCTGTGATATTCGTCTTGCAGGCCGCCATAATGGCCATCTTTGAGAATCTGACGATGACCACGAAAACACAGTCATTTCCATGCTTAGTAGAAGGAAGGCCTGGCATGTAATCCATGGAGATGGATTCCCAAGGTCGACTAGGGGTAGGTAGAGGAGTATAGAGCCCTTGCTTCTTGATGGTCGGTTTAGCAATGGCGCAAGTAGTGCAGGATCTGATGTACTTCCCAACATCCTTTCGAAGGTTCGGCCAATAGCAATACTTCTGCAGTACTGCCACTGTTTTCTCGACCCCAAAATTCCCACCTACTCGACTGTAGTGCGCTTCCCATATCATCTTGGCACACTCGCTTGAAGGAACACAAAGGTGTCCCAGGTGACATAATAGTGCATCTTGGAGGTGAAAATTTGGAACTTGCATACCCCCCAAGAGTGCCTTGTATGTGTAGTTGAATTCTGGATCGCTCTTGTAGAGAAGCGTCCAATCAGAAGTCTCATGCCCACAAGATTTGAGAATGGTGGTTATGGCCACGATCGGTGGTCAGCTGAGGCAGTCTGCAACATTATTGGTGCTACCCTTCTTGTACTTGATGTTCAAATGAAATTGTTGTAGATATGTGGACCACTTCTGATGGCGATCGTTCTGCAACTTCCCTTGTATCTGTATGAACTGCAGGGGTCGATGGTCTGTGTGGATGATTGTCTCCTTCCCAAAAATGTAATGTTTCCATTGTTGACGAGCCTGCATAATGGAATACATTTCTTTGTCATAAGTGGGATACTTTCGAACTTTGTCGGACAATGTCTCACTGTGATATGCCACTGGATGCCCCTGTTGAGTAAGAACTTCCCCAATAGCATAGTCAGAAGCATCTGTATCGATCTCAAATGGTTGTTGCAAGTCTGATAATGTGAGCACTGGGGCAGAAAAGAGGCGATGTTTCAATTCTACGAACACCTTCTGTGGAGATTCTGACCAACAGAACTTTGCTTTCACTCCTCCCTTGGTGACTTGACTCAAGGGCCAAGTGATATGAGAGAATCCCAACACGAACCAAATTAGCAAGACCCAAAAAGCTGCGAAGCTCTGTTAGGGTGGTTGGGGCTGGCCAATCTTGAATGACTTGGATCTTGGCTGGATCCACATGCACCCCCCTTTCATCAATAATGTATCCCAGATATTGAACCTGGTTCATGCCAAAAGTGCACTTCTCCAAATTGGCACAAAACTTGTGTTTCCGCAGTGTTTGGAGGACTTCTCGAATGTGGTGGAGGTGCTCTTCCCAATTCTGGCTGAAGATAAGAATGTCATTCAAGTATACTACTACAAATGAGTTGGTGAATGGATGCAAGATGTCATCCATCAACCTCATGAAGGTTGCGGGAGAATTTGTCAATCTGAAAGGCATGAAGAGTCATTCGAAAAGGCCCTCCTTGGCTTTGAAGGCAGTCTTCCAAACATCAGAGGGTTCAATTGGTATCTGGTGATACCCATACTTCAAGTTGATCTTGCTGAAATATTTTGCCCCTTTGAGTTGGTCCAGAAGGTCATCAATCCATGGGATCGAGTACCTATTCTGGACAATGATCTTGTTCAGTGCTCGATAATCAATACAGAGTCTCCAAGTCCCATCCTTCTTCTGTACCAACATGGTTGGGCTCCCACAGGGTGATGAACTTGGATGGATGTGACCTTTCTGCAGAAGCTCCTGAATCTGCCTCTTGATTTCATCATTCTCCAGAACAGAGCACCTATAGATCGGTCAATTGGGTAGCGGTGCACCTGGGGTCAGGTCAATGGGGTTCTTGACCTGACAGTGTAGAGGAACCCCTGTGGGTGAGGTGAATATGTCCTCATACTCCTCCACAACCTTGTAAATTTGTTGTTTTCATGCAGAGGAGCCATGTCTGGAGGTCGTGGCCACAGTCTCATTCTTCTTTCCCTGGGGGTGGATCATCAGGAAAACAAATTTCCTGGTTTTGGAAATGAGTTTACTGCATTTTTTTGCAGTAACCAAAGAGATAGTGGGAGGCAGTGGTACCTCTGGTATCCTGTACAATTTATTTCCCAAAGCAAAAATAATAGCGCGAGGTCGGGACTCATACACAACATGTCGCTTCCACAATTATGGTTGGCCTAATAATACATCAGAAACATCAATAGGAGAAATGTCACACAATACCTCATCCATGAAGGGCTTGATGCTATAGGGAAGGAGGCACTACTGGCTGACGCGGAGATCTCGTCCTTGGTGAAGCCACCCGATGGTGTATGGTTGTGGGTGCACTGTGGTCGACAAGCCCAACCACTTCATGACATCTACTGAAATGAGGTTCTTTTGGCTCCCATTGTCGAAAATGAACTGTAGCGTGGAACCCTTTACCCACATCTGGGAGTGGAAAAGATGCCCTACCTCCTCTGGATCTTCTGGTTCCTCCTTCTAGACCTTCGTAGTGGAAACAGTGGCGTTGGGCTCCGCATCACTAATCTGCTTCCCTTTTTCATTCACCTTGTCAGGTTTTGATTTAGAGTTGGAGCATGCACCTAATTCAGAACCCCTCATCTCGGCCACCAGCGACTACTTGGCCCAACACTCACTTGTGTTGTGAGTGGAGCTCTTATGGAACTCACACCACTTTCCCATGTCCTTCTTTGGCTTCGCGGTGTTGTTCTTTGCTTGTGCCTTTGGCAGGTTGTCTTGGGCCGCCATGCCTTGGCTTTGTCCTTTGTTCTGCGGTTTTGGGGCACCTTTCCCTTTCTTTTGATTCACAGATCCAAAGTCTCGCTTCTTCTATTTGAAATTCTGTTCAATCTTGGTAGCATACCGGTATGCCATACCAAGCGAGGAGATGTCGAGGAACTCCATTTCCTCCTGAATGTATCTATGCAGACAACTGCGATACTTTAGCACCAAATATTTCTCTGAATCTTTGATACCCAACTTTGTGTGCAGGGTATGGAACAAATTCGTTAGCTCATGCACATCTTGATCCCTTTGTTGTCGCAGCGTGGTCCATTGTATGTACTTGTCCTCATAGCTCCCCACAGGATATTATTGTTCCTTGATGGAATCTCAGAAAGAATTCCAAGTGGGTACGGCTAAGAACAGAGAGGGTTTTGTCTCGTCCTTTTTCTCACAGTAGGTTTCCCACCAGTCCTTGACATGGGGGTTAGCTTTGAGGAGTGCAAAAATAATCTTCTCCTGGTCAGAAAAGTCATGAACCGAGAAATATCCTTCTAATAGATTCAACCATATATCTACGGCATCTGCATCTATTTGACCCTCAAATATGGGAATGTCAAAGTTTACTTGTACCTTAAAGGGAGTCGCACCTCCAGAGTGGTTGCTGGATGTAGATGCACCATCGGTGGGTAGTCATTGAAGGATCTGGGCAAAGTTATCCATCATCGCGTTCCTTTGTTTTTCGAGGGCCTCCTTGAGCAATATTTTGATATGATCTCCTACTCCCTCATCTTTATTTTTGTCCCCTATGGGCATCCATCGGGGTTTGTGAGGCTGATCTTGCAAAGGTTCTACCATATCGAGCCCTAATTCCTTATACCCCGACCTCATTGGGGACATGCAAATAAGGATCGATAAAAAGCAAACCGCTTTGATACCACTGATCCGGATTTATGCAGGAATGCAACAGAATACAGAAATAACCATAAACATAGAAATACAACGAAAATAAGGCTTCATTTCATTAATATCAAATCACAGAAATATGCTTACAAACATGATGGAAATAAAATATCTAAGGTGCTGGTAGCGAATCTCTCGGCTACAGACCTCTGAACTATGTTACAATGAGGCTCGAGGGCCTATTTATTATGGAGAACTCTAAACTTCCAAAAACCTAACCCTAGGAGATGAAGCGCCAAAATTATGGGCCCTGTTTGGGTAAATTGGTGTTTCAACTTCCCGGGGATGTAACTTCGGCATACTATCTCCGTTTGGGGCTTCAAAACGGCTCCGGAAGTTTAGGACCTGCAAAACTGCTAAAAATAGTAAGTTGTAAAACAACTAAAGGAGACAATGGTGGGGCCCCAAGTGGAATAGGCGGGTGGCCACCAATATCCACCTGGATCACATACTCATATAGTCCCTTGTTTTTTGTGACCGGAACTATATTAGATACCCAATCCATTAATGGGATTGGATAAATAAATCTTGCTCGCAGTAGCTTCTCAACTTTATCTTTAATAGCAACAGCTTTTCGCAGATGTATTGGACGTAATCTTTGTCTAATAGGCTTGGCATCCAGTGTCTTTATTTCATGAACGACAATCTTTGGATCGATTCCTGGCATCTCTTCGTAAGACCAGGAAAATATGTCTCAGAATTCTTGAAATAGGGCTTTATATGTATTAATTTCTTCAATCATACAATAAGCACCTATATGAATGTTTTCAACAATTCCAGGTTTACCTTATATGTTAATAGGAACAATTGTAGAAATGTTTCCCAAATTAATCTCATAATCCAAATTTGTAATCGATATGGGATTTTGTGGTTCCTTGACATAATCAATCATAAAAATAGATGAAAAATCATTTTCAAACCTATCAAGTTCAGATAAAAATGAATATCTATGATGTAGATCATCCCAAGGTAATTCATCCAGGGACAAAAATTCTTGAATACTTTCATCGTGTGAAACACTTGTTGAAAAGGATCTGAAATTGATGTCAAGGCTGAGCTTGATAGTGAAGAATATTCTTCGATGATCACATTCATTAGATCAGGATTAGTTGAAAGTGTATCATAAAAAAACGGTATTGCCTCATATTCCATCTCCAAAGGACTCAAAGGCATCTCGCCATTGAAAGAATCCATTTCTGACTCTAAATGCACTACCCAAGTGTCATCGAATGGTATAGTGCTTGACAAAATCATATTGATGTTGGCAATAGTACGCAGTACGTTGGCTGGAGGCATAGAGAAATTTCCCATCAAAGAAAAGTTCTTTACTAAATCTACACGAACATATTCATATGGGATAGTCGATTTTCCAACATGTTGGATACTGTCTGTAGAAGTCGGGTCAGACGTATAATATGACAGCTGATCAATTTTCACAATATTTCCTTTATGAGGAAACATTATTAACTGAAAGACCGATGAAACAACAGCAGTCATAGCATAAGACCAACTACGATCCAAAAGAAGGTTGTAATCCAGAGGGGCATCAACAACTTCCACATCTAGATTAACATTTTTTCCTTCTACTTCTATAGGTAGATCCTGGAGTATTCCAAATGGATGGAATCCTATTCCATCAAAGGATTTAATTAGGATTGTTGGAGATTGGTTGAGTTTCGGAGAACCAAGAGTTTTCCAAAAATTTAATGGCATTATGCATGTGTATTCCCCCTCATCAATTACAATACAAAAAACTTGTCTTTTTTTTACTAACACTGGAATATGAAAAGCCATCTGATGAGGAAGTCTCGATGTAAAATTTTCTAGATCAAAGACTATGAGGTTAGAATCCCGAGGATCAATAGCTCCAATAGTTGATAAAAGTAATTTCCTTTGTGTTGGACATGGTTGTACAACTTCTAAGGCCGACATTGTTGAAGGGGATATTTCCAAGTCTTCAACAATGTTGCAATTCTGAGCAACTCTCGCATGTGGATTGAAAGTTGATTTTTGAAGTACACCTTTAGCAAGTGGTTTAATCACTAGATCAGGATTACGTTTCTCGTTATGAAGTGGATCAAAAACCGAAGGAGATACAGATGGTGTTGAATTATAATTTTCTCTCTTTACCAATTACAGGATTTTTACTTCCATAGTCTTGCGATCGCGTTGCAACCATAACCTCAGACATCATTAAAATATCGGTCGATGAATTTGAAGAAGATCCTATCATTTTTCTATCTTGAGTAGGAAAATGATCCTTCAAGACAACATGTGTGGGTGAACCTTTGACAAATTTAGAGACCTCAGACTGATGCGGGCACTCTTTGGTAAAGTGATCCTCCTCACAGATAAGACAAGGGTAACGAGATTTTCGTTTATCATCAGATGGTTCATTCTTTTTGGTTTTCTCTTTAGGAGACGAATTTTGTTTGTTTTTATTCTTTCCTTTCTTCTTATTACCAGTTTTATATTTAGTTGTAGATGAATCTACAACAGAATGTCCACAGAAGTTTCAAGTGAAGAATCTCTTTTCGGTGAATCTGGTAAAGTTACGATAGGAGAAGTAGTTTTTGAGGACTTCTTCTTATTCTTATTAGTGCTAACTAAACCAATTACACCGTCTGCAGCATGAGACCCTGAAGGAGTTGAATTTATTTGACCAGGACGTGGTAAGTCATGAATTTTTTCGTATAAAGTACCAGACTGTGTATATACAAGGTCTAAGTACTGAGCTTGAGAAATGACATGTTCTTCCGTAACAACCCCTCCCTTAGCCACATCTTCAATGATCTTTGGAAGCAATGATTTGATGAACCATTCTACCAATATCTGATCCGGAATAAATACTTTCACTAAACGTCTTCTACATCTCCATTCATGTATGTGATCTGATATATACGTAGACGTAGATTGTTTTAATGAAGTCAAGAGTTCCATGACATTGTCGTATCTGACTGGCAACTCAAAGTGTGTTAAGAAATTCATTGCTAACACGTTAAAATTGTTGAATGAGCCACGTGGTAGTTCAATATACCATTTTGCAGCTAAACCTCTCAGTGTTCTCTGAAACAGTCTTAATCGAATGAAATCATCAATCAAAGAGTTGGATGCACACCATAGGTGGTAAGTCATGACATGCTTTGAGGGGTCCTCTCCTGATTTACCTTCGAACTTAGGAATATCATTGGGCAACTTATTCGACATTTGCGGCCAATACGGAAGATAATAAATCAAATCATTCGTTAGGCACGACAAATCAAGTAAATCCAAAGTTGCTATGAATGGCAACCAACGGTTAAGGTCCTGCTGACCAAATTGATAACCTTTTGGAACTATACTAGTACCAGGAGAAGGATATCTAGGATATCCTGGAATAGCGTGTGAATTTGGGATTGGAATACCTCCATGATAACCAGGATTAGCCGAACCATATTGAGGTTGAGCTGGTATCTGATACGTGTAACCAGGGTACGGTTGATGTTGGTATACTAGATTTTTTGCTATAGGTCCATATTGATACTACCCTTGATACGATTGATAAACAAAATGAAGTTGGCTTGTTATAATTGTACTTGTACCATGTTGTCCTGCAGGCATCTAAACAGTAGTTTGAACTGTGGGTCCAGGCTATTGTGCAGTGACTACAGGGATTTTTTGTGATACTTGAGGGGCTGTAGAAATAGGGGTTGTAGAAATTCCAGGGATAGGTGTGGTAGGTTGAACAGAAGTTGGTGTAGCAGTTTGAGGTGGAATCCTAGGAGTACTTGGACCAGGCTGCTGAACAGTACTAGGTGAAGATACCTGTGGTATAACTTGAATCGTAGGTTGGATAGGTTGTTGGATTTCACTGTAACCAATTGGCTGACCAGGTTGATTATAAGGTACTTGCACATTAAGTTGGAAATTCTGTTGATTTTTTGTTGGATTCCATACCATGTTTACTCCAGGATATGGAGCTCCCATTGAAGGTTGTGCTGCATAAGATAGACCATAACTAGGTTGATAATTTGGAACGTATGTTTGATAGTTGGCTGAATAATTCCCACTAAAAGATTGACCTCCCTGAAACAAATGTTGTTTCGAGTATAACTGTGGCCCTAAAGGAGACTAATGTCCTTGGAAATATTGTTGCTCTGGCATAGGGTAATGTCCTTGAAGAGGTTGTGGACCCTTAATTGAGTACTTCCCTTGAGGTTGATATTTTCCTTGAGGTATGTATTGGCCTTGAGGTATGTACTGTCCCTAAGGTATGTAATGGCCTTGAGGTTTCCCCCCAGGCAGTAAATTACTACCTTGAGGATGCCCCCCAGGCGGTAAGTTACTAATTTGAGGGTCAGGGTTAGGAATGTTTCCAGACATCATATAAACTTGTTTCGCGTTCAAATTTTCGGTATGTGATTCATTGGACCATATGATGGTATAAGTTTGTCGGGAGAAGGAGCTGCTCCTGAGAAAGTACCAGAAAGTGACTGGTAACTCGCAGGAACAGACATGCCACCATATAA
The DNA here is from genome assembly GCA_034641835.2 of Pinus albicaulis. Classification (NCBI taxonomy): domain Eukaryota; kingdom Viridiplantae; phylum Streptophyta; class Pinopsida; order Pinales; family Pinaceae; genus Pinus; species Pinus albicaulis. Next base: position 1,666,286,474 of record CM076575.1, on the reverse strand, counting down.
ATATGATTCTGGTGATGCAGAAAACATAGATGACTCACCAGACATGTTTAATGAAGGTCTATAATTACCTCTTGGTATGGCGTAAGAAGGAATTCGGGGTGGCGAATAGTTTATACCAGAATTGTGTAGAAAGTTTCTTAGCTAAGAATACGAAGGATATTTCTTGAAAGGGATATAATAAACCGATTCACTTGGCCTAATATCTAAAGATTCCTGATGTGAAGGAATAATAACTTCTTCTCTGTGTCAGTAATTTATTCAATGCTAATGAGGCCAAGAGGAAGGTTCTCAGTGATGTGAAATTTCACTCTAGGTCAATCAGGATGACCAAGGGTTGGAGTGATGAACTCTGAATCAGGCTCAGACGTAGCAGGTTCAGTTTCTGGTTCAGAAATTTCAGGCTCAGTAGCTGATAATTCATTAGTTGTGGAAGCAAGTTCAACTAGTTCAGAAATTGTAATTTTTCTTTGAGAACTCTCTGTTGTTTGAGGTTAATCTACTTCATAATCAGGATGAAAAATTACTGATGTTTCCTCGTGTTCAGGTGATCCAGTCCCTGATGGTTTTCCTTTCTCAAATTTAAGTTTTTCTAACTGGCTTGGTGTGTACTCAGGGGGTTTTCCCTGCATTCTACGTGATTGTCTAGTTCAGCCATGATTAAAAAATTTAGCACACGAAATCAAAGAAAATTTAAACAAAATATCCTAAATTCTCTAAGGAAACAATCAAATTGATCACATGCCTACAAAATATAAGAGAGAAATCCACACACAAATAGTAGATTCCCACAGTAAAACACTAGTTGGTGATGAAATCCAACATCGTAGAATTATAATGTGGAAATGGCGGTTGGAATAGTTACCCCGACAACCTACTTAATGAAACAGTATGGTGCAAGTCTCTACACTTATACCATCTCGAAGTGAAGATTACCCTCAAGAAAGTCCAAGTGAGTCTAGTTGACATCTACTTCAGGTACAGTGGGACCTTCCCTCCACCGTCACCTTTGGAAAAAATCTTAAATTTTATAGCCACTAAGGTCACCAACGGGAACAAATGTACCTGGGGGAACAGTCACGGTCTGATATACAAGTAAGGGCATAGTAACTAGTTCAATCCCCTTGAAGGCTCCTTGATATAATCCAAGGTTTACCAACAAGTGACCCCAGGCTCCTCTACAATTCTCTATCTGAGGTTTACCATTTTTAATGCATGTACATATGATATCTTTCCCAATGAGATAGGTACGATTACCTCACTGGTTCTGACATGATCTCGTGCTTCACTCTTTTAAGAAGAGCTTCCCAGAGCACAAATTCTACAATTGGATTTTTCCTACCGCAAGATTGCTACTTGTTTGTTTGAACTGTCTTGGAATGTTAATTACAACCTGTTCCAAGACACTAGCCTAAGTTATGTTGGTGGAAAAGAGCCCTAGAAAATGTAAAATATCTAGATTGATTTTATTAAAGCATTGTTTTTAATTTGGTTGTTTCTTAAGACAGAAGGTATGGAAGTGAAACTTCAATGATGTTTTATGAACCGACTCAAAAATACGCTAAATGCATCTAAATGAAAAGTGCAACTCTTTTCTTTTCAATGAATCTTATTTAAGGGAAAGATTGAGAGATTTAACAATTTTCAAAGCACCAATTCTTTCATTCATAAACAAAATCGTTGAAAAGAAGACGATTTATTTGAGAACTCAATTTTGTAAAAATGATCAATTACCTGTTCGAAATAAAATCCCTTTTTCAATCAGATCAGAAACTACAAATCATTAAACAAACTATTTCCAAAAAGAAAACAATATCTAAAACTCATAAAAACATAAAATTCAAAATCAAAAGAAAATTTCTAATTTTGAAGTCTATCTAGAAAGTTTGAGGACGTTTTATTCTAGTTTGTGATCAAACCAAGAATAATTTCTACTTATCTCAGCAAAAATGAAAACATCTAACAATGGTTTGGTGTGAAAATCAGGCCTTAGTAAGCTAAAATCTCTTCTAAATTTGCAAATGAAAATGAAATCAATTTTCATAAAAGTAAGGTTTGCAACAAGTTTAATGGCTCAGAAAGAGAACAACATCATACCAGTAAGCTAAGGTATATGAAAGTTTCTTATATGGAGCAGCAAGAAAGTAGGGCAAACACTCACTCATAAAATGCAAATCAGGTGAAAAATCACACAAACGCACAATTTGTTGAAAAGAAACTCACACATAAGATTTTGACAGCTAAGATGGACTGGGGTAAACACAAAGAATCATGTAATCTGGATCCTAAAAAGAGAATTTTAACTTTTTCAAAAAATTTCCACAGATCTGCAGGTTCTAATGGAGAACATAGCGGTGCCGCACTGTTCTGAACTAAAAACTGCGGAGGGTACCGCACTGTTTCCAAATAAAAACCGTGGAGGCCAAGAAACATACAGAAAAAATGAATATCTAGTTTTTATTTTCAGGGATTCTCAAAATTTATCTACCCAACCCAGTCTCAGACTAATCAAAATCAGAAAACTCTTAAAATTCAAACTGAAAAATAAAAAGGAAAACTAAGTTATATTCCCCAGCAGAGTCGCCATTTTGTTATGCGGATTAATCCCTCTTGCAGACAAGAGCGATCTCCCTAGTATTCTACGAATAGCTAGAAAAAAACATCCATTTGTAAATCGTTTTCCCTAGATTATTTGCAATTCAGAATTATTATAAACAAAGAAAGAGGACATGCCCCTACCTTGAAATCCAACGTTCGGTGTAGTCTTTTATCCTGTCGCTCCAAAGAGTATTCTTCAGTAAGTAGAACCTACAATCAAAGACAGACAAAAGAATTAAAAGCACCTGCAACAGATAATAATTAAGAAAATTTAATCTAACTTAGTGATCAAGGATTCTAAGTATTGAATTATTAAAAAAGGCACAAGAACAACTCAATGAGAAAAGGAGATCCATATGTATTATCTTGAATGAAAAGAGTAACTTTACAACCTGATGCCTTGATGTCGTACAAGTTCTTCTCGGGGTCCTAAAAAATCGTTCCTCCTTCAGTTTGACAAGCCTTCCTCTCTTTGAACCAACATGGAGTTATGGACATAAGTGTGTGATCATTCTCATGTCAACAACAACTAGTGTAGAGAGTATGCTCTCTTGAGAATTTCTGCAGCAATTACCATGTACCAGGTACTCTTGAGACTGAAACATGAGCTCAATTTATAGGGAAATGGAGGTAGTTTTAGTTCCATGAAGAGGGGGATGGATTCCTCTCATGAAGTATTTGAGCTCCATAGACCAAGGGATAAGCTCCATGAGTGGAGGGATAAAGCTCGAACTGATCGCGCATCTAGAAGCTTCCAATTGGGAGAATATTCGACCAGCTGGGCCTATAGAACTTACTTTTTCCTTTATTTGACTGTTTACGGGGGTTCGCGGGTTTTATAAGCAGAATGTGTGGGAGCTTCCACAGGCTATAGAACAAATATCTGTGGATCCACAGGAAAGAGCTAGGAAAAGTGCGGAGTTAGACTTTTAAGGGTTTTAATGAGCTTTTCTCTAATTCCAAGATTTGGTTTAGGAACATTAGGGTTTTTTACTTCTAAGGGAGAATAATATAGGTAGTGATGAACCTATATAGACATTCAAATGTCATGGTGACAAAATAATGTGTAACACATCACTTCATATACATGACTCTAAATTATATTTATGACAAGATGAAAAATACTAAAGACGTCAATAAGAAGTATTTGACTATAATAAATATTCCTTTCTCATGAAACCCATGAGGCAAGAATTAAAAAATACATTTTATTATATTTTTCTTCTTCATTACATAAGTTCATAATTACAAGTCATTATGAAGACCGAACCGAGTTACACTTTTCAGCAAGGGTGGCCTTCTTAGAGATTTCCCTAGTATTCCATAGGTATTAGAAGTGTGATCCACAGGCTTGCATCAGCCTTTGTCACCAGGTTCTTGAAATCACGCTTGTTGGAGCGGGGTCCCCTAGCGTACATTTTTTGATATCTTTTTGTACAATTTTTGTATATGCGCGCTCTGCGAATAGGTCGAGGGGCTTTGGGGCGGGTCAAAATCCCTCTTTTAAATAAAATGGTTTTAAGGGTAAACTGTGGGCCTCAAACCATGGTTTGAGACCAAAGTATTTGTGCACTAAGATGGATATAAACAGATAGATCGAGTCTAAGGAAGTAGGATGTAATTCATGTTTTGGATCTAAGTGTTTATGCGTCTATAATCCTTTTGGAAGGGTTTCAATCAGGGTTGGGTATAAAGGTTCTTGTTGGCTATGTATGCAGATACCTAGTCTTGGCTATGTACGGACGTTGTTGGCTGTGTGCGTGGAAGGGTAAAGTGTAATTGAAATTTTGATGTACTGAATTTCTCTGAATCTAATACAAAGATTGTTTTGGCGAAGCAACTGTGTTATGCATTGTGTTATCTGTTTATTAGTTCTGTTTCGAGATTGCTTTCCTCTGTTATGCTTAATTGTATCTATGTGATTAGATATTTTATTTATGCATGAAGTTATATTGATGGTTGAATACATGGATGAATCTGCCTAAGTGATTACGCATTACCTAGATCTGTATTTGTTCTTATATATCTGCGACGAAGTGATCCGTGATTCTATTTCTATAGTCTGATAAGTATTATTATATATTTGCACACATATTTTTACGATCTGTATAAGTTATGGAATCAATCTATTTAGGGCCACCAAATTATTTTCTCCCTCAGGATGCAGAAACCTGGTTCCAGCACACCCCCATACTGCTTCGGGTGAGACTTTGATCTGCGCAACAAGGTCATTGCCAAAAGGGCCAGTAGTTGGAGGGTTTGTTGGTTTCGCGATAAACTTTGAACCTAGGTCAGGACCCCTCAAGCCAAAAAATGGTTTTGTTGCCAGGAACGGGATCATTTTGAGGTAGATTTGATGTTGTGGAACACTTCGCGGAACAAATTGCAAGATTGGATGGATGAAAGATCCTTGAATTCTTGCTCCAAGAGAATCAACGTACTAAGCTATATGACGAAGAGTGGGTACAGAAGTGCATCTATATAGAAGTTCATGAGATATTCTTTTGTTCCTTTGCAACTGAGCTACAAGAGTGGTTGTCATGATTGACTGGATTCAATACCTACGTGAAGGACAACGTAGACACTAAGTGAACTCCTGAATTGATTCAACAATTAGAAAAGCTAGACAATAAGATCACCTGCACGATAGATTATTGGATCAATCATCTCTTGGGAGGATTTGTGATTGAATTTTCCATTGATCAGTTTGTGTCATACTCTGAAGAAGAAAGAAGATTTTTTAAGGGTCCTAGAGGTAAGGTCATGTGCTCTTTGAAGTTGTTGCTGAAGATGCTATTATGTGAATAGGGCTCTCTATGTCAACATATTGCTTGAATGTCCCGAAGAGGCCCGACTACGCGCAGTGGAAGAATTTACCATGAGGATCCAAAGAAAGGATTTATTTATAGCCCCCTAAAGCGTAAATATGATAGTGATGGTGAACCAGACACTAGTAGCTCTAGTGAATCTGCACACTCTAAATAAGAAGGAGTATTTCGGGAAGAAGTTTCATAAAATAAGGAAATATCCTTGATCGTCTTTCAGATCCCATCCACTCCAACTCATCTCACAAAGCGCCCACTCCACCATGCAATCCATCACAACCTCCACCACCTCGCCTAGGCACGGATATGGTTGCGTTGATGAAGCTACCTACTTTCAGAGGTATTGGAAATGAAGATATTGAGCACTTTTGGTTTGTGAATAATGTTGTATGGTAGGCTCAGTAGGTTAATAATGATGATATTAAGAAAACACAGTTATCCACTACTTTCCAAGATCACACATTATATTGGTATATCGGATATGTCGAAGCAAACCCTAATGCCACTCTGGATGAAGTAAAAGATGCCTTGAAAGAAAATTTCAAGAATCGTAAAGCATATGCACAGTTGGTTATAGAAATGAATTAAATTCATCAAGAGGTCAATGAATCTTTGTAGGAGGCAAATCAGAGGCTGAAGCGCACTATCAGAGATGGTGGATTCACTATTTATGATACCCAACACAAGGAGTGGTTTATTGCTATGTTTCTCCCACATCTGCACCAACCATTGGGTCAACAAAAGATTTCCACATAGGTTGATGTTGTGGAGATTATAATGAAATTAGAAGCTACCCTAACGCCTTTTTCACTTGGAACTCAACAGATTCAGAATCAGTTGGAAGAAATGCATTTAGAGATTCATAATTTGTGCAAAGATAATGGCAAGTAGGTATACGCAGAGGTCTGGTGCATAAAATGTAAAGTTTTTGGGCACCATAAGGATCAATTTCCTGTCTTCAATAATTAGCTAAACACAATTTATCAAGTTACGGTATTGTATGAAACATATTTATGTCCAAGGGTTGGAAAATATCAACTTGAGCTGAAGCAGTTGTTTTGTAGATTTTTTTCATCATTAGGACATGATGAGAAGCATTTTCGCACTTATGATATGATGGTGGATAAAGTATAAATATATAGAATGCAAGTCGAACCTACCTCACCAGCATCCCCCTCTAGGCGTGGTGGATTTCAGGGCAGAGGAAGAGGACGAGGTGGTGGATCAGTTGTTCGAGGAAGGGAGCAGGTTATTTTCTACAACTGCGGAGATGTTGGTCACTATACACGAAACTGTCCAAATCCAGCATGACAATCATGCAGGTATTGTAGATAGTTTGACCATGTGATAGAAGGTTTCCCTATTTTTATTGCTAAAATGTAGGAGAAGAAGACGCAGACTCCGACGCAGAATCTTCATATGGATAGAGCAGAAACCTGTGAGGAATATCCTAGCATGAATATGGTCACTAGGAGCGAGGTAGCCACTAATGAAGATGAGGGAAAGCAGTAGGATACTAAACTTTGGATTCGTAAAGCACCTAAGAACAAAGAGTGATTTTATTTACAGCGCGCAAAGGATACTTTTGTTGAATCATGAAAATAGTTTGTAGAAGGAAGTGCATCAACATCAAGTAGACCAATGAAGGAGGTCGGGGTAGATGAAGAAATCAAGCCATTTATACAAGCTTGAATTAAGTTAATGTGCAACAAAAAATAATTATAGAACCTTAAGGCTTTGATATATAATTGCATAAAGAAGGAACAATCGCTGGTAGAACAGAAACCTATCAACAAAATATATATAAGAATAAGAGGAGGACGGGTTGAGAGATGTGTATTACCACGCATATCGGTGCTTATGAGATGGACCAGTTTATTCTAGATCTGGGGTCTGATGCAAATGTTCTACTTAAGAAAACATGGAAGCGCATGGGAGATCCCAATCTGGAATGGTCTACCATTCAACTACACATGGAAAATCAACAAAAAATCATTCCATTAGGAAGGTTGCTACAAGTAGTCACTATTGAGGGTGTTAAGATGTTGGTAGATTTTCAAGTTATACAAATTGTGGATGATACTGATCCTTATCTGCACTGTTGGGATTAGACTAGGCTATTGATATGGATGGTGTCATAAATTTGAAGAAACGAAGAATGGAGTTTTAAAGTAATGGAACCAGAGTCATAATTCCCCTATACCCTGCAGAAGGACAAAGATACACATAGCCTGTGCACATTGATGATGATATTGACCAGATCTATAGCCTGAATCTGTGCAAAGAATATTGGATCAACCCAACTGCAGATGGAAATCTTAATTGGGAGAAGGACAACTCTTGTTTTGCATATTCTGATGAAGAACTATAAAATTGGAAGAACTAGTTGCATGAAGTATCTATGTTGCGTTGTAACCATGTGACTAAATCTCTTCAATGTATAACATCTAAGGTACATGAATTACCACATTATGATGGTTTAACTGATGTAAACATGTTCTTAGGAGAGCTTGAAATAACTGTACTAGAAGGACAGAGATTCCATGCCTTGGATCTCGGACTGCGCGCTACTCCAGCATGATGGTGGGAGACTCATAAAGAAAATATGGGAAATTGGGATGAATGTGCATGCATGATGAGGTTACACTTTAAACTTCCAACTATCAAGATGGAAGACGTCTACTCTGGAAAGGATGATCCACGTAGACATTTTGCTATATGGAATGAGGTATGGGGTGTAGAACCAAAACCTGAATGGGTCCACATGTTTATTCATACATTGGGGAAACTACCTACTGATTGGTATTTGGAGATAGATTTGCGTCGAGGTACTATTGAATGGTTTGTGCTGACAGAGTTTTATTATAACGTTCACCATTGAGAGTGGGTTTGATAAGATTGGAAAAGGATTGCATAATATTCAAGAAGTTATTTTTGATACAACAAAGCCTGCAAGCGAGTGCGCTCCACCAGCATGGGATGGGTAGATGAAAGATATTGTGAATTGTAGAAATCTAACAGTTGAAGAGAATGAAGAAGATTCAAGGAATATCAGAATTCCACTATTTTAGGGACATCGTGCAGTTACTGGACCCCCAATCGCTTCACCTAATATTGCCAAATAACTGGGCTCAATATTTGGGCACGTTGGGTATTAGCAGAAGTTCATTCAAGATTATACGCTGATAACTGCACCCATAGAGAAGCTTCTCAAAAAGGATGTGACATTATGCTGGGATGAATAATGTCAGAAGAGCTTTGAATTATTGAAGGAAGAGATGGTCACCAACTGCCTTGCTTTGAAATACCTGGTCAATAAGCCTGTGTTGGGGGGGAATATCTATAGGTGGTTGTCATTATTCCAGGGGTATAAGTTTGAGATGCATAGAGAGGTGTGAGGCGCACATGGTAGCTATGCGAGAAGGTTGACTGGGTCGCAGAGGTGCCAAAAACTAGCCATTGGAATATTAAATCTGGAAAAGATAGCTTTATTACCGTTTATGGGAGCGTTTAGGTTGCATTTAATGAAGGGATTTTTCCAGATTTGGGACTGTTTTGTCATTTATGGAGACACATTAATGCATAAGGGAATGTTGAAGATGCGCCCAAAGTATAAATATGACCTATGGGGTCGTAATAGTTCCCTTTGCTTTCTGAGTGAATTGTTTGCCCTGAGCTCTTTGATTTCTGCCGTTTATTCATTTTCTATGTCTGGTTTGGATCTAGGATTCGAGGAGGAGTTGCGTCGTAGGGGTTTTGGTTACGTAATTCCACCCATCATGACAGCTACGTGACCCAGAGATTATCATGTTGTGCTAGAGGTTCCTACAGCGTTGGTTTTTGAAACACCTGCACCCACAAATCCTAAGAAGGGACATACATTGGGAACCAGGAAATCCCTGAGGGAAAAGACTCCAAAGCCGCACTCTACTGCAATTGAGCGCTAGGAGCAACCTATGGTAGAGCTTCCTTAGACAAATCTGGATGAAGAGGAGGATGTGGTCGAAGTGGTCCCATTCTCACGGTTTCCCACCTATGTCGCACCACGCAAAGCGTCGGTAAGAGTTCCCAAATATCTCGACAAGGTGCGATCGAGTATAAATATGCCCTTGATTCCTGAACACGTCCCAGTGGAACGTGACATGTTTGCAAAAGTGTCGCAGCTGCAAATGGAGGATTGGGACATCACAGATATTGATAAGTTTCTTGAACTTGCATCGGAGCTTTACTTAGATCATGTCCAATTTGAAGGAGGAATCATGCGCTTAGAGCCGAAGAGATGGGCGTTGGGTCTGCACAAGGCTTGCCTTTCGAATTTATTGCAGATCCCTCACTTCGAGCACAACCCGATAAATGATATATGTGTCTGTCAATTTCTCGTGCTCGTGCATGTTGGTGCATTGTGGTTGGGAGAGAGCATTCCCACTGATGTTGTGTTGATCCATCGGATCACTGGCCTACCTAATCGAGGTGAAAATCTAATGGATGATTTTGGAGTAAATGCACAAGAAAAGGCAGTGGCATAAAATATTAAAGCCAAGTACCAAGTCTCATGCAAGATGAGAGGATTCCTTATATGCGAGATTAATGATCCTGCCATTCATTTTAGGATGCTCATACTGGATTGCAATATGATGCAGAAGTGTAGGCCCAAGGAGGTTCATGTGCAAGTCATTGCACTTACAGGACAGTGTGAAAAAGGAGTGATCTAAAATTGGTCCTGCTACTTATGTAAGGAGTTTTTGGAGAATGTGCGTGAAGCGCAAGAAGAGGGAAAGCATTTTTACTATGCTTGGTTGTTGTTATTGATGTCTTTAAATGGTTGGAAGACCCCCGATGAAACACAGTTTCCTGAGATAGAGCCACAAATGTGTGAAGTCATGCAGTATGCTACTATATGGTATTCGTCATACCCCGTGCGCATCATGTAGAATAAGATATTATGTGTATTATTCAACGCTTCGCTCTATCAGGAAGTGTAGTCTAAACTGAGGCTATCTCTGACACTGTATGACCAATATAAGATGATAGCAAATTTTAAGATGAATTTCCATAATATGCACATCTGTGCGAAGGGCGCATTTGAGGGAGTTTGGTATGAATTACCGTATCTAGTCACTGAGGACGATCTGATACGCATCAACACAGAGTGGGCACCAGCGTGTTTGGAACCTGTCGCATCCATGTCTATTCCGAAAACACCCACCAAGCCGCGCACCGGTACCCAGCCAGAGAAGACAACATAGAAGCTAATTAAGGAAACAACAGAAAAAGAAGCCATGCCGACAACAACTGGAAAAACCATTGACCTGGAGAAAGAAACCGAACGTGAGAAAAATGATAATGTGCCAAAAGACATAGGGGAGCAAGTGGAAGCACATACTTCCAAAGGCACAAAGCGCGGTTCTCATACCACAAGAGGATCGAGGAAGAAAAGAAAGGGGTCTAAAGACATTGGTGAGGAGGCCCTGATGCTAACTGAATATGACTTGAATGAAATTGAAAACATGGTCACATCTGCTACAGAAGATAGATGGACAAAGATGTAAGTGCAGTATAAGACTGCGCTCGAGGGGGTGTAGCTCGGCATCCAGGAATTAAAAGTACAAGCAAGCCTGATCCAGGCGAGCGTTGCTCAAGTGAGCCAGATGAAAATGGGCATGCATGAAACCAGCGCATAGCCGCTCAACATAGCCTTACCAACAACTGGGGATGTTTGTATTGTTCAAATCCCCACACCAGTCATCCATGTCGACCCCAGTCAGCGTGCCCAGTTTAGAGGTTGTGGTGATATTAACATTAAATTTTATGTTTTACCTCAAGAAAACTACACATGATACACTCTATGATTGTAGACAAGCTCCAATACCATGAGGCCCATGCTCACATAACTACCATAGAATCCAAGCAACAATCCGCAGAAGCATAGAAAAAAAAAAAAATAGCGGAGGAATCCTATTGCGCAACCGAAGGTCAGTGTGTTGTGCTCAAAGAAAAAATCAACCAAGTTTGCAGTGAAGTACCAACAGTCCCTGCCACAGCTTCCCCAGAAGAAAAGTTAGAAGGACTGGCTACTGCATTGAAAGCCTCATGTGCAGAAGTTAAGACCGTCTGCGTTGAATTTGAGCATCAAATTTCTGATCTACAGATGAAATTGTAGCTAGAAACTCCACCTAAATTCAGCGCAAAGAGGGCTTTCGAAGTAAAGCAGTCCATTGATAGTATCGTTGTCACAGTCATGCAATGTGACAATATTTTGGATTAGACCATGGGTATTTGGACTTCAGTTCAAAATGACCCTGTGGTACAGCAGCTGCATAATGAGTTGCATGTAAAGGAGCAACATTTTTCTGACATTAGGGTTATGGCGCCTACTCTCATTCTTACACAGTGCCTCGCCCGCCGTCAAATGGAAATCGAGGACCTACGCCAGAAATAACAACTATTGGAGGCAAGAATGCAGCCATGGGTTGACAAGGCTCTATAGTTATCACAGACATTGGATACCACATTAAAGGCCATTCGGCAAACACAAAGAAGTATCGAGCTGGCCACTGAAGGGCCCACTACGGAGAAGTTGGTCATTGAAGCATAGGGTGCTGCTGCATAGATTCTGGAAATGGTGCTCCATCTCAAATATTCTTTCGCTACACTCCAAGCCAAGATGAAGGAGTAGAAACCACAGTGACTCAGGACGAGTCACATGTTTGTGTTAGGGGCATGTTGGAGCGAGGTCCCTTGGGGTACATTTTTTAATATATTTTTGTATAAGTTTTGTATATGCGCGATGCATGGATAGGTCAAGGGGATTTGGAGCAGGTCAAAGTCCCTCTTTTATGTAAAATGGTTTTAAGGGTAAACTGTGGGCCTCAAACCATGGTTTGAGACCATAGTATCTGTGCACTAATATGGATATAAATAGATAGATCGAGTCTAAGGAAGTAGGACATAATTCATGTTTTGGATCTAAGTGTTTATGTGTCTGTAATACTTTTGTAAGGTTTTCAGTATGGGTTGGGTAGAAAGGCTCCTGTTGGCTGTGTGCACAAAGACCTAGTCCTGGTTGTGTCCAGACTCCACTGGATATGTGCACGTAAGGGTAAAGTGTAAGGAAAATGTTGATGTACTAAATTGCTCTGAATCTAATATAAAGACTATTTTGGTGAAGCAACTGTGTTATACATTTTGTTATATTTTTATTGGTTATGTTTCGTGATCGCTTTACTCTGTTATTCTTAATTGTATATGTGCGAGTAGATATTTTATTTATGCATGAAGTTATATTGATGGTCAAATACATGGATGAATCTACCTGAGTGATTACGCATTACCTAGATCTAGATTGTTCTTATATATATGCGACGAAGTGATCTACGATTCTGTTTCTGTAATCTGATAAGTATTATTCAATATTTGTGCACATTTGTTTAAAATCTTTATAAGTTTTGCAATCAATTTGTTTAGGGCCGCCACATTATTTTCTCCCTCAGGGTGCGGAAACTTGGTTCCAACACCCCCCCATAATTATTCAGGTGATACTTTGATCTACGCAAGTAGGTCATTACTGAAAAGGCCAGTATTTGAAGGGTTTGTTGGTTGAACAATAAACTCTGAACCTGGGTCAGGATTCCTCAAGATAACAATGATGGTCATAAATTTTTAACTAGTAATGGTAAGGTTCATGGGAAAAAGGGTAAATTCAAGTTTCCATTTGGGTTATGTGAATGGAATCATCTTGTTCACCTTTATCCTTGTATGGATGAAGCCTCAAAATTGTTGGAAAAACTTACAGCTTCTCAGTCTTTCCTTTCGGTTGGTTATCGAAATATTTCCCCTAATCCTCCACTAGTTGATGGAGTGATTCATCAGAATTTGAATCCAGTCAATCTCAATCTCTCCGAACATGAATCCCATGAGTTTTTTCCAAAACAACCATTTTGAGAAAATGGTTGACTCCATTCCACCTTTAGTTGATCATACCTTTCCCGTAGAGAGTGAAGTTCATACCACTCATGTTCTTCTCATTTCTTCGGGTTCCAATGGGGTAAATCCTCCCATTCCCATAATATAGGGGAGAATTTCTCTTGTTCCCATAGCACAAGGGGGAATTTCTCTCGTTCCCATGGTACCTCCTCCAAGTAGTATGGACACTTCTTTTGGAAGGTGTGTCTGTTAGTATTTTTTCCTCAACTACTTGGAAAGCTTTCGATTCTTCGCAACTTGGGCTTGTTACCCAAAATTTGTTGGATTTTAATAGAGGAACTAATCAACCATTAGGGATCTTTCCTCAATTTCATATTAATTTGGGAGGAATTTTTTTCTATATAAATGTGATGGTATTCCAAGGCCCTTTGGATTTTAATTTACTCGTTGGGCTTGACTATTTTTATGTCATGGGGGTTCTTGTCTCTTCTATCTTTCATGTGATGTGTTCCCCGCATCAAGGAAGAATCATGACCACTGACTATATTTCATTTGTTGGTCCTAATTTCAATCCCAATCAACTAGAATCCCTAAATGGTCCTTATACGAAAGTTGTATCTTCCCTGCCATAGATTAATTATGTGGAAATTTGTTCCATGTTTGCATCTATTGATGATCTAGTAGGTGATGTAGTGAATCATATACTCAAAGAACTAGAGTCCGGTATTTCTTTTGGATCCCTTGGTATTCATATATTCCATAGCATTTTTCTTCCATATGATGAGAACATCTCTGAATCCATGGCCTCCTAGAGGTCATGATCAAGGTTTCATGAGCATAGTTCATTTTCTTGTGTCAATCTCGTTAAAAAATGAAAAAAAGTTTCATGAGCATAGCTTGTTTCTTGCGTCAAGATCGTTAAAAAATGAAACAAGGTTTCATGAGCATAGTTCATTTATTGTGTTAAGATCATTAAAAAATGAAACAAGGTGTCATGACCATAATTTTTTTCATGTGTCAAGCTTTTTTTAAAAAATGAAACATATTCCCTTCCAATTTGAGTCTTTAATTAGATCTCGAAAAATACTCATTCGAGTCTTTCACTTGATCTTGTAAATGACCCTTCATTCCATCCACATGTTAGTAACCAGTAGTCTACTTAGGTGAATGAAATGAAGCTTGGGGGGTATGTGCCTAGAATTGAATCGTTACGATAGTGGCACAAACTTATTTCAAGCATAGTTTTCCTTTGTTTCAAGCTTGTGTAAAAATGAAACACTCTCAAGCATATTTTTTCTTCGTTTCAAGCTTGTGTAAAAATGAAACCATGTTTCAAGTAATTTCAAGCATAGTTTCCCATGTCTAAATATTATGTAAAAAATGAAACCATATTCAACCTATTCTCATGATTTCCATTTTTATCAACATGTTTCCGCCAAATGAGTCTTGGTTTTCTCATTCTGTTGTCACCATCTACTTGGTCGATCATACGCTTTCACTTGATTTTTTAACCCTCTCATGGGGAACCACTATGATGAGTGGTCTTAAAAGCCAGCCTCTTGACCTCTACATGTTTTGAACAGTTCTATCATGACCAGAACCATTTTCTACCCTTTATAGCACTCGTTCCTCCAAGAGGATTCATATTTTAGCTCTTTTAAGGCTCCCTAAACATGAAAAAAAAATTGACCACTTGCCTTTTCGAAATCATTAAAGTAAATGAAAATATGTCTACTCATTATAAGTTTAACCCTGTTCCAAAATGAGATAGACTACTTACAAAAAATAAATACCTTAGTCGAACATGGCGAAGAGGTTCTCCTGAGTATTGTTTTTTTCCTTTTTGGACTTGAGAGACTATTTACAAAAAGGAACCTTTGGAGTTTTATTTTTTGTTAGAAAATTATATATTACAAAGCAATGGAAAACATAAAATATGCGAAAACACAAACACAGAAAACATATAAAATAAGAGAGACATAGATATGCCTGGTTCACCCAATTTGGGCTATGTCCATGGAGAAACAAACAGTCCTTCCTTTAATATTATAGAAAAATGAAGAGATACAACCTACAGCAAATCCATATTAATTTCCTCTTCTCTCTCACACAGACTCCTCTCTCTTTCTCGCTTAGAATACACATAATATACAGGCACAATGAAATTCCCTCATATAAACCGAAGGGTTGCCTTCAAGGGAAAATAAACCTTAATTAAACATAACTTTTACCGTCATATTATATTCCTAATGAACGACCCAGATTGACTATGAAATTACAATATTTTACAAGGAAATTTTACATCTAGTTTTAGCTTCAAGGGGGCTAAGAAAAAAACACAAATACACCCTTGGACCCCCGTAACAACGATTAAATGATGGGCATAGTTTCCACCCTGTTACGAACTAGGGTCCAACACGGTGATACCTATGAATAAAGAAGATAATCAAGCTCCACACCCAACATTTTTCGCCTCTTTTTCAAACTCTCTAAACACGAAAAAGGAGTTGACTTACACCTTCACTAGACTTGTAAAAGCATCAAACAGTTATGTACTCATCGATCATGATGGGAATAAATAAATCCTTCTCAGAGTTTTTTAAAGATACTCAGAGGGATTCATTTTAAGGATGAATTTACAAATCAAGCATACGTTATCCTCCTCAAGTTTATTAAAATATAAAGAGGTACTGACCAGCAATGGTTGGGGAATTTGGAAAAATGGTGTTAGGTCCCTATATTACTAGTATAGTCCCTTATTGTTGTTAGTGTAACCCCCTTATTGTTATTATTGTACCCTTGTAACCCCCATATTGTTATTATTGTGCCCTTAAATTATTATTGTTAGGTCGGCTAGGATTACATTGTGGCCCCACTAGGATTACATTATCGCCCCATGGACTCCTATATATAGAAAGGAGGTTTTGTAATTTGTATCATCCAAGAATTGTTCATTTATGTAATGTATTGGAGGTTGCCCCCTCGAAGTGGCTCATTTATAAAAGGCGTTCATATCTCTTTTCTTCTATTTTTGGAGCTGGTTACACAACATTTGGTATTAGAGCTTTGGATTCTAGGGTTTCGCTGCTCCAAACAGGTCATCGTGGAATTTTCGCTATAACTTTTTTTATACAATGTTTCAGAAGCTGAAAGTTTTAGGGTGCGAAGCCAAAATCTTGAGAAAGATCGTCTAAAAATTTTAGAGTTTGGTTCACAATATGTTCAGAGATATGATCTGTGGAAATTAGGTCTTTTTTCAGGCTCCTAAACAGGTCATCGTGGAATTTGTGCTATAACTTCTTTTCTACAAAGGTTCAGAATCTGAAATTTTTATGGTGTGAAGCTGAAGTCCTGAGGAAACTCTTCAAAAAAATTTAGACCTTGGTTTGCAACATTTTTCGAGATATGATCTGTGGAAGGTAGTGCTTTTTCAGGCTCCCGAATTTCATCTCAAAGAGGTGATTGTGGGAAAATTTCAATAACTCTCTCTCTAAGCATCGGATTGGAGTGCTGTAAAAATTGGTCGCAAGCACATAGAATTTAGTTTCTTGGATATCAATTTCAGAGGTGAAGGATGAAATAGTGACACGTGGCAAGTCGTACAAGTTCGCTCTACTGAACCAGTCCATAATTAGGTCATTGGGGCAGATTGGACATAACTTTGTCTTGGAGAATCCAAATTAGGTTAGATCTATGGAATTCAAAAGAGAATTCCAAGGGCTACTTCAATGCTGAATTTCAGATATTGAAGAGCCGCAATCACAGAGATAATCCAATTTCAATATCGAGCTCCTCAAAAGCAAGAAACTTGGTGTGTATTTTTTTTTTTGAATTGCATAAGTCTTGTTTGAAGAATCAATTTGAATTGATTCCAAAGGCATATTGTAGAATAGATATCAGTATTGGGTTCTAAAATATGCCCCGTAAAAATAATTCAACACCCATTAAGCCTTCAGAAGGCTCTACTATGACTCATGAAGATGAAGAATTGCAACATGATCTATCTAAATTACAAGAGCAAGTGCACCAAATTTCGCTCTCGCAAAGAACAACAAAAAATGAAATGGAAGTTTTGAAGAAAGGCATGGAATCTAAGATGGATGGCATGGAAGCTAAGATGGAAAACATGAAGAATGATCTAAAAGCAGACATGGAAGGTTTGACAAAGTTGATACAAGAAATGTTTCATAATGGTGAAAAGATAGTAGAAGAAACTCATGATGAGAACAAAATAAATGTTAATCGTGATTTCACAAACTCTAATGTTGGCGGGAAGAACCACCATATTCCAAAAATGGATATGAGGAAGTTTGATGGAAAGGATCCTGTAACATGGATACTACAGATGGAGCAATATTTTGATCTCCATAATGTGCAAAACACACAAAAGGTACGCTTTGCAACTTTACATTTAGAACAAAATACATTTGTATGGTATCGATGGCTTTGCTCCCGTAAAAAAATTGTCACTTGGTCAATTTTTACGGAGGAAATGATAGCACATTATGAGGATACAAAGAGCAACACCTTCTTTAGTCAATTGATAAATCTCAAACAAAAGGGTTTAGTGGGGCAGCACATTAAGGACTTCCAAAAATTGAATATAAGGGTAACTGATATTCCAAAGGAACACAGGATTGATCTCTTCATAGGTACTCTAAAGGATAACATCCAACATGAAGTTCGTGTTTTGGAACCTGATTCATTGGAGAAGGCATTCGGGTTGGCAAGAAAAGTTTAATGTAAAATTATGGCGACAAGGAAGCCTACCACTCAATTCTATAAAGAAGGAAGTGTTGCTACGCCTAGATTTCCACAACCTACAAGGTTGACACCACAACAATTGGAAGAAAAAAGAGAAAAAAGGGCTTTGCTACAGTTGTGATAGCAAATACACTAAAGGTCATAAGTGTGCTGAGAAGAAATTATTTTACATAGATTGTGAAGAGGAAGAAGAAAATGAACAAGAAGAGGATATACACCGGGAACCAACCCTAGAAGAGGAAGAAATGAATCCGACCATATCGTGTAATGCACTGGCGGGAATTACCACTCCTCAAACTCTCAAGATACAAGGACAAATCAAGAAGAAAAAGGTAATAGTGTTGATTGATTCAGGTAGCACCCATAATTTTATTCATTATAAGGTATCCAAGGAATTAAATTGTTTCCTATACCCAGCACCAGAATGTCAAGTGATGGTTGCAAATGGAGGAACTATAAATTTCTCTGGAAAATGCCATAATATCAAGCTAACCATGTGGGAATATGTATTGACTAGTCCAATGCTTTCCATTCCTATGGGAGGTGCTGATGTTGTACTAGGAGTACAATGGTTACAATCTTTGGGGACGGTAGCTTTTAATTTTCAAGAACTTTCTTGAAATTTTTTTCAGAAGGAAAGGAAGTCGAATTACGGGGTATTGAAGGGAAGCCAGGAAGGATAATAAGATCTAATGTCATGACAAAGCTTCTAAAGAAAGAACAACGAGGCGTAATTGCACAATTATGCTCACTAGAAGTTCCGACATCAAAATCATCTATTTCTGCGGATCTCCAACAAGTCTTGGACAATCATTCCAAGGTGTTTGAAACTCCCAAAGGACTCCCACCTATTCGTGATCATGATCATGCTATTCATTTGATTCCAGGAAGTGTTCCTCCAAACATCAGGCCTTATAGATATCCTTATTTCCAAAAGAGAAAAATTGAACGTATGATTGCAGAAATGTTAGAGGCAGGTATAATTCAACCTAGTCAAAGTTCTTTCTCTGCTCCTGTAGTATTGGTACACAAGAAGGATGGATCATGGTGCATGTGTCCATATTATAGGGAGCTCAATAAGCTCACCATTAAGATAAATTTCCCATTCCTGTGATTGATGAATTATTGGATGAATTACATGGAGCAATTTATTTTACCAAGTTGGATCTTCGTTCAGGATATCATCAAATTAGAATGAAGACTGAAGATATTCCAAAAACGGCATTTCGAACTCATGAGGGTCATTATGAATTTTTGGTCATGCCTTTTGGCCTTACCAATGCACCTTCTACATTTCAAGGGTTGATGAATTCCATTTTCAAACCCTTCCTTAAAAAATTTGTGCTAGTATTTTTTGATGATATACTAATCTACAACAGGTCTTGGAAGGATCATGTTGAACATGTTGACGGGGTGCTCAAACTATTGCAGGAGAAACAATTATATGCAAAAAAATCCAAATGTTTCTTTGGAGTACAAGAGGTGGAATATCTGGGTCATATTGTATCTCACGAGGGTGTTAAAGTAGACCCTAACAAAATTAAAGCCATTAAGGAATGGAAAGTCCCCACAACCATAAAGCAGGTGCGAGGATTTCTCGGGTTAACAGGGTATTATCGCAAGTTTGTTAAGAATTATGGGAGAATAGCAGCACCTCTAACAACATTATTGAAGAAAGATGCATTTTCATGGACTCCTGAAGCAACTAAGGCCTTTGAACATCTTAAGGAGGCAATGTGCCTAGCACCGGTCTTAGCTACACCAGACTTCACAAAAACCTTTATTGTGGAATGTGATGCCTCAGGAAATGGAATTGGTGCAGTTTTAATGCAGGAAGGAAGACACATTGCTTTTGAAAGTCGTCCAATCAAAGGAAAGTATTTACAGAAACCTATTTATGAGAAGGAAATGTTAGCAATACTGCATGCACTAAAGAAATGGAGAAATTACCTAATGGGAAGACACTTCAAGGTAAAAACTGATCATGATAGTCTTAAGCACTTTTTGGAACAAAGACTATCTTCAGAAGAGCAACAAAAATGGGTCACAAAGATGTTGGGTTATG
The DNA here is from genome assembly GCA_034641835.2 of Pinus albicaulis. Lineage (NCBI taxonomy): Eukaryota > Viridiplantae > Streptophyta > Pinopsida > Pinales > Pinaceae > Pinus > Pinus albicaulis. Next base: position 1,666,266,302 of record CM076575.1, on the reverse strand, counting down.
ACTTTGAAATAATCTACAAAAAAGGAAAGCTTAATTTTGTTGCAGATGCACTCTCAAGAAAGAATGAAGAGGTGGAAGCATTGCTTTGTGCCATTTCTATTATCCAACCAGATTGGATAACCGAAGCAAGAGATGAATGGAAGAAGGACAAAGATGTATGGACACTCATTCAAAAGTTGCGGCAAGATCCTAGTACATCTTATACATTTAGTTGGAAAAATGATTCCTTATGGTACAAAGATCACTTATATCTTTGTAATAATTCCCAACTAAAACAAAAGATTCTTCTGGAATTGCACACTTCTCCTTTAGGAGGACACTCAGGATTTTTAAAAACTTACCACGGGGTGAAGAAAGAATTTTTTGGGATGGCCTTAAATTTGATATTCAAAAGTTTGTGGCGGAATGTTTGGTTTGCCAGCAGAATAAAGTTGAGACAATTAAGACCCCGGGACTTCTACAACCTTTATCAATTCCAAGTCAACGTTGGGAGGAGATTTCAATGGATTTTATCACAGGTTTACCTAAGTCCGAAGGAAAGAGTGTCATCATGGTGGTAGTTGATAGACTTACCAAGTATGCACACTTTCGTGCATTATCTCATCCATTTAAAGCAAGTACAGTTGCTACTACATTTATGGACAGAATTCAAAAGCTACATGGAAGCCCAAGGGTTATTGTGAGCGACAGAGATCCCATTTTTACTGGAAATTTTGGACGGAGTTATTTTCTTGTTTGGGTACTCAATTAGCTCATAGCTCATCTTATCATCCTCAATCTGATGGTCAAACTGAGATCGTAAATAAATGTTTGGAAGGATATCTTTGTTTTTTTGTATCTGATAAACAAACACAATGGGTCAAGTGGTTACCTCTTGCTGAATGGTGGTATAACACTTCCTTCCATACTGCAGCAAAAATGACCCATTTATGGCACTTTATGGATATCATCCACCATCCATCACATCATCTTTAAGGGAAAATTCGAAGGTTCAAGCAGTGGAAGATCACATCGAGTATCAGCAAGAAGTTCTCCAACTCTTAAAGGATAACCTGAATTTGGCACAAAATCGAATGAAACAACAGGCAGATCAACATCGCAGTGAGAGAAGTTTTGATGTAGGAGATTGGGTATTTTACGGCTACAACCATACAAACAAATGTCCCTCAAGCAAGCTAAGAAGGATAATAAATTATCGCCAAAGTACTATGGTCCTTACAAGGTGTTGCAAAATATTGGTACTATGGCATACAAATTGGAGCTTCCTGCTTCTTCGCGAGTGCATCCAGTTTTCCATGTTTCATGTTTAAAGAAGGTTATAGGTGAAAATATTCCAGTTCAAACAATATTTCCAGAACTTGATGAGGAAGGAAAAATCATATTGTAACCTGAAGCGGTCACGAAAACAAGAACTCGACAGCTACGGAATCGATCAATTTCAAAGTATTTCATCAAGTGGAATAACTTACCCACTGAAGATTCTACATGGGAGGATGATAATTTTATACAGAAGCACCCAGAGCTACTCAAGCGTTGAGGACAACACTTTTTTGATGGAGAGGTGCATGTTAGGTCCCTATATTACTAGTATAGTCCCTTATTGTTGTTAGTGTAACCCCCTTATTGTTATTATTGTACCCTTGTAACCCCCATATTGTTATTATTGTGCCCTTAAATTATTATTGTTAGGTCGGCTAGGATTACATTGTGGCCCACTAGTATTACATTATGGCCACATGGACTCCTATATATAGAAAGGAGGTTTTGTAAATTGTATCATCCAAGAATTTTTCAATTATGTAATGTATTGGAGGTTGCCCCCTCGAAGTGGCTTATTTCTGTTGGAACACCTAATCCTACATGGGTAGGTGTGGAATGCGAAAAGTCACAATGGAGTTCAAGTGACCTTGGAATGTGAAACCAAGAGTCACACCATTGTACTATAAATGTACATCTTTGTATAATGGAAAATAAGAAAGCCTCACGCTTATCTTTCATTGTGTGTTGAGTCTCTTGTGTGTGCATTCTTCTTCCTCATACACCATGTGTGTGCTTCAACATGGTGTTTAACATGGTATCGAGCGGGCGATTTACATTTTGCTCCAATTTGAGTGAGCCATTTGTGTTTATGGCCTGTGCATATCTGCAAAATTGTTGGCATTTTTGCAGCATTTGGAGGTTTTTTGCAGCAGTCTTTTTGCCACATTCAGAAAGTGGTTTTGGAGAAGGAGCAGCATTCAGAAGAAAGAGCAGCATTCAGAATTTGTTTTGAAGAAGAGCAGCAGTGGTTTTGAAGAAAGGCAGCACTGCCCATCTGAAGGTTTTCATTCTAAATTTTCTCTGCAATTTCTGCTCATTAAAATATGCAATTTGAAGAGCTGTTGGATATTATTTAAAGTTGGTTCTGAAGAAGTTTATGAGTTTTGTACTGGAAATATTTCTGGGTTTTGTCTGCTGAAAATTTTCGAATTCTACTGTGACAAATTGTTGCTGCTAAGATATTCTATTGCTTAAAATTCTGCATTATGCTGCTGGAAGAAAAAAAAAATACTCTGTCCTGACACATTTAAGAAATTTTTGCTATACTCTACTCTCTCTGCTGTTATATAAAAAATATAAAAAAAAAAAAAAAAAATCTCAAGCCATTACAGGCCATTTGACCCCCTTGCATCTGCATTTTTTTTTAAAACAAACTCTCACACTCGGCCCTCCATACCCAACTCTGCTCAACACATTACAACCTACAAATCCGGCCCCTCTCCACGCGCCCCCTCACCTCTCTCATTTCAAAACAACCACACTGCTTAAACCCGCCTACCCTGCTACACCCTTGGCCCTCACGGCCTGCTACCTTACGCCCTTTAAACCCGCCTATTTCACCTTACGGCCCCTCTCCACTACAATATACTCACGCTCATCCACCCCAACCCTGCTCCACGGCTCCTCTTTTCTCCTCGACCGTCCCTCCACCTCCACGATTTTTAGATTCGATGTTTTATTTCCCTTATCACTCCGCCATTCACTCTCCTTTCTAATGCCCCTCAACCACCTGCAACGCCTCTCACCTGCGCGCATACACACTATCCCTGCGCCATATCGCCCTCTGTCCCTAGCTCCCTCTTCCCACGGCTTCCTCTCTGCATACGAACAGACCTCTGTCCACTCAAACGCCTACTCCCCTTCCCAACTCTGCCCCCTGCTGCGTTACCACATCTGCATTTCGCTACCCTCATCCGCTTTCCCACGGCCTCCCCATTGCTATTCGACTTCCCCAATTAATATCCCTCCACCTTTTTTTAAATTTCTTAATAACTCCCCCTCCCTCCCAAAATTCGATTTTTAAATTAATTCTCCTCCACATTGCAATACGCCTCTTCATTCAATTTTAAAAATCTTCTTCCCCTCCTTTTATATAAATACCCCCTTCCTTTTAATTAAATTGCCTCCCCTTCCCTTTTTTTTTAATAATTCCTTTTTTTTATTAACATTTCCCACATCCCTTTTTTAATATATTAAATTCCCCCCATTTTTAATAATTCCCATCCTATTTGTATATAATCCATTTCCCTTAGTTTTCCCATCCCTTTCCTTTTTTAACTATTCCCTTTTTTTTTAATTAATTTTTAATTAAAAAAAAAAAAAACAGCAGAGAGAGAGAGGAAGAGAGGAAGAACAAAGAGAAAATTTGAACAGCAGAAAAAGAGAAAATCGACATATGAAGAAGATGGACTGAATTTTACAGATTTGATATTTTATGATTTGTGGCATTGATTTGAAGGGTGATTTTTTGAAGAATTTCACATTTGAAGACAAGTTTGCCATCAGTTTTCAAACAGCTCTTTGAAGGAAAATTTCAGCTGCCTTAAACGCCTCTTGCACTAGTATTTTCAGCTGCACACATTTTGCAGAGATATTGTATTGCATTGACATTGTATTGTGAGTAGACATTGCTTCTTCATAGTTGCAATCAGTACTTGAGTTGTTGAAATATTGTTGATTGCCCTCCATCATTTGAGAAGCACACTTTGTACTTTGAGAATTTCTTGAGTCATTTGTATTTGTTGTTGAATCACATTGTAAACGGGTGCATTTTCGGTTGTAGCCGATACCCTTTTTCATTTGTTTTGAGCCTAAGTTGTTGAAAATGGCTAAAATCAATGAGGCATTAATATTGTTGAATAACCTCATTCATTCAAATGTTGATGATGTGATAAAAATGAGCAAGAATGCTCTTTGTAACATTCAGATTTGTTTACAAGATGCACAAGAAAAAATTGAGTTTTTGCAGTTGGAATCTCAGCTCCAACAAGATGAACTTCACCAAAAGAGTCACCATTCTGAACCTGTTTCTGTTCAGAAGATTGAGAAAGACTCCCATCAGCAGCAAGTCAGCAAAGTTCCAGTTGATTCCCATTCAGTTCCTTGTACTAGAGCAGATTTACATGCAGATGCTCAGCCTGCACTTCCTAAGCCCATCATCAGACCTTGGGAAGAGCTTGTCCACAACAAGCACCGAACTGGTCTTGGATATGACAAGGATGTGTCCTTTTATATTCCAGACTACACAAAGCCCATCATATTTCAGAGTGCCGGATTCCTATATGACAGTTCACCTGCAGCTGTTCCAGATCCTGTTCCACTTCCACAACAGATTGCGAAATGCCAACACTTTGATCGAGTTGGCCATATGAAAGATCATTGTTTTGATCTTCATCCATGCAAGCACTGTGGTCGGCACACCCATTCTTCAGACAGATGCTTCAGACACAAGCCTCCTGCAAGAACCAAGATTCATCTTGGATGGATCGCTTCTTGGCAATGGGCATCAGCAGCCAAGAAGATGTTTACGACACATGTTAGAACTTGTTCAAGGATATTGAACAAACTTGCAGTTGAGTTTTCGCCATCATCTCACCTTGTCCCTGACAGGGGGAAAATGGTGGTCATGTACAAGTTTCGACGACAGATCAAGCGAGCCTGAGCCACAATCTCTCATTCCATGTTCAGAGTTGTAGCCAGCAGTTCAAGCGAGCCTGAGCCACAATTCATCATTCTGGATTCAGAGATGTAGCCAGAGACACGGATGCCCATGAGCATGCCTTCGGTTGGTGGATAACCTAAAACCATCATCTTTGGTTGGTGGATAACCTAAAACCATCATTTTCGGTTGGTGGATAACCTAAAACCATCATCTTTGGTTGGTGGATAACCTAAAACCATCATATTTGGTTGGTGGACAACCTAAAACCACCACAGGTCGTAGACCTCCCTTCTTTTAGGTCGAAGGTCTCCCTTTTTTATGAGGTACAATTCCTCTAGCAGAAGCCTTCAGCGTCTTGCCAGTTTTGGAAGAGTTCTGGGAACTGCAACATGTATTGCGTTCTAGTGTTTGTGGTCATCCTAAAACCACCTCTTTTTTCCAACATTTCAGAGAGTTGATTCAGCCCAAGTGTTGCCATGTATACTTTGCAGATTTGTATTACAACTCTTTTCTTGGACTCACACATACCCCTTTGGATTAAGGGGGGATGTTGGAACACCTAATCCTACATGGGTAGGTGTGGAATGCGAAAAGTCACAATGGAGTCCAAGTGACCTTGGAATATGAAACAAAGAGTCACACCATTGTACTATAAATGTACATCTTTGTATAATGGAAAATAAGAAAGCCTCACGCTTATCTTTCATTGTGTGTTGAGTCTCTTGTGTGTGCATTCTTCTTCCTCATACACCATGTGTGTGCTTCAACATGGTGTTTAACAATTTCTAAGGCGTTCATATCTCTTTTCTTCTATTTTTGGAGATGGTTACACAAAAAATGGGATACTCTAACTATTAATGGCAACGAGTCACTCTTGAGCATGAAACTCTCTCAATTCATCTCTATAAATGTTGGGTTGGGAAATTTTATTGTATTTTGGTTCATCACACCATACCAATTCCTTTGCAATCAGTTTTGGATCAATGTTGTCAATTTTGTTGAGTGTCGCTGATGTGTTCAAGAGAATTCATTCAATTAATATCTACTACGATACTCTTAAGCCTACATTCATGTCTTTCATTCCTGAACCAGTTCCACAACAAAATTATTTTGTCTCAAAGCATGATACTTGTTTTGTGTCGTTGATGGGGGATACATCAAGGCCCTCCTAAGATGGGTCTTTTCTTGTCGATAACAGCTCATTATCTAGGAAGTTGACTTAAAAACTCTTCTTTCAACAGCTTGGATATTGTATATATAAATGACAAGTTTCCTCACTCTCGACGAGATGTTTACATCATTGGACTTCGACTGAAATATTTTGTGTGGTTTTTGACTTCAACTCATTCATTCACACCATACAAATTGTACTACTATACCTTGAGATCCATTAACATCATCAGTGGTTTCTCTCACATTTGTTAATGGCTAACATCATTGGTCGGTAATCAGATGGTGTTTTCCATGTTCGACTCTAGTTAATTTATTCACATGGTTAGACTCGTGCACTAGATGATCAAGTGAACAAGATGGAAGACCCCAGATCTAGTTCCATCCATATAGGTTACGCTTTTAGGATTAATACAATATTATAGAGTATGATAGCTATGATCATATATACTATCATATTATCAGCGGCTACACTTTGTCATTAGTGGACGCGACTTCTTGATCGTTGTACATGTAATGTTAGTGTATGTGTTGAAAATGGGTATGCCTCCCTCAGCAAAGATATCATGATTGTAAATGTATTGTAACAGATGATGACCTAGACTAGTTGTTCTTGATCTATACTTGTCAGAAGGTAAAGAACTTCAGCCATCAACTACCATTTCCGACTTTGCGCTTTAGGGGGGAATCTCTTATATACCATTTAATCGCATCTGGATAATAGTCCTACAAACCAAATCGATTATAACAACCCTTTCCGACATCTACCCAAGAGTCAAATCAACCAACCGTCGTAAATATACGACAAGAGGCTACTATGGTGAGAGTCAACCTCCCAGGTGACCTTAAGGAAGTGGAATCGATGGAAACTCTTCACATAGACCTTCTACATCAACAATAACACCCCCAGGAGCTAACCCAACCATTCAGGAAACCTGCCCCTAGGTCCCACTGACATAATTTTCTTTTGGGCCTCTCAACACATGTACAAGCCTATATTCCAACATCTATGGGTCTTTGGGCGCATGCATAAGCCCACAAGCCAGCGTCCAGGGAATAAATTCCCTAGTGTTGTGCCAGCGTCCTCGGGATTTGAGCCACATTTTTAGGCCCATAACCCATTGCATTTCCTAGAACTTCATGACAAGTTCATAGATGAATTATAATGACAAAAAAATGATGTATTTGCAAAAATATCCAAAAGGACTAAATTGTACCCCCACTAGCCATTACAGGCATTTCGTTAAACATGTCACAAACATGAAAGCTACAGGTATAAACAACATAAATGAGTATAGGGGTTGCATACTTATCTGAGAATCGCTAAGAAGAATTGCTCCCCTAAATCATTAAGTACAATACAATATATTTGACCATATATACATTGTGCATTCATTTACAGGTAAAAACATGGAGAGAGATATATATCATCATTGTCAACATACATGCTTCTAACCAGCATAATAACAATAGAAATATAGTGGATAAAATAGCAATAGATTCCACATAATAACTAGTACATTTATACATCACATACGAAAGGAATGACCTTCTCATATATGAATGTAAAAACCAACCAGAGATGTGACTTTCGCCTTCCTCCCAACCATAGATTAGCTAAGCCAAATCTCTCTTCAGCCAGTCACCCCCGTGCCATATTCCAAGCATGAATGTGGGACTCTGTTAGGTCCCTATATTACTAGTATAGCCCCTTATTGTTGTTAGTGTAACCCCCTTATTGTTATTTTTGTACCCTTGTAACCCTCATATTGTTATTATTGTGCCCTTACATTATTATTGTTAGGTCAGCTAGGATTCATTGTGGCCCCATGGACTTCTATATATAGAAAGGAGGTTTTGTCTTTTGTATCATCAAAGAATTGTTCATTCATGTAATGTATTGGAGGTTTCCACCCTCAAAGTGGCTTATTTCTAAGGCGTTTATATCTGTGTTCTTCTATTTTTGGAGTTGGTTTCACAACATTTGGTATCAGAGCTTTGGATTCTAGGGTTTCGCTGCAACAAACATGTCATCATGGAATTTTTTCTATAACTTTTTTTCTATGAAGGTTTAAAAGCTAAAAATTTTAGATCGCGAAGCCGAAATCCTGAGGAACATCGTCACAAAATTTTAGAGCTTGGTTCACAATATTTTCGGAGATATAATCTGTGGAAGTTAGGACTTTTTCAGGCTCCTGAATTTCATCTCAAAGAGGTGATAGTGGGAAAATCTTCATAACTCTCTCTCTGAGAATCAGATTGGAATTCTGTAAAAATTAGTTGGAACTACAGAGACTGCAGTTCCCTTTATATCAATTTCAAAGCCAAATAAGAAAAAAGTGACACATGGCAAGTCATACAAGTTCGCTCTACTAAACTAGTCCATAATTAGGTCATTGTGGGAGATTGGAAATAACTTTGCTTTGAAGAACCCAAATCAGGTCAGACTTGTGGCATTAGAAAGAGGATTCAGAGGTATACCTCAGGGCCAAATTTTAGATATCGAAGATTTGCAATCACAGAGATAATTTAATTTCAATATCAAGCTCCTTAAAAGCAAGAAAAAGGTGTGTGTTTTTTTCCGAATTGCATAAGTCTTGTTTGAAGAATCAATTTGAATTGATTCCAAGGGAATATTATAGAATAGATATCAATATTGGGTTCTAAAATTCCCCCTAAAAATAATTCAACACCCATTAAGCCTTCATAAGGCTCTACTATGGCTCATGAAGATGAAGAAATGCAACATGACATAACAAAATTACAAGAGAAAATGCACCAAATTTCGCTCTCGCAAAGAGAAACAAAAAATGAAATGGATGTTTTGAAGAAAATCATGGAAGCTAAGATGGATGGTTTGAAGAAAGGTATGGAAGCTATGATGGAAGGTTTGAAGGATGGGATGGAAGAAAAAATGGAAGGTTTGAAGGAAGGTTTGTCAAATTTGATACAAGAAATGATTCCTAATGGTGAAAATATAGTAGAAGAAACTCATGATGAGGAAAAAACAAATGTTAATCATGATTTCATAAACTCTAATGTTGGATTGAAGAACCACCATATTCCAAAGATGGATATGAGGAAATTTGATAGCAAGGATCCCGTAACATGGATACTATAGATGGAGCAATATTTTGAACTCAATAATGTGAAAAACACACAAAAGGTACGCATTGCAACTTTACATTTAGAACAAAATACATTTGTATGGTATCGATGGCTTTGCTCCCATAAAAAAATTGTCACTTGGTCAATTTTACGGAGGAAATGATGGAACATTATGAAGATACAAAGAGAAACACCTCTTTAGCCAATTGATAAATCTCAAACAAAAGGGTTTAGTGGCGGAGCACATTGAGGACTTCCAAAAATTGAATATAAGGGTAACTGATATTCCAGAGGAACATGAGATTGATGTCCTCATAGGTACTTTAAAGGATAACATCCAACATGAAGTTTGAATTTGGGAACCTGATTCATTGGACAAGGCATTCAGGTTGGCAAGAAAAGTTGAATGTAAAATTATGGCGACAAGGAAGCCTACCACTCACATCTATAAAGATGATGTTGCCGCCTAGAGTTCCACAACCTACAAGGTTGACACCAAAACAATTGGAAGAAAAAGAACAAAAGGGCTTTGCTATAGTTTTGATAACAAATACACTAAAGGTCATAAGTGTGCTGAGAAGAAATTATTTTTACATAGATTGTCAAGAGGAGGAAGAAAATGAACAAGAAACTTCAAAAGAAGAGGATTTACACCAGGAAGCAACCCTAGAAGAAGAAGAAGAAATGAGTCCGACCATATCATGTAATGCATTGGCAGGAATTACCACTCCTCAAAATCTCAATATAGAAGGACATATCAAGAAGAAAAAGGCAATAGTGTTGATTGATTCGGGTAGTACCCATAATTTTATTCATTTTAAGGTAGCCAAGGAATTGAATTGTTTCCTATACCCAGCACTAGAATGTCAAGTTATGGTTGAAAATGGAGGAACTATAAATTGCTCAGGAAAATGTCATAATATCAAGCTATCCATGGGCGAATATGTATTGAATAGTCCAATGCTTTCCATCCCAATGGGAGGTGCTGATGTTGTACTAGGAGTATAATGGTTACAATCTTTAGGGACGGTAGCTTTTAATTTTCAAGAACTTTTCTTGAATTTTTTGAAAAAGGAAGGAAATCGAATTATGGGGTATCAGCGAAAGATAATAAGCTCTAATGTCATGACTTCAGCTTAGAAGAAAGAACAACAAGGTGTAATTGCGGAGTATGCTCACTAGAAGTTCCAACATCAAAACCATCTATTTCTACAGATCTCCAAAAAGTCTTGGACAATCATTCCAAGGTGTTTGAAACTCCCAAAGGACTCCCACCTATACATGATCATGATCATGCTATTCATTTGATTCCAGGAAGTGTTCCTCCAAACATCAGGCCTTATAGATATCCTTATGTCCAAAAGAGCGAAATTGAACGTATGATTGCATAAATGTTAGAGGCTGGTATAAATCAACCTATTCAAAGTTCTTTCTCTGATCTAGTAGTATTGGTGCACAAGAAGGATGGATCATGAAGCATGTTTCCGGATTATAGGGAGCTCAATAAGCTCACCAGTAAAGATAAATTTCTCATTCTTGTGATTGTTGAATTATTGGATGAATTACATGGAGAAATTTATTTTAACAAGTTGGATCTTCATTCAAGATATCATAAAATTAGAATGAAGACTGAAGATATTCCGAAAACAACATTTCGAACTCATGAGGGTCATTATGAACTTTTGGTCATGCCTTTTGACGCCTGTTGCACCTTCTACATTTCAAGGGTTGATGAATTCCATTTTCAAAACCTTCCTTTGAAAACTTGTGTTAGTATTTTTTGATGATATAATAATCTGCAGCAAGTCTTAGAAGGATCATGTTCAACATGTTGACAGGGAACTCAAACTATTGGAGGAGAAAAAATATTATGAAAAAACCTCCAAATGTTTCTTTAGAGTACAAGAGGTGGTATATTTGGGTCATATTGTATCTCAGGAGGGTGTTAAGGTAGACCCTAACAAAATTAAATCCATAAGGAATGGAAAGTACCCACAACCATAAAGGAGTTGCGAGGATTTCTTAGGTTAACAGGGTATTATTGCAAGTTTGTTAAGAATTATGGGAGAATAGAAGCACCTCTAACAACATTATTGAATAAATATGCATTTTCATGGACTCCAGAAGCAACTAAGGCTTTTGAACATATTAAAGAGGCAATGTGCTGCTTTCATCCTTAGCTATGCCAGACTTCACAAAAAACTTTATTGTGGAATGTGATGCCTCAAGAAATGGAATTGGTGTTGTTTTAATGCAAGAAGGAAGACCCATTTCTTTTTAAATTCGTCCAATCAAATGAAAGTATTTAAAGAAAGCTATTTATGAGAAGGAAATGTTGGCAATACTACATGCACTAAAGAAATGGTGACCTTACCTAATGGGAATACACTTCAAGGTAAATATTGATCATGATAGTCTTAAACACTTTTTGGAACAAAGACTATCTTCAGAAGAGTGGCGAAAATGGGTCACAAAGATGTTGGGTTATGACTTTGAAATCATCTACAAAAAAGGGAAGCTAAATGTTTTTGCAGATGCACTCTCAAGAAAGGATGAAGAGGTGGAAGCATTTCTTTGTGCCATTTCTATTATCCAACCAGATTGGATAACCAGGGCAAGGGATGAATGGAAGAAGAATGAAGAAGTGTGGACACTCATTCAAAATTTGCAGCAAGATCCTAGTACAACCGATACATTTAGTTGGAAAAATGATTCCTTATGGTACAAAGATCCCTTATATATTTGCAATAATTCCCAACTAAAACAAAAGATTCTTTTGGAATTTCACACTTCTCCTTTAGGAGGACACTCGGGATTTTTAAAAACTTACCATAGGAATTGAAAATTTTTTAAGGATGGCCTTAAATCTGATATTCAAAATTTTGTGGCAGAATGTTTGGTTTTCCAACAGAATAAAGTTGAGATAATTAAGACCCCAAGTCTTCTACAACCTTTATCCATTCCAAGTCAACGTTGGGAGGAGATTTCAATGGATTTTATCACAGGTTTACCTAAGTCTGAAGGAAAGAGTGTCATCATGGTGGTAGTTGATAGAATTACTAAGTATGCAAACTTTTGTGCATTATCTCATCAATTTAAAGCATTTCTGAGTTGCTCTACGGCATTTTGAAACAATTCCAAAGCCGTGGAAACCTGAAGATTATTGTAAGTGATATAGATCCCATTTTTACAGGAAAATTTTGGACGGAATTATTTTCTTGTTTTGGTACTCAACTAGCTCATAGTTCATCTTATCATCCTCAATCCGATGGTCAAACTGAGATAGTGAATAAATGTTTGGAAGGATATCTTCATTGTTTTGTATTTGATAACCAAGCACAATGAATCAAGTGGTTACCTCTCGCTGAATGGTGGTATAACACTTCCTTCCATACTGTAGCAAAAATGACCCCATTTATGGCACTTTATGGATATCATCCATCGTCCATCACATCTTCTTTAAGGGAAAATTCTAGGGTTCAAGCAGTGGAGGATCACATCGAACATCAAAAAGAAGTTCTCCAAATCTTAAAGGATAACCTAAATTTGGCACAAAATCGAATGAAACGACAGGCAAATCAACATCACAGTGAGAGAAGTTTTGATGTGGGAGGCTAGGTATTTTTACAACTACAACCATACAAACAAATGTCCCTCAAGAAAGCTAAGAAGGATAATAAATTATCGCCAAAGTACTATGGTATTTACAAGGTGTTGCAAAATATTGGTACTATGGCATACAAATTGGAGCTTCCTGCTTCGTCTTGAGTTCACCTAGTTTTCCATGTTTCATGCTTAAAGAAGGTTATAGGTGACAAACTTCCAGTTCAAACAATATTGCCATAACTTGATGAGAAAGGAAAAATCATATTGGAACATGAAGCAGTCACGGAAACAAGAACTTGACAACTATGAAATTGATCAATTTCAGAGTATCTATCAAATGGAAGAACTTACCCATTGAAGATTCCACATGGGAGGATGAGAATTTTATACATAAGCATCCAAAGCTACTCAAGTGTTGAGGACAACACTTTTTTGAAGGAGAGAGACATGTTAGCTCCCTATATTACTAGTATAGCCCCTTATTGTTGTTAGTGTAACCCCCTTATTGTTATTATTGTACCCCTGTAACCCCATATTGTTATTATTGTGCCCTTAAATTATTATTGTTAGGTCGTCTAGGATTACATTGTGGCCCCACTAAGATTACATTGTGGCCCCATGGACTTCTATATATAGAAAGAAGGTTTTGTAATTTGAATCATCCAAGAATTGTTCATTCATGCATTAAACCAGTAGCGAAATCATACATGCAAATAAATACCTGTAAATAATCACGTTGTAGTTTCTTGATTCCTACTCCTCCTTTCTTGCTTGCTCCTTCCTCCTTCTTCTTGCTCTCTTGCCTTTCTTGGTCCAATGCCAAAATTCTCCAAGACAAATCTAAGTGTCCACTCTAAGTGTCCTTGAGCAATAGAGAGAGAGAGAATAGAATGAGCCATAAGTGTGAAAAATCTTTCCAAGCCGATCCTTAGGCATTTATCATTCCATAATACTCTATTTTCTTCATTTCCTTCATTTTCCTCCTCACATGCAACCTGTGACATTTCACCTTCATTTTCTTCTAATTTCCATTATTTTCATAAATAAATTGCCAAAAATGCCATTTTGCCTTTCCAAAGCCTTTGCCATTTCCTTTGGCAATTTCCTTACCAATAATAAACCAAATGAACACCCACTAGGATGTCTTGCCCAACATTCAGCTTGGAATAAGTGTCCCATAACTATGGTTATTATTTTTCCTTTATTAACTTTTATTTACATGGATTTTTTTACTAGGGCTGTTACAGAACCCTCCCCCTTGGGGGAACACTTTCCTCTGCGTTCAATGACACCTACAACCAACAATATTGTTGAAAGCAAAACATATTACCCATTGAGCTTTATAAATTAGCTCATTGCAGTATTTACAATGAATAACCTTCTAAAAATAGAAACCATCATGACAATCATACCATGTATTATAGATTTATAACAAATCTCATTATGGTATTTACTATAATATACACATATGCACATTTTCTCAACCAAAAAATAAAAGGATACGATGCTCGTATCAATCAAAAAGGGAATCCAAAGGCTCACACCTCCACCCTCAAAGTAATACCAGGATTCACCTCCTGCCCAAGAATTCCATAATCCACTGCCAAAGTTAAATTCTGCATCTAATGTCAAACCCTACAATCCTATGCTACTATCCTCTCAATGAATAGTTACCGACTCATTTTTCCAGGGAACACTCCCAATGTGCATTTGATTCGATCTATCAATAATAATGACAAAAAAAAATCCATCCTCGGCCTTCCCTTCTATTCTACACAGTCCCTTGGGAAATATGGCCACCCCTTTCATGTAGTCACTTGCCTTCCAAGTTCCGTTGGAACCCCCATCCTAGGCAGTCCATCCGTTGGCAAGGCTTCCTTGCATAGGAAGGTCAAACAACCAAGGCATATACCTCCATGAAAACCATCATACCAATCATAACATGCTCATGGAAATAAATGGACATTATTGGGTACCGGTGTCCCATAATGGCCCTGATCCTGAAGTGCTTTACCAACATATTGTTGCCTGTTTCAATTCCTTTTGTTGTTGTTGCTAATGCTTTCAATCATTTTCAGCAACCCAACCATGAACTTCATGCTTTCCTATACCAAGCACATAATTTCCATTATACTCAAAAATAGATTAAAATAAACTCAAACCATACCTCATTGCTAGCTCGTCAATAAGGTACAGTTGCAATTATGTTCACGTCCTGTCACAACAAGTCGAAATAGTTGTTTGATTAAATCATTGTGTATAAATATATCACATTTGGTTAGGTCAAAACACAACCCTCATAGGTCAAAATCATGAATTTCATGCAATCATCATAAACCATAATCATAAATCACATGTAACCATCATAAGTCTGAATCGTAGATCACACGCATAATAGAACTGAAATAAAATATCAATATTTATCCTTCATTGGTCTTTACTTATGCCTTTGTTCTTTTCTACATTCACTAGATCAATTGCCACACCCGGCAAGCACCCAATGCCCTTTCTTCTCTTCACTTACATACACATACACATAGTGTACAACACGTATATCCACACAAGGCATACAACACCACACAATAAATACACACACACATGTGTACAACGCAACACAATACATACACATACATCCAGTGTACAACACAATACATGTACATACACATACATCCGATGTACAACACAACACAATACATACATCTATATCCGGTGTACAACACAACACAATACATATACGTACACATAGTACAACACAAAGAATACACATGTCATGATGCCACGACTGCATAATGCACATACATAGTACTGCATGCCCGCAACACAACATGTGCGAAATGCACAATACCACATGTATAATTGTACCGTATGCACAACATGTACACAGTACCACCTGTACACAACACTACCTACAAAACAAGTGCACAACATCACATGTACACGACACCACCTGCACAACGTGTACGCAATGCCAAATTTACACCACTCCACCTGTATAATGTGTACAAAATACTACACGTGCACAACACCACATGCACGACATGTACACGACACCACATGTACACGGCCTTACATCAACATGTACCACGATGCCTCATGCACACGACACCACATGTACAACATGTACACAACACCACATGCACACAGCACCACATGTACAATCATGCACACAACACCATATGTACATAGCACCATATGTATAACACACACACACAACACCATATGTACATAAAATTGCATATACAACATGTACACAACACCACATATCCAACATGCGCACAACACCATATGCACACAACTTCGCATATCCAACATGCACACAGTACGATATGTACACAACACCTCATATGCAACATGTACATAGCACCATCTATACCTTGCACTACATATGAAATATACACACAACACCATATATACAACATGCATACAACTTCATATGTAAACAATACTACATATGTTATATGTACACATCACCATAAGTACAATCACGGAATATACAACATATGCAACATATACACAATAGTGGTATTGCACACCCATAGACCACACACTGACCCCACAATAAACCTTGATTCTAGTTTCTTATCCATGCCTATCCCAACATGCTACAAAGCATACTTCTTTCACTCAATTGATGTATCCCTTAGTATAGAATTTCCATAACATAAACAAAGAAATAGTATAATCACATAATATCAATTCATAACCACATGATACTGACCTCGTATATTTGTCAAGGGTATCTTCCCACTTGATTCCTCATAAGACCATGAACCTTTTCATGCCATTCCCCTACATAAGAAATCATTCCTCCACAAGAATGATCCTTGAAAACCCTGTCATACAGTGACATAGATACATAAATACATACATATATATAATCATTAGCATAAAAAGATCATGATCCTATCAGACGACAACATACATACACACATATATACATATAAACATTAGCATTAAACAATCATGATCCATGATGACCCTATCAGACACGAAATACATACATGTATTCATATATAAACATCAGCATAATCATGATCAAAACATAATTACCAAATAGCATAAGGTCAAGGTTAAGAGAACGCCCTTTATCCATGCACAACATTGAGAAAAACAGTTTCCAACATAGCCAAGGAATATGATGCCTCAAATCCATTTACTTCACTTTTCCTGTTACCTTTCTCATGATTGTCCTGTCATCATCCATTTACCACAATGGACCCAACCAGTCCAACCAACTGTCATATTTTTACCTTCCATTGTGCTTACTCATGCACCAAACTTCATTTGTGTCTTTCACTACCTATTGGGTACCACATAGCTCTCCTGAGATCCATTAAATTTCCTCTTTCCCAACTAATTTCCAAGACTCACAAACATAAAAGGAAAGAACAAGAGAAAAATAATAAAACCATGGAAAACCAATAATAATATGACACCACAAACAAAGTGGCATGCCCATGCACTAGATGCAATCAAAACCGCAAACCAAGTGCAACAAATCACCAGATACCAAAAGCATAAGGCTAGCAACAAACACCATGACTCAATCCCCATGGTTCCCAGTGCTTCCCAAGGAAGCTCAACCCATGCCTTCTTCAATATTTCATGGTACTCTCTTGCCATGAAATCCCCTAAATTACACTTCCATAACCACATAATTGTTAGCGCATAAATAAATATAAAAATATGCCACTTATATTACCTTATGTTAGGCACATTGTATTGTATCTTAACACATACATATATCATCTCTCAAGGGACTCCAATCCCTTAACGGATCCAACCATAACTAGAAACCAATTATTATACCTATCAAATATATTTTTATAAATATAGCGCATATCCACATAATTCCAGACAAAATTATGTTTAAGAAGACTTATTGTATGCAAAGCACCCATTCGTCTGGAATTAGGGTTTCCAAACATAGCCAAATAAATTCTTACCCAATTCCTTTCTTTTACCATTTACCTTGTTACAATCGAGTCCTACTATGTATTTTCATATCACCCATCTGTTAGTTATATAAACACATAAACTATTACCTTATCATGCTAATACCAAGCATGTTTCCCTATAACTATTCATGCATGTCAATCACATGTTCCAAATATCAAGACATCATATCTATTAACTAAAATCAGTCTCTACCAAGACTAACAACCATGTCATAAAGAACTAATAGTCAATATCATAATACTGCAACTATCACCTACTTGCACACAAGTACTTATCAAATATCTCAACACGTTAGTATGACCATCTCAAAACAAGATCATTTCTTCATGCAATCCTATATATACAACTCATATCATGCGATTAGTCAAACATTCAAACAAACTATAAAAATACCAGGTTAGACAAATCAACTAGGCGATAAAATCAAGAAGTCAAGCATAAATTAAATGACATAAACCAACTCATACCTTAATGTATCTTAGGGGAGGCTATCTTGTCCGCACAATCAATCTAGATTAGCATGATATACCTTCACAACACCTCGACTCAAACATAAATAGGTCATGATATCCTTAACAGTAACTAGATAGCATGTTCACAACATAAACTCATAAAAAATTGTCGTGCTTGCATAGAAATCACATGTGCAATTTTAGTCTAGATTAGTATGACATAATATCACAAATAAGTCGACTCATACATGTATGTCATAACCCTAACCATCTGCCTAGGCCAATCCAATTTAGAATGATACATATAACATCAAAATATTAATGTTATAACCCTAATCATAATTTAACTAACATATAATAACAATATGTTCACATATAACATGCTCATCAAAAACATATAACATACTCATCGAGCTAACTACAAGTTAACATATAACATATTCATCAACAACATATAACATAGTCATCAAGTTAACTAACATAAAACAACAACAATGCATATAACAACAAGTTACTATCATTCATGGCTATTCGACACATGTGCATATGACCACATTGATTCACTAACATCTATCGTACATGTAACCACAACAAAAATATACTAAAAAAAATGTACATAACCCTAATGCTTATAACAATCCATTAACTAACATACTTGGATGAAAATTATACAATACATGTATGATGATCTGCTCTTACCCCAAAGTCTAGTGTCGCAAATTCATTTTGATGATCTACATCTCCTGCTCTATCTCAACCAACACATCAACATCATAACATACCAAAAGATGATGACCTAAAATGTGTACAATGACCTCATGGACAACAACTATAACCATGAAAATGCATGCATAATGACATATAGACACTGACATTCATAACAAATGCATAACTGACATGCACTCATGACCAACACATCCCAACAACAACATCATCGACTTTCACATGGTGAAACCACTGTAACAATGACAACCACCATGCATACACAACAAGAGCATAATCCACAACATACATAACACATATGCAACTGACATGTATGAATGATAAACACATAGCAATGAATAACCAATCATACACTGATGGTGACACACTTCACAACAACAACATCCTCTTCCACAAGATGACATCACTCCAACCATGACCGGAACCATGCATATGCAACAAGAATATAGACCACAAGGATGATTAATACACGTGCAACCGACATGAATGCATGATCAACACATACTGCCCATCGAGTCCAAGGGGTGAACCATGCTCTGATAGCACTTTGTAACACCCCCTTCCCACATCTACCTAAAAAATAGGCCAAGCGGGGTAAATATGCGACAAGAAACTACTATGTTGATATTCAAGCTCGTAGGTTCCCTTAAGGAAGTGGAATCAATGGAAACTCTTCACACAGACCTTATACATCAATAATAACACCCTCAAGAGCTAACCCAACCATTCAAGAAACCTGCCTCTAGGTCCCACTGACCTAATTTTCTTATGGGCCTCTCGACGCATGCACATGTCTGCAAGCCAATGTCTATGGTTCTTTGGACACATGCATAAGCCCACAAGCCACTATGCAAGGACTAAATTCCTTAGTTTTGTGTCAGCATCCTTAGGATTTGAGCATCTTTTTCAGGCCCAAAACCTAGTGCACTGCCCAGAACTTCGTGAAAAGTTTAGAGATGAATCCTAATGACCAAATAATGATGTATTTAAAAAAATATCCAAAAATACTAAACTAGACCCCACTAGCCATGACAGACAGTTTATCAAACATGAAAGCTACATGTATAAACATTATAAATTAGCATAGGGGTCTCATACTTATCTAAGAATCGCTAAGAAGCATTGCTCCCCTACATCATTAGCTATAATATAATATATTTGATCATAGATACATTATGCATTCATTTACAAGTAAAAACATGGATAGAGCCATATATCATCATTGTCAACATACATGCTTATAACCAACATAATAACAACAAAAATATAGTGGATACAACAAAAATAAAGTCCACATAATAACCAGTACATTTATACATCACATAACAAAGGAATAAGCTTCTCATTTATGAATGTAAGAACCAACCGAAGATGGGACTTCAACGTTCCACTCAACCATAGATTGGTTGAGCCAAATATCTCTTTAGCCAATCACCTCCATGCCATATTCCAAGCATGAATGTGGGCATCATATCCAACCAGAAAGAACCAAACACGCATGAATGCTACCGGAGTTCTTCACCTACAGCGTGAGTAATTTTCATGTCTCCTAGTCTCTAAGGCTTTACTGCAATCCATAGCCTAAATCAGGGATCACTATACCCTAAAATAATACAAACTCTCCAAGATTCATGGTACATCCCATCCTAGGACTACTAGGCCC
This sequence comes from Pinus albicaulis, assembly GCA_034641835.2. Lineage (NCBI taxonomy): Eukaryota > Viridiplantae > Streptophyta > Pinopsida > Pinales > Pinaceae > Pinus > Pinus albicaulis. The sequence goes on along the minus strand of CM076575.1, from coordinate 1,666,245,640 downwards.
AACGGAGAGCACCCACCTCTCAGGATTTACCGCAATCCAAACTCAGATCACTATGCCCTAAACCGAGGCAAACCACCTCTAGGATTTACCGTATATCCTGCCATTCACAGGTCGAGGATTCCTAGGCCCACCGAGGCAAAAAAATGTCCATATTTACCACAACCCACATTCTGGTTCAAGGATTACTAATACATGTGCTATATCAATTTGAGATCCACCTCACTCAGCTTTGAATCCATCCGACAATTCAGCTAAACCAAAACATGAGAACTCCACAACACCATGGTTATCCAAAAATGGCAGGGTTAGGCTGAAAACATTGTCACACCTCGAAAAACCCATGCCAAGATAGAAAATAACCACATGAAATGACATGCGTGCCAGATTTGGAAATTAAATCACACATGTAAATCAATACTTGCAAAGAATATTGATGTATCTGCTCGATTCCTGCTCTTCCTTGCTTTCTTCCTCCTTATTGTTGCTTTCTTTCCTTTCTTGGTCCAAGGAAAAAGTGCTCCAAGATACTGTAATTGTCCAAGAGTGAGAGAGAGAGAGAGAGAGAATAGAATGAGAGCCATAAGTGTGAGCAAAATGTTTCCAACTGATCCATAGAAGCCTTTTTATCAATGAGGCCTCTATTTTCTTCATTTTTCATTATTTTCCTTTATTTTCCTCCTCACATGCAACATGTGACCTTTCACCTTCCTTTTCTCTTAATTTCCATTATTTTCATAAATAAATGTTCCAAAAGCACGTTTTCCTCTCCAAATCCTTATCCATTGCCTTTTCCAGTTTCCTTTAGCCATAATAACCAAAATGAACACCCACTAGGATGTTTTTCCCAACATTTAGCTTGGAATAAGTGTCCCATCAACCGTGGTTATTATTTTTTCCTTTATTAACTTTTATTACATTGAATTTTCACCGGGGTTGTTACATCGATCATCATCTTTGAACATGTTGTCATCATCCTTAGACAAGTACTTAAGAATTACCTTTCTAAGTGCCTGAGTTTCTGAGTCTGACTACTTCATTTCATTTCTTTTAAGGCCTAGTGCATCGTGGCCCTTTAGGTAAATACATTCAACATCAGGTTGTTCCATTCTGCACCAATTTTGATTAGCAGTAGGTTGTCTCTTGTTGGGGTGTGTTGATTCTAGAAATTTAGGAAAATTAACAAGAATCTCAAAGCTTCCTCTTCCATAAGCTTCTAGGAGTTGTTTTAACCATTTACCTTATATAAGAAGTTTGATATCTATCTAATCCTACCTTGGATATTTCACTTCTTATCCCTTGAGCTCATCCCATCTTAAGTGGATCTCAATCCTAGATTGGTAAATGGATAAGAATTCCTAAATTACCACACTCTCCTATATATTTACTACCATTCACAACATCAGGGTTGGTTTTGGATATTGATCATTCCCTCATGTTGTTTCCTTGAATCTAAAGGAAACATTATCTTCATGCATTAGGGTGACATTGAGGTGTTATTTGTGACAAGGAAGGACAAGTCAACTTAGGGAGATCTATACAATATCAACACTATATTTTGGTTGTAAACTCTCTCCTATTTTTATTAATACAAAGAGTATATTTTTTTCCTATATGTGTTATGTTATGTTTACATTCATATATTTTAATTCCTCGTTGATTCATTAAATAGAGTAATTGGATTATGCTACGTAGATGTTGTAAGTCCTTGTCTTGTTTTGTGAATGTGCAAGTTCTAATTCTAGCAATAGGAGCTACGATTGTAGATTACAAACTGGGAGGAAAGTAGAGCTTTCCACGGATCCCAATTAGGCCTCTTTCCATCTTTAAATTTCTCTAAGGAAAAATTTATGTTATTTTATTTTTGTTTTTCTAGACCAATCCACTAGGTCTAGGGGAGATACTTTTGTCTACAATCTTAAATCTCGTATAACAATCACATTGTGATGTTGTTTGTTGTTTGTCACATTGGGAAAAATATTAAATTAAATTTCCATGGGGACTATGGTTCGCCATGGTATCCATGTTTACTATGGTTGAGTTTGATTCTCATGTTGACAATGGTTGACCATGTTAACCATAGCCAACCATACTCAACCATAGGTGACATGTGCTAAATATACAGATCAATGTATAGTTAATATGTTATCAATGCATTAATGACTAAATTTATGTATTATTAATTTATTTTCATTGTGCTAATGTGTAGATTAATGTATTATTAATGATGAGGTGCATCATTACGTATATCATGAGCGTCATAATGCCATCCTCCAGCCTTAAAACTATCTTTTTCTCATGATTATTCACATTTTTTGTTATATTATTATGCTTAGTGAGAAGTGTAAAAGGTGTTTTTCATAGTATATGTCCTAATGTGGTTTAATTACAGGAAAATGGAGAATTTTTTAGATGCTTACTATGCAATGAGTCGACGGAGAAAGCAAGGAGAGAATCTAGGGAGTTTGTCCACCTCCTTAACTACATAAATCAGCTTGGGATCACAACAATCTCTCTCATCAATTTGAGTTCATAGGAAGCCAAGCCACTACTAGTGCAAGTGAAGCTAAAGGAGGACAAGATCCACCATTTTAGAGATAGAATCAATCACTCTTATTTCAAGGGAGCTGCTACAACTACCCTTTTTATATAAATAAACAAGAAGAAGAGCTCATTATGATTCAGATTTTTTTTAGCTAGGTGTAGTTATTGTGCTCAAGAGCTAGGCACTATTATTTTGAAATTTTATTTGATGTATAAGAATTTTAATTTATGATAATGAGAAGCTAGTTATTAAGTTACATATGAGGTAGTTTCAGAGGGTTGAGACCCTTAGGTTTGGGCCCAACCCAGTAGCTTAGGTACCTCTTTTTTTTTTTTCTTTTTTTTTCTTAGCTTCAAGTATTTCATAGTTTATTTCATTTCAATAGATATTAATATATAAAAACATATGGTTGCAGCCTCTACAACACCTCTCTTGTGGGCGAATGAGTGGAAGGATTCACAACCACAGTCCAAAAATATTATGTTTATGATTTCTTGCAAATAGATTACTATTAGTTGTCTTGTTTTACATTTGCCTTCTATATACTAGAAGTCATTTTAGTGATTAGATCAGTGTTGGCATATACTAGATGTTATTTAAATTCAAATCGTATTTTCCATCATAAGTTATCTCATTTTGTTAATGATAATTGGATGCATGCATGTGATTGATTGCAGGGCTGTGTTGATCTGCAAGAAAGGGCACTTTTACCACTTCCATCTTGAGCTCCTTCATCTTCTCTCTCCACCTTAAAATTTTGTCCCAAAACTTTGTTTCATAATCCATTTTTCCTAGTATGTCATGAACACTCATCGTAGTGAAAGACAGTCCTCTTATAGGTCATGATCTTGGATAGCGGCTGAAACCAACCCCCCTCCATTTTCTTCAAATTCCATCCACCTCTTCATACCCTCAAGACATCATTTTCAACTTCAAAAGCCACTCGGAAGCCTTGTAGCATTACAAGCCCTCCTGTAGAAATACAGGGCTTCTGTAGCAGCCACTAGTAGCAACCCTGTAGCACCACTTTCCTTTCTAAATTTTTATCCCCACTACAACATTGACTCATTCATTATGAATAGTGACCCCTAGCTATGATTTTATGATCAGTGGAAGCTCTTAGGCCACTCCAATGATTCCTTTTCTTCACTGAAAAAACAAAGTAGAATTAGCTCTTTTATCACAAGTATGATGCAAGTAGGTTATTGATTTTCAAGCAAGTTTGAACTAGGTAGATGATGCATGCAATCATGATTGGCAGATTTATGAATTATGCAAGATAAAATGGTCTCCTTTTTGCAATTATATTTAGTAGCTTTATGGATTCTGCAAGATAAAATAGATTTCTTTCTACAAGTAGATTAGTGTTTGTCCTTTCATGAATTGATTAGTTAGAATTTACAAGTTGAGCCAATAACATTTATACTTTAATATATAGAATTATTTCAAATTGTACCTTCATCAATAAGCTTTCATTCTAATTCAGTAGGAGGAATGGTCTCTAAGAAATTTTTATCTGATGTCATAGATGAGGGTGACATGAGTATCCTATCCCATCTATTGTCCATATAACATTGTCACCTCTAATTTTGTATGAAGCTTGGGTTGATAAATAGATTTAAGGAGCCCTTGGGAGTTGCAACACTCTTGGTGCAATACCAGGGATCACCACTTTTGGTGTCATTGTGAGGGAGGTGTCTAAGTAGATTATTGTTTCTGCATAAGTATTGTTTTTTCCTTCTGTTTTGCATTTAGTTTTTTAAAAAGTAAAAAAAAAAAACAAGAAAAAAATTCTTTCATGCATCATAGGAGTAAGGATAATGAAGGAAAATTTCTACAAAAAACCCGCACAGCCTCAAGCAGTCAACCTTCACTCTTCTTCAGTGACTGTGAGCTTACCTCTATGACTATAAGGGAGTTATAAAACCCTCTAAGTGAGAAACCTGAATTTTTTGAAGAACCTATTGGGGAATAATAAGAACCTATTTCACCTACCCAAGTTATGGCTGAAAACATAAACAATGAGATTTCTACCATCAGAGAAACCAATGGAAAGGCTAGAATGAACATAATCCATGCTTCCCTTACAAACTTCCATGGCCTAACCTCTGAGGATCCTAACACCTTCATGTTTGAATTTTTTGTTGTCTGTACGACCTATGACTATGCCTATGATGAACAAAATATGTAGTTGTTCCCTTCTACCCTTAAAGATGCAGCCTTAAATTGGTTTATGGGTCTGCTTGGGAGCAACATCACTACATGGGCCCTAATGAAATAGTCATTTAATAGCAAGTACATGCATTACTCTAGGTCCAAAGAAACCAAGGAAGAAATCTGGCTTGATGAATCTTTGGAAGACGATGAGGAAAGGTTTCAACTTAGCTATAGGAGGGTCAACTGTACCCTTGATCCTGAGTCACTCAAGTTATTTTTTCTCTAAGGGATCAGGGAAGAAGTTTTTGAAACCCTCAACATGTTATCTAGATGACATATATATCAATTATCCTATGATGACATCAAAATTGTGTTCAAAAATCACTCAAGGGCTGCTACGAAGAATGGTAGGGCTAGTCAAGGCTTGGTCAGTTCCTCTCCCTCCATAACATCTGTCAAATATGAGATAGGGAACATGTTGGACGATTTGAAAAGTGAAATGATGCATACCTTTGCGTTGCATATGTATACCATGAAAATAAAGGGAACCAAGAGGAAGCAGAGATGGATTTAGCTATTTTCTACCTTAGATGCACTAGAAGACACCCTAGGAATGAATGCCCAATGAATGTCATATAATTCTACTCAATCTATGAGGGATGTAGGTTTTAACCCTGTACAGAAATTATCTGCAAAAGAATCTTAAAAATAGAAAATAAACAATAACGAGAGCATAAAACATAAAATAGATATACATAGAGATTTTCCCCTGGATCCCAAATTGGGACGACCAGCTTGATTTTTCATTATATTCCTTTTAGTGTTACAACACATATATATACATGTTGAAGCATACATAAACCCCAATCCATTAACCCTGGATTAGAACATAATCATAGTTCCCTTGACCGGATCTACACAATACCAGGGGCTGAAAACCATCATGCCCCAAAACCATGTGCAAACCCATGCACAAAACCAAGGGCCACAGGAGAGCTGAGTCATTAGCCTAGCTTTGCAACACCCATTGTTTCTCTACACAAAGAGAACTTTTGAGTGCTCACAGACTTCGTCAATGCATCTGCAACATTCTTCAAGGTGTCCACCTTTACCAGCAGCACCCTTTTAGCCTCAACAATATCTCTCACAAAGTGATATTGAACATCAATGTGCTTTGTCTTTGAATGATAAGCATGGTTCTTAGCCAAAAAAATTGCACTTTGGCTATCACAATATATCCTTATAACTTTTTTCACCAACTCCATACTTGAACACAATATCTACAACCAAACTGCTTCCTTGCTTGCATGAGTGGCTGTTATGTATTTTTCCTCTGTAGTTGAAAGAGCCAATACAGACTGTCTTTTACTCATCCAACTGACTGCACCTCAAAATAGCCCAAACACATATCCACTTGTAGATCTTCTTTGGTCCAGATCTCCAGCCCAGTCTACATCAACAAAACCACGAATTTCCAACACTCTTTCCAATCCTGGTCTTCCCTGGTAGCACAAGCCATAATCACTAGTGCCACGCAAATATCTGAAAACCCGCTTCACTGTTGTCCAATGCTCCTTCCATGGGTTTTACATAAACCTGCTCAATACTCCCACTGCATGTGCAATGTCTGGTCTAGTACAGACCATTGCGTACATCGGGCTAGCCACTGCACTTTCATAAGGAACAAGGGACATATCCTCCTCTTCTTCTTCTGTCTTGGGACACTGTTTTGTAGATAGCTTTACACCTACAGGAATCGGTACATTCACCAATTTACTATCCTACATATTGAACCTCTGCAATATAGTCTCGACTTACTTCCTCTGGTTTAACCAGAGCTTCCTCTTTGCCAAATCTCTCTTAATTTCCATGCCCAAAATACAATTTGTAGAACCAAGATCCTTCATGTCGAATTTGGAGAACAGTTAACTCTTCAAATCTTGGATAATTTCTTTGTCATTTCCAATCAACAACATATCATCCACATACAAAACCAAATAAATAACATGGTCACCAATTAATTTAAAATAAACATAGTGATCCTCCTTGCTTCTGGTGAAGCCAAGTCCCCATATATAGGTATCAAATTTCTGATACCACATCCTTGGTGACTGTTTTAACCCATACAGAGACTTCTTTAACCTACATACTAGTTTTTTCTTCCCCTTCACCATAAAGCCTTCAGGTTGTTTCATGTAGATCTCCTCTTCTGTGAAGAAACGTTGTCTTCACATCCATCTATTCTACCTCAAAATCAAATGCAACAACAACAGATAAAAATAATCTAATAGAAGTAACTTTGGCAACAGGAGAAAAAATATTACCAAATACAATTCCTGCTACCTGGGAATAACCTTTTGCTACCAAACAAGCTTTGTATTTCTCCACCTTTCCTTCTACATTCATCATCTTTTTAAACACCCGTTTTCTCCCGATGGGATTCCTTCCAACCGAAAACTCCCCCAGATCCCATACCTCATTTTTATGTAAGGATGCCATTTCATCAACCATGGCCTCCTTCCAGAGTTTTCCATCCTATGAATCTACTGCCTCCCTGACAGTTCTGGGATCGTCATCAGTTATAGTTAAGGCAAAACCTGAACAAAAAGCAGATGGACTATACCTTTCTGGTTGCCTTCTTTCCCGAACTGATCTTCTCAAAGCTGGAGTTTGTGGCTCTTCATCTTCTGAGTCTTCTTCTGTTGTAGAGTCCGATTCATCCTCCTTTAGCTCAAACTCTATCTTCTCAGGTTCCTTTGGTAGGACTTCATGTTTAACAACATCTTTCACTTCTCTAAACACCACATCTCGGCTGTACACAACCTTCCTTGTTTCTGGGTTCCAAAGCTTGTAACCCTTTAAACCATCCTTATACCCAATAAAGATGCACCTTTCAGATTTATTATCCAACTTGGTCCTTTCTCCTTTGGAACATGTACATATGCATCACATCCAAATACCCTTAGATGTGAAAGAGAGGGTTTCTTACTAGTCCATACCTCATGTGGAGTCTTATCCTCCAACACTGATGAAGGTGATCTGTTAACCAGATAGCATGTAGTCTCCACTGCCTCTACCCAGAATTATTGTCCTAACTCGGTACCATTGAGCATGCTTCTTGCCTTTTCCATCAGTGTTCTGTTCATTCTTTTTGCAACTCCATTTTGCTGAGGTGTGTATGGAGTAGTCTTCTATCGTGCTATACCACACTTCTTACAGAACTCTTCAAATTCCTTCTTGCAGAACTCCCCACCATTATCTGTCCTCAACGCCTTTATCTTCTTCTCTGTCTGGTTTTCCACCAGAGCCTTAAATTCTTTAAATTTGTCAAAGACTTCAGATTTCTTCCTCAAGAAATATATCCATGTATTCTTTGAGAAGTCATCTATGAATGAAACATAGTACACAGACTTTCCCAGTGATGGAACTGACACAGGTCCAAACACATCACTGTGCACAAGTTCTAATATCTTGTTCGCCCTCTTAGCACCATAAGGAAAACTCACCCGATTCTGCTTCCCATATACACAATGTTCACAGAAATCGAAATCCAGAGAGCAATTAGACATACCTTCTACCATACCATTTCTATGCAGTATCCGAAGGCCCTTCTCTCCAATATGTCCAAGCCTTTGATGCCATAGCATGGCCTTTTCTCCAGAGACAGCTAGGCTTTCCGCTCCACTTTCAGGAACCGTAGAACTGTTACACCCATCAATAACAGTGCTACCTTGTAGCTTGTACAGAGTTCCAGTCCGAACTCCCCGCATTAATACCAGTGCTCCCCGAACCATCTTGTAGACATCTTTCTCGAACACTGTTTTTACACCTGCATCATCCATCTTGCTTACAGAAATCAGATTTCTGGCCAATGTAGGAATATGCAAAACACCAGGAAGTGTTCTAATCCTTCCACCTTGCAGCTTCAGCTTGACTTTTCCACGTTCGACGATTCTGGCCTTCCTATCATCCCCTAGGAAGACATCACCACCATAATATTTCTCATACTCGCAGAACCACTCCCTATGGGGAGTGAAGTGAAAGGATGCACCTGAGTCAATCAACCATGACTCATGATCTACATGTGTATTTGAAGAAGAAGCCAAATACACATCACCACCTTCATCCGAGGTGGTTTTTGCCTCTGCAGAAGGACCTTCATCAGATCCCTTTCCTTTCTCAGGAGCTTTAGATCTGCATTCCTTTTTGTAGTGTCCTTCCTTTCCAATATTTCCAACACTTTTTACAAACTTTCCAAGAGATTTAGATCTCCCTCTAGAATTATATCTCCCACTCTGAACCCAGTATTCTTGTTTCTAGCCGACCTTCCTCGTATAGATAAGGCATCTCCATTCTCACCCCCCATATCTCATCTCTCTCCGTCTCATTTCTCCGACAACAAGGCCGAGACAATGTCATCAAAATTCAAGGTAGTCAGGATATTGCTACCTATTGCACAACTCCAACTAATTATCCCATGTATTAAGAGAACACAACAAATTGATGCACTTATCTTCATCTCGAGATTTTAATATCAACAAAGATGACAAATTTCTTGACTTACCATGTTGAAGGCATTTAGATTCTTCCACACTAAGTCTCTATCCTTCATTCCTTAGGTTATACAGCCTTTTCCTATAGAACAATTTCTTCACTCATAGACTTAGATTCTATGGTACAAAGTCCCCAAGTTTGTCCCACAAATTCTTCGTCGTAGCTTCCCAAATACATTCAACAATACCAAATCCTGAGACACACAACAAAGATTGTGCTTCCTTTCGCCTTCCGATCCAACTTCTTCCACTCTACATCTTACATCAGTTGTTGGTTTAGTACATGGATCTACTATGATCCACCTGTCTCTATCCACCAAGATCCTCCATCTCGAGCTTCCACACCTCAAAAACTCGACCATTAAATTTCTCGATCTCTATATTCTCGCCACTCAGCCATTCTATTTCACCGCAAGAATCGATCCTAGATCTCCCAACTGAATAGACCTACCCCTGTGCCCGGAAAGCAAAAACCCCTCAAGAAGAAAAGCATCCCCTTGAAGCCGAAACAAATTTCTAATACCAAATTTAGGTTTTCCCCTATACGTAAATTATCTCACAACGAATCTTAAAAATAGAAAATAAACAATAACGTAGAGCGGGTTCCAAGAACATAAAATAGATATACGTAGATTTTCCCCTGGATCCCAAATCAGGACGACCAGCTTGATTTTTCATTATATTCCTTTTAGTGTTACAACACATATATATACATGTTGAAGCATACATAAACCCCAATCCATTAACCCTAGATTAGAACATAATCATAGTTCCCTTGACCGGTTCTAAAAAATATCAGGGGCCGAAAACCATCATGCCCCAAAACCATGTGCAAACCCAACAAGGGAAACCATGAAACATACAAATTTCCTTATTTTCCAAGCCTAAAATTTGTATACCAAGGGGTAGAAGGTCGGTCAGATAAAATTTTCTTCGTTAATCAAAGGAGGCCTCAAGGACCTCAACCATACCAACAGGGCATGCAAGGTGCCCCTTATTCTTATTACAATTCAAATAATAATGCACCTTTTCAACCTTGGTACTCTTCCACTTATCCATCATGGTCCAGACCTCCTACTTGGCCTTTTTCTCCTTTGTATCCTTCTCAACCTCTCAACCATCATTTTCAGCCATATCCTCCACATCCTCCTCAATAGACTAACCCATCACAAGGGTGGAGGCATCAACTCAACTAGCCTCCTGCTTTATTGCCTCCACCCCAACCTCAACCATAGATCACTTGTCCTACTCCACCTAAGCAAGCACAACATGTCTACAGTGGAGAGACATCATATCCTTCTTATGTTATCGAAATCTAGGAGATCAACCTTCGGTCTGGGAGAGTGCTCCCAGATAACCATCCACCTTCTCCACCTAAAGAGATTGTAGAAGAGAAGGAAGAGAGTGCTCCTAAAGTAAATCCACCTCCTTTTCCTGAAATTTTGATCCACCCTAACTAGCACACCCCAGAAGAGATTGAAATTCTGGGAGAATTGAAGAATTTGTGTATCAAGCTACCCCTTCTCTAGGATATTAAGGATCTTCCCATCTATAATAAGCTTATCAAGGAGAAATTTTTCAAAAATCCTCAGAGAAAAAGGAGAGACGCCCCCACCATCAATTTTGTTGGCAAATTATCATATTTGATCCTGGGGAGAGTGATCTTTCCAAAATATCTAGACCTTGGAAGCCCAGTAGTGGATGTGCACATTGATGGAATTATATCCCCTAATACTCTAATTTATATTGGGGGCTACAATTAATGTGATGACTTGGACAGGGGATTTAAGGAGGGCCACCATGGTGCTACAACTTGTAGACAGATCCACAGTAGCTCCTGAGGGAATTGTTGAGGATTTCATTGTCTCCATCGACTCTTGGGAGCATCCTACTAATTTCCTGGTCATCCAACCCAAAACCAAGTATAATGGTTATCCTCTCATCTTACGAAGACCTTAGTTGGTCACTGTTGATTCCTATATTAGTTGTAGGGTTGGGAACATGACTATTAAGAATGGACCTTTATCAAAACAGTTGGTATTTTATCCTTCTACTTAGCCTTCTCTAGAACATGATTTATCCTTGTGGTTAGAATATGAGGAAGAGTATGAATTGTATCACACAACCCCTACCAAATTTGCACTCTAGATACTATTATAGGAGGGGGGAAACCTGATGAAGAAGACCTCATTGACCATATCCTTCAGAACTAGCCTCCTGCTACCATCCCACTTGATGAACTTGTGAAAGAATCTGAGAGTAGTCCTTGGAATGAGTTATGCTCGATTGACTCAAGTCCTGAGCATGTGAAAGTTGTAGAGTTTGGGCTATCCAGAACCTTAAATATCAACACCTTTCTCGCAGCCAAACAAGAAGAATAATTGTGCAAGATACTGAGGGAACACTTAGGTTCTTTTGCTTGGGATTATAAGGAAATGAAAGTGGTGCATCCCTTAGTTTTTACTCATAATATTTACATCAAAGAGGGATGCAAACCTGTGTGCCAACCCCAGAGGATAATGAACCCATCTCTTAAGGACATTATGAAGGAAAAAATACAAAAGTTTCTATATGGAGGGTTCATATACCCCATCTTAGATAGTGAGTGGGTGTCCCCTCTAGATTTAGTCCCAAAGAAGAATGGGAAGTGGAGCATATGTGTTGACTATAGAGAGCTTAACAAGGCCAGAAAGAAAGATGATTTTTATTTTCCCTTCATTGACCAAGTCCTCGATGGTCTTGTAAGAAATATTTTTTTTCTTTCTTGTATGGATTTAGTGGTTACAATCAGATCTAGATCAACCCTAAAGACGAATACAAGACCACATTTACAGGCCTTTAGGGTACCTTTTCCTATAGAGTTTTCCCATTCGGTCTATGCAATTCCCATGCTACTTTCTAGAGGGAATTTTTAAGTATCTTTGTTGAACTTGTTCATGACTCTGTTGAAATATACATGGATCATTCCGCTCCTTATGAGTGTGACTTCTATGATACTCTCTCTAATTTGTGAAAAATCCTCAAGAAATGTGTAGAAATGGACCTCTATTTTTGCCCTGAGAAATGTGAATTCCTAATGAATGCAGGGATTGTCCTTAACCATTCCATATCCAAAGAAGGAATACAGGTTGACCCAAAAAATATTTTCATCATCAAAAGGGTCCCTAACCCTGAAAATCAAAGAGATGTTAGGAATTTCTTTGGATTATTTGGGTATTATAGAAGGTTCATCAAGGATTTTAGTAAAGTGGCTTCACCATTGTTTGGATTACTGGCCAAGGATTCAGATTTTTGTTGGACACACAACTATCAGGTGGCCCTTAAAATATTGAAAGAAAAATTGACCACTGCACCCATCCTTAGGGATCACAGCTAGGCATTTATTTTCCATATCCATACTTTTGCATCATACAAAGTTGTGGGGGAAGCCTTGGGACAAGTAGAAGATAAATTGCCTTATTCCATCTATTTCATTAGTAATAATATGTCTAAAGTGAGTTGAATTAAATTGTCACTGAAAAATAACTCTTATTTGTAGTACATTCTTTGAACAAATTTAGGCACTATATCATTGTGTATCAAACTTTTGTTCATATTGATCATGCAACCATTAAATATTTGATGAATAATCCTGATGTGAATTCTAGGATAATTATATGGTTTTTATTGTTACAACAGTTTGATTTGACTATTATTGACAACCCAAGGAAAGAGAATGTGGTTGCAGATTTATTGTCAAGACTAACCTTTCCTACAGGTAATGAGGAGATGGTGGATGATAAATTTCTAGATGAACACCTTGTTTCCATCTTTGTGCTTTCTCCGGTTTAATTACATATCCAACTATTATCTCTGTTGCGAAGGTTTCTCCTAATCTATCATCCCTTGGATTGTGGGAAATATTTTCAAAATGGGACCAGATCAGAACTTCAGGAGATGTGTAAGGGAATAAGAGGTCTTTAACATCCTCTCAACATGCCCTGATGGACCTTGTTGGGCTCATTTTGCTGCTAAGAGGACAACCTTTAAAATTCTACACTTTGGTTACTATTGGCCCACTTTACATCAAGATGCAAGGAGATACACCACCAGATGTGATCAATGCTAGAGGATGGGAAAACCAACACCCAAGGATGAGATGCCCTTACATCCTTACATGGCCTTAAAGAAATTTGACATGTGGGGCATGGATTTCATTAGGCCAATTCATCCACCATTAGGACAAAAGAGGTACATCATTGTGTACACTAACTACTTGACAAAGTGGGTTGAGACCAAGGAAATCAAGGAAGAAACTGAGCAAAACGTGGCTAAGTTTTTAAGAGAAAACATTTTCTACAAGTTTGGGTATCCAAGGGAGATAGTCATCGATCAAGGAACACAACTCACATCAAATTTGATTGAGGATCTCATGAGGCAACACCATATCAAACACAAGACATCCACTGCCTATGACCCTCAATAAAATGGGAAAGTAGAGGTCACAAATAGAGCATTGGATAACATCCTCACCAAGGTTGTTAGCATTAGGAGGAGATATTGGGCAGACTGATTAGTAGAGGCCACTTGGGCCTATAACACCACTTTGAAGACCACCATTAGGTTCACTCCATATGATTTGGTTTATGGAAAGAAATCTTTGCTTTCTATTGAGTTTGAATATATAAATTTGAGAATGGTAGCCCAATAGGACTTAGATTTCACTAGAGCACAACAAGAAAGGCTGCTCCAATTGTATGGCTTATATGAGTTTAGAATGAAAGCTCTCCTACACACTAAATTCATACAACTGCAAAGGAATGTCTTCGATGATAAGCATATCAAGGAAAAGAATTATCAAGAAGGCGACTGGGCCTTGTTATATTATTCTAGGTTCAAGGATTTTAAATGGAAACTAATGAAAATATGGTTGGGTCCATACCTATTATAAAAGTGTCATAAAAATGGATCTATTCATATCATAACCATTGATGAGGAAGAAATTCCCTTGCTTGTAAATGGTCATAGGTTGAAGCTATATAGAAGACCTTTGTCAAAGGAAGAATTTATCAGTTTAGTAGCAAAAGAATTAATTTGATTGGGCTTTTCATAGCTTCAAGTTCAAAAAATTCCTAGGAATTTGAAAAATTAAAAATAAAAATGCCTGGATGAAAACCTCTATGAGGCATCAGAGACCAACTCCAGAGTTGGAAACTCCTATGCGGAAGCCCAAGAGAAGAAAATTAAAAGAAAAAATAATAAATATATGTATGTGAAAACCTCCTCTGAGGCACCGAGGGCATGCATCTCCTCAAAGGAAACATGTTTGTCTCAAGAAAAAATTTAAAAAAAAAACAAAACAAAAAAGAAGGAAAAGAAGAACACAAGGAAGAATATTATACCATGTCTGCTAACTTTTCTCTTATTTTGCAGGGTTGCACACAGTGGCATATTTCATGGCTACAGGCCATAACCTATAAGATATCATCCATCCTTCCATCCATCCACCTCATATCAATCCTCTCCATTCATATTACCATCTCTCTCCACCATCCCATCAAAAATAAATTTGAATTTCACCTCCTCTTTTTGATACTACAGGAAGGACCTGTATTGTTATAGGAGGTCCTATAAAGCTATAGAAGGATAATCTGAAGCTACAGGAGGGAGATACAAGGATTAGGACCACCCAAAAGACTATTATGGCTCTAATAAATGATAAATAAGGTCCTCCAATTATTTTTCCATCACCCATCCACTCCATTTCACCAAAAAATTTCTCAAATTCTCCACTCTGCCCTACTTTAAAAAAACACACAGAAGCCACCATTTTCTATTCCTATAGTGTCTAAAATCCTACTTCATGACTATAACCCTATCTTTAGGACCTATCATCACATCCCTCAACACCCTCAGGGAAACTAAAGACTCCAAGGGAAGATCAAAGGACTTCTACAGGAAGAAAGATCCTCCTATAACAGTTTGTGCAAACACAACAACGATCACTAATTTTATTTTTTCCCACCATCAGAAGGGATGATGAAGCCTTGTTTGCATATATGAAGAGCACATCACTCTCATAGAGGCCATCCACCAGCGGCAACAACTTGGAAATCAAAGAGGCACATCCACACATACAACAAAAGCAACAGTAAATCTATCATCAAGAATGAATACATGCACATGAAATAAGTCAAAGACTCAAATCCCTTGATATTAATGATATACGCTCCAACTCAAACATACAAACCTCTATAGCAACTTGATCCACAGGTAGGCTTACGTATGGAAACCCTCACCTCCTATTTATGCATAAAATGACTAAAATGTATTTGAGCGAGAAAATGTGCTTTAATACGGTGGAGGTGGCCAGCGAACTTGGCCACCCTCAGATAAACTAAAGTTGATATTTAGTCACTCATACAATGTGGAGGTGTAAAATCAAAGTGATTTGATCTCATGAAGGTGGGGCGATAATTATGAGGCAAGGATAAATTATTGTAAAAAGTGGGGACAACAGTCCAAAAGAGGAAACTCGTGCAGATGCAATGTCACCACAGTGCTCCAAGATTTCAACTCAAAAATGGAATATTATGTACTGGGGCTTGAATTATCTTGAACCTTCACTCATTGAAAAAACAATTAGGGAGAGGACAAGTTCTTATATGTCGCCAAGGATTTTCTAACCCCGTTTTGCAACTTTTATAGGAAGGAGCTATAGGCAGGTATGCAATTGCTACAAGAGGGCTAAGACTCTACAACATAAGGAATTAAAGGGTGAGAAGGGGCTAGAGTGGTTAAATTTGGTCTGAAAACTATCATATACATCCAGAGCTACTTGACAATAATTAAGTAACATCCACCACCCTTGTTCTTACACCTTATTGCATGAAAATTCTAGCCTGTGGCAGTATAATTGTGCAGTAGAAGGCCTCTCTGAGGATTTTAGTGATTAGAAACAAGAAGATATTTTTTTGACATGAATTATAGCATCATTTTCACTCATTTCTACCAGGGAATTGAGCATTGTGTTATCACCCAAAAAAATGAAGCATCTTTTGACAAGGTCAAATAGGTTCATGTGTCAAAAATTGGGTTGTAGGATTCATTTTTTATATGCTTAGTCAAGGGAAATATAAAATTTCTCTTGTTTAAGTTTACCCTAAGGTCTAAACCCACTCCTTTTCAAATCCCCTCATGTCACATCACTCATAATTTGTTGTTAGTTTTCATTTCCCAAGCATTTAAATCTGAAAAAGGTAATTTTAGCCAAGAAAACCACAATTTCGTAGCGAAATACACTGTGAAAAGTCAATTTTCACTACGAAACTGTTGATAGTTTCGTAGCAAAAACAACCAAATTTACACTAGATACGCTACGAAAGCACGGTTTCATGTCTGTCTTGTCAGATTAGTTGTTAGGTGTCAGAAAATCGTTGGGAAAGGGTAGGTTAGATGCCATTCGAGTCATGGAGGGATAAAACCAAGGTACATGGTCAGGTCTGAAGTCATCATGATCAGTTTAGGTATGTATGAGTCATCATTGGTCATGAGAAGACATCAAAACTTCACAATATTTCCTAATTCAGTCATTTTTCATTTCTCATTCCTTCTTTGCATGATATCAAGCTCTGGAGAGCTATTGCATTAAGCCAAAGCTTTGGCTGGTGTTTTCAAAGGTTTGCATTGAACATTATCAAGCGAGGCTGTGAAGACATTAAATAAACCATGGCAGTAAAAAGGACAAACAAGGGTGGTCAATGCCTGAGATATGAACTAGCAGACATGAATTTGATCAATGAAGACCCAACAACAGTGGAAGTCTTCAGAAGGACATGTTGCTTACATTTTTGTGAGAAATTACAAGGCTATCATACACAGGTTTCCAAAGAGTTTGCTTTGAATTTTAGTGGAACAGCCACCAAAGTAGGAATGCTCAGTTTGTCCATCACACCAGAGGTTATTGTAGCTACTACAGGGATTCCTAGAGGACAGGAGAAGTGGTTCAAAGGTTTCAAGTCTAACATGGAGCAGTGCAAAGAATTCATGAAGCCTAAAAATAGTGAAATGGATCTCACCTATGCCATTCCAAGGAGCTGCATAAAGGAAAATTACTCAAAATTGCTGCTCATCATCCAAAAGTACTTCACTTGTGAAGGGAGATACCACAAAGTATACTCATATCATTTCAAGTTACTTATGCACTTAACTGGTAAGATTTCCCTTGAATTGCCTTTCTATTTACATAGAAGTTTGTCAAAAATGGAAGATAAGGTCCAAGCAAAGTCTGAAGGGAGTGATAATTCATTGTTTCATCATGGTTTAATGAAGCTGTTGGTTTTAGATGAAATTCAAAGGTTAGGTAGAGACTGGTCCTCATTTTTGTTTCTTAGTGTTTTTGAGTTGGATGCTCTTACTCCTTCAAGAACTCCTAAACCTAAGAGAATTCCATCACCATTAGTAGTAGAATAGAGTGAACCATTGATAGCAGAGCCAAGTGAACCTACAAGAGTAGAACCAAGTGAGCCAATTATGATTGAGCCAGAGCAATTTCAGAGTTTTGACACACCAAATGTCCCACCTGCAAAACATAAGTCAAAAGTTGTCAAACCTGCAAAACAAAAACAAGATGTGAGTAAACAAGGAACAAAATGGAGGACAAGGAGCCAAACAGTGGCCTTAGAAGAGAAAACAGTGGCTGTAGAAGATAGAGAAGTAGCTAAAGGAAATCTAGAAGATATCCTACATGCCATTGACATAGAAGAAACTCCTATAGTCCAGGTTGAGGACATAGAGGAAGGTGGACAAAAGTTAAAAAAGGCTAAATCTGCAAAGAAATTAGAATTTGAGGGTGAAGATGCAGGTTTCATGTTCCAAGCAAGAAAGCCTATGACAAGGCATGCTAGGAAGCTACTAGAGTGCAGTAAAGAGTTTCAACCACCTACTGACATAGTTCAACCACCACAAGAGGTTATTGACATTTCATCACCTGAAGAGAAAGATACAATTAGCAAAACAAAGAAAGGAAAAGAGAAGGTGATGGAAAAAACAGAGTTACAACTCCTTGAAGAGCAATTGAAATTGGCCAATGATGAAATTGCTGTTATGAAAAGAGAAGCAAGGAAACACAGTGTAGAGAATATTCAATTTGAAAAGATGAAGGAAATTTGGGAAGAAAAGGTTGACACTGTTTCCAAGACTTTGGATAATACACAATAGTTTATCAAATGGACCATTCAAGTTAGGAAAGAGGCCAAAAAAGTCAGGAGAATGAACACACATTTGAAAGCCACCAATAGAAGATTGAAATATCAGGTTAAGGACCTCCAGGAGCAACTTGAACTAATTCATGAGGAATTAGAGAAAAAGGCCTTAAAATGACAGTGCTTGAAGAGCCAATAGCTCAACCCATCATAAATGAGGAAGAAATGCCTCAAGGATCACAAGGTGAGTTGGTTTATGGTTTTAAAGGTTAATGATATGTTAAAAACAAGGTTTTGGTACTTAAGGTTCATTTTTTAAATTACACAAAAATCTTGAATTTCAGCACTTTTCAGCAGTTTCGTAGCGTGCTTGGGCTTGAAGGACAACAAAATGCTACGAAACTACTGTAGCTTTTCTTCTTGATTTTTGAACCAGTTTTGGTAGCTTTCAAGAGGTGAAATCTGTATGGGAGATGTGTCTAAGGATGATTAAGACCATGCCAAAGGAAAGAATAAAAAATATTGAGGGTAAATGACATTTTTGCAGGGCTACGAAAGTACGTTACGAAACTATCTTACTTTCGTAGTGTACTGTGTTAGAGATTTTTTAGCAGGTTTTGGAGCATTTTTGGACAGCTGGATATTATCTAAGGGTTAAAGGACCATGAAAAAAATCATTCAGCGCCTAAATACCATGGAATGAAGATAAACTACCAGCCAAAGCATTCATGGAAGAAGAAGACCAGTTTGGCTAAAAAACGGGGTTTTGTTTCCAGTTTTAGAGGAGATCAATTAAGTGGTCATGTAGTGATGAGTCCCATCACCCCAATTCGAACATGTGAAAGTATACTTGTACAAGATGTAATTTCTTTAGAATATAAGGTTGTTAAATGTAATAATGAGCAGTGTGAGTCCTATTAGGAAAAGGACCATCAAGTAGGATAACTGTCATTTTGTCATTAAGTAGACATTTTATGGTTATGCAAGGTGTAATTAGGCAAAAATTCGATGAATCTAGCCAGGAGGCAGATCATCTCATGATGTAAAAAGTCTATTAAAGGGCATAGAGTCAAATTTGTCAAAGGTTGGAGATTTTTTGGCAAAACTACAACTTTATGTAATTTGACTGTTTCAACAATACAAAGATTTGTTTCTTGACCAACCTGAGATTCTAATTGAGTTTTTAGTGCCTACATATATTATCTATATCTTTTATGTGTCCCATTTGCAGTGGTTTTCATTTATAATACTCAGAATTCATTCATGTAATGCTTTTACTTCCTTTATAGATGAATTGACTGTGTATTTTCCTGTTTCATGTGTTTGTGTACTACTGCTAAAAACTCTTACCTACCTCAGCTTCCATGTCAAGTGAACTCACTACTGAATCACTGAAAGTGTTGACTCCATAAGCCCAATCTCTGCATAATGATACTATTTTCAACCTACACTCATTATAAGCAAGTTGTTTCCAAAATAGAGTTAGCCATCTAAATACATCTTTATTCAATATCATTAACCCTTTGAGAGAGCCCTCTCAGACTGAAGAGGCTAAGCTTAAGTCAAAAGATTGGTTTGAAACAGTTACATGAGATTGTCTAATTAGCAGCCTATCAGGTGAAATTTTGTGATAACATTTTGGCGCGTCCGCTGGGAGCCTAAAGATTACACTTTCCCAAAATTTTGAAGGTGAACTTCTAAGGCTAGTTTGAGCTCAGGAAGCTGTTTGAGGCTGCATCTACCTTGGTGACTCCATTCAAAATTCATATGATCAAAGGTGGCTTCGAGAAGGAGATACACGAGGAGTAATCCTGACCCAGATCCACCTACCATTGTGGACAATCCTAACACCATCTCCAGAGGCAGTCAAGGCATTTCTGAAATATCAGGTACTCCATTACATACAAAATCCTTGTCCTCTTAGGTTTTAAGAAGTCCCGAAGATAAAATATTTGATGATAAAATTCAAGAAGTTTTTTTTAGGTCTGAAATTGAAAAAGAATTAATTGAAATTGTCTTAGACCTACATAGGAGAGGTATTGATACCTCAGCCTTAGTGACACAAAAAGATAAAGAAGAGTTTTGGGAAGTAGTCACTTCTGAGTTTTTGTTGGAAAGACAGTCTTTGGATAGGTTGAAGGAGCTTGACCGTTTTGAAATTTTGTTGAGAAGAAAAAATGGTTTTCCTCTTCCTGATTGGAGTTTAATTGTCAGTGGACAAAAAAGACAAAACAACCCTCCTCCTAACAGTTCCTCTTCCTCCACTGCTGCTTTCCCTAAAACTACCACAATCCCATTCATCATGGCAGAAAATGTACCTCCTCCACCTGCTAGATATGCCCCTCTTGTTCTTCCAGCTGTCCTACATGTCCTTCCTAGCAAATGCTCTGCTAGAATCAAAACTTGGGGAAGTGATGAAGAGATTACAGCTGAAGAACATGTAGATTAGTTTAATGACTTTATAGACTGGGAGGAGGTTGACCATGAGGATGTTGATCTCGATTTATGCAGAAAAATAATAGAATAAACATATAACCATAAATACAAATATGCATCATAAATAACACTTCATTTCATTAATATAAAAATAATTGAAAATTGTTTATATAATTAGTGGGAATAAACTAGTCAAAAGCCTAGTAGCTATCTTTGAAAAGAGAGGCGGCTACTGTGCCCCGAACCGGAAGTTACAATGAGGCTCGAGGGCCCATTTATTATTTATAAACAATGGGAAATCCTAAACAGCCAAAACCCTAACCCTAGGAGATGAAGCGCCAAAACTATGGGCCCCGTTTGGGTAAATTGGTGTTTCAACTTTCCAGGGGCGTAACTTTGGCATACGATCTCCGTTTGACGCGTACCATACCTCGTTAGAAGACTGACCATATCTACAAATTTTGAGCAGGAAATCAGGATCCATGGACCCATATGTTTCTCCCGCTTTTATCCAAAAACGTCGTTTAGGGCCTCAAAACGGCTCCGGAAGTTCAGGACCCGAAAAAACCGCTAAAAATAGTAAGTTATGCCAAAACGGAAAAACTGAAAGAGACAATGGTGGGGGCCCAAGTGGAATAGGCGGGTGGCCACCAATATCCACCTGGATCATTCCTCCCCCTTAGGAAGCAATGGTCCCCATTGCGTTAAGTTCCTCCATGAGATGAGGAAATTTCTGCTGAACTTGGTCCCCGGTGAACCACTTTCCTTGGTGCAGGAGTTGGCCAGCTTTGACAACCCGATATAGTTGGATCTTCTGCTGGCGAGTGTTCTTGATTTGCATGTCCATGATGCAATCTGTGGTGTCCTGTTCCATGCAGTCTGGATTTAACTCAGTTGGTGTGAGTTGTTCTGCAATGTCCGAGGTGTCCAGTAGAGGTGGGAAGTAAGGACGAAGGCGATCCACATTGAAGACTGGGTGCAGACCAAGGAATGGTGGAATACTGAGCTCGAAGGCATTATTCCCTACAGCCTTGGTGATGGTGTACGACCTATATCAGAGCGGGCGAAGCTTGCGGTGGGGTCCAGTGAGGCGCTCCTTCTGCAAATGTAGCCATACTTTGTCGCCCACCTGGAAGTTGTGTGGCACCCGGTGTTGATCATGGTGTTGCTTGTACTTGGCATTGGCTCTGTCCAATATATCATGAACCTGTTGGCGGATGTGTTGAATGCGCTTGATGAAGCTACTGGCTTTGTCAACTTCAGACTGGACATGAGCTGAATTGGCCTGAGCAGCTGCAAATGGCATGGCTACGTCAATGGGACATAGTGGCTGGAATCCCAAGCCCACCTGAAAGGGGCTATGGCCGATTGAACTGTGGAGAGCCCGATTATAACTATGTTTTACATAGGGGAGGCTCTCGTCCCATGTGCGTGGATGCTTTGAATTGTACATGCGCAGAATGTGTACAATCATTCTGTTGACGACCTCTGTCTGGCCATCCGTTTGGGGATGGAAAGCTGTGGACTTGGTGAGCTTGGTATCCAACATCGACCAGAGGCTGGACCAAAATGTGCTGAGGAACCTGCTATCCCGATCTGATATGATAGACTGTGGGATCCCAAAGTGCACCCACACTCGTTCAAAGAAGAGTTTAGCAGTGGCTTCTGCTGTGATATTCTTCTTGCAGGCCGCCATAATGGCCATCTTCTAGAATCTGTCAACGACCATGAAAACATAGTCATTTCCATTCTTAGTAGAAGGCAGGCCCGACATGTAATCCATGGAGATGGATTCCCAAGGTCGACTAGGGGTAGGTAGTGGAGTATATAGGCCTTGCTTCTTGATGGTCGGTTTGGCAATGGCACAGGCAGTGCAGGATCTGATGTGCTTCCCGACATCCTTTCGAAGGTTCGGCCAATAGAAATACTTCTGCAGTACTGCTACTATTTTCTCGACACCGAAATGCCCAGCGACTCGACTGTAGTGTGCTTCCCATATCATCTTGGCACGCTCGCTTGAAGGAACACAAAGGTGTCCCAGGTGACATAAAAGTGCATCTTGGAGGTGAAAATTTGGAACTTGCGTGCCCCCCAAGAGTGCCTTGTGAGTGTGGCCGAATTCTGGGTCACTCTCATAGAGAAGCGGCCAATCAGAAGTCTCGTGCCCACAAGAGTTGAGCACGGTGGTGAGCGCCACGATCGGTGGTCGGCTGAGGCAGTCTGCAACATTATTGTTGCTACCCTTCTTGTACTTGATGTTCAAATGAAACTGTTGCAGATATGTGGACCACTTCTGATGGCGATCATTCTGCAACTTCCCTTGTGTCTGTATGAACTGCAGGGGCCGGTAGTCTGTGTGGATGATTGTTTCCTTCCCCAAAATGTAATGCTTCCATTGTCGACAGGCTTGCACAATGGAATACATTTCTTTGTCATAGGTGGGATACTTGCGAACTGTCTCAGACAATGTCTCACTGTGATATGCCACTGGATGTCCTTGTTGAGTAAGAACTTCCCCAATAGCATAGTCAGAGGCATCTGTCTCGATCTCAAATGGCTGCTGCAAGTCTGGTAAGGTGAGCACTGGGGCAGAACAGAGGCGATTTTTCAATTCTTTGAACGCCTTCTGTTGAGGTTCCGACCAAAAGAATTTTGCTCTCGCTCCTCCTTTGGTGACTTGGCTCAAGGGCCAAGTGATATGAGAGAATCCCAACACGAATCTACGGTAGAAATTAGCAAGACCCAGAAAGCTGCGAAGCTCTGTTATAGTGGTTGGGGCTAGCCAATCCCAAATGACTTGGATCTTGGCTGGATCCACATGCACCCCCCTTTCATCAATAATGTATCCTAGATATTGAACCTGGGTCATGCCAAAAGTGCACTTCTCCAAATTGGCACACAACTTGTGTTGCCGCAATGTCTGGAGGACTTGTCGGATGTGGTGAAGGTGCTCTTCCCAAGTCTGGCTGAAGATCAGAATATCATCCAAGTACACCACTACAAATGAGTTGGTGAATGGACGCAAGATGTCATCCATCATCCTCATGAAGGTGGCGGGAGCATTCGTCAACCCGAAAGGCATGACCAGCCATTTGAAAAGGCCTTCCTTGGCTTTGAAGGAAGTCTTCCACACATCGGAGGGTTCAATTGGTACCTGGTGATACCCAGACTTCAGGTCAATCTTGCTAAAATATTTTTCACCTTTGAGTTGGTCCAGAAGGTCATCAATCCGTGGGATTGGGTACCTATTCCGGACAGTGATCTTGTTCAGCGCCCGATAGTCAATACAGAGTCTCCACGTCCCATCCTTCTTCTGTACCAACACGATCGGGCTCCCAAAGGGCGATGAACTTGGTCTGATGTGACCTTTCTGCAACAGCTCCTGAATCTGCCTCTTGATTTCATCATTTTCCAGAACAGAGCGTCGATAGATCGGTCCATTGGGTAGCGGCGCACCTAGGGTCAGATCAATCGGGTGCTTGACCTGGCAGTGCAGAGGAACCCCTGTGGGTGAGGTGAAGATGTCCCCGTACTCCTCCACGACCTTATCCATTTGTTGTTGTCGTGCAGAGGGGCCCTGTCTGGAGGTCGTGGCCATAGTCTTCTTCTTTCCCTGGGGGCGGATCATCAGGAAAACGAATTTCCTGGTTTGAGAAATGAGCTTACTGCATTGTTTTGCAGTAACCAAAGAGATAGTCGTAGGAGGTGGTACCTCTGGTATCCTGTACAGCTTATTTCCCAAAGTAATAATAACAGCACGAGGTCGAGACTCATACACAGCATGACGCTTCCACAAGTATGGTTGTCCTAATAATACATCAGAAACATCAATAGGAGCAACATCACATAATACCTCATCCGTGAGGGGCTTGATGCTATAGGGAAGGCGACACTGCTGGCTGACGCGGAGATCTCGTCCTTGGTGAAGCCACCCGATGGTGTATGGATGTGGGTGAGCTGTGGTCGGCAAGCCCAACCGCTTCACGGCGTCTGCTGAAATGAGGTTCTTTTGGCTCCCCTTGTCGACAATGAACTGTACAGGGGAGCCCTTTACCCACATCTGGGAGTGGAAGAGACGTTCCTCCTCCTCTGGATCTTCCGGTTCCTCCTTCTGGACCTTTGTAGTGGCAACGGTGGCGTTGGGCTCCGCATCAATAATCTGTTTCCCTTTTTCATTCCCCTTTTCAGGTTCTGATTCGGAGTCAGAGCATGCATCTGACTCAGAAGCCCTCATCTCGGCCACTAGCGACTGCTTGGCCCGACACTCACTTGTGTTGTGAGTGGAGCTCTTGTGGAACTCACACCACTTTCCCGTGTCCTTCTTTGGCTTTGCGGTGCTGTTCTTTTCTTGTGGCTTCGATGAGTTGTCTTTAGCCGCCATGCCTTGGCTCGGTCCTTTGTTCTGCGGTTTGGAAGCACCTTTCCCTTGCTTTTGATTCGCAGATCCAAAGTCTCGCTTCTTCTGCTTGAATTTCTGCTCAATCTTGGCAGCATACCGATATGCCGTACCAAGCGAGGAGATGTCAAGGAACTCCATTTCCTCCTGAATGTATTTGTGCAGACAACTGCGATACTTTAGCACCAGATGTTTCTCTGAATCTTTGATACCCAACTTTTTGCGCAGGGTATGGAATAGATTCGTCAGCTCATGCACATCTTGATCCCTTTGTTGTCGCAGCGTGGTCCATTGTATGTACTTGTCCTCATAGCTCCCCACAGGATAGTATTGTTCCTTGATGGCGTCTCGGAAAGAATTCCAAGTGGGTACGGTCAAGAAAAAAGAGGGTTATGTCTCGTCCTTTTTCTCACAGTGGGTTTCCCACTAGTCCTTGACATGGGGGGCAGCTTTGAGGAGTGCAAAAATAATCTTCTCCCTATCGGAAAAGTCATGAACCGAGAAATATCCTTCTAATAGATTCAACCATCTATCTATGGCATCTGCATCTATTTGACCCTCAAATATGGGAATGTCAAAATTTACTTGTACCTTAAAGGGAGTCGCACCTCCAGAGTGGCTGCTGGATGCAGATGCGCCGCCGGTGGGCAGCCGTTGAAGGATCTGAACAAAGTTATCCATCATCGCATTCCTTTGTTTTTCGAGGGCCTCCTCGAGCAATATTTTGATAGGATCTCCTGCTCCCTCACCTTTCTTTTGTCCACATGGGCGTACGCCCGGAGTTTTGAAGGCGATCTTGCAAAGGTTCCACGGATCGAGGCCCTAACTCCTTACACCCCAACCTCGTTGGGGACATGCAAGAAGGATCGAGAAACGGACCGCTGCGTACCAACGTCCGGGTATAGGAACATAATAGAATAAACATATAACCATAAATACAGGGATGCAGCGGAAATAACACTTCATTTTATTAATATCAAAGAACTGAAATTTGCTTACAGACAGAATGGAAATAAAACTAGCTAGGGCGCTGGTAGCTATCTCTAAGAAGAGATGTGGCGGCTACAGGCCTCTGAACTGAGTTACAATGAGGCTCGAGGGCCTATTTATTATTTAGAAACAATGGGAAATCCTAAACAGCCAAAACCCTAACCCTAGGAGATGAAGCGCCAAAACTATGGGCCTCGTTTGGGAAAATTGGTGTTTCAACTTCCCGAGGACGTAACTTTGGCATACGATCTCTATTTGACACGTACCATACCTCGTTAGAAATATCTATCCGAGGACTAAAAATTTTGAGTGAGCAACATCAGTCCATGGACCCATGTTGCTCCCCATTTTCCCAAAAAACGTCGTTTAGGGCCTCAAAACGGCTCCGGAAGTTTAGGACCCGAAAAACTGCTAAAAATAGTAAGTTGTGTCGAAACTGAAAAAAGGAAAGAGATAATGGTGGGGCCCCAAGTGGAATAGGCGAGTGACCACCAATATCCACCTGGATCAGATGTCAATATGAGATTGTTTGCTCAGAGCTTTACTGGTGAAGTTAGGAAGTGGTTCAAAGCCCTTACTCCTGGAAGCCTATATAATTGGAATGAATTTGAAGATAGATTTTTGAGGAAATGGGGAAATAGAACTAACCCTGTACAAGCCCTCACTCAGTACAATAGTTTGATAAGAGTTTTTGATGAAACTGGCTAAAATTTTTCAAAAATATTTAACAAAGTCTATGATTCTATCCCTACCCATTTAAAACCTCCACAAGCCTTAGCTCAAATGAGATATGCTAAAGCTTTTGATTATGACTTTTCTATACTAATGAGAGAGAGATAATCTCCTTCACTTTTTGAAATGCAGAATAATGCAGTGAAGGTGGAGGTCAATATGATAGCAGCAAAAAAGTCCAAGATGGGTAAGACTAAGTTGAAAAAAGAAGATAAGCCTTCCACCTCTTATGACAAATTTGATTCAATGATGAAGACAATGGAAAAATTGATGGATAGGCTTGCCCTTGGGAATACCTCTTCTCCTCCTACACAACATGAGCCTCAGTTTAGAAATCCTCAATTCAGAAGACCTCAAAACCATCAAAGGCCAAGGGAAAATAGAAATCAGCAACCTAACCCTCCAATGAGACCTCCTTTTCAGCAGAACTTAGTTCATGAAGATGATGAACCTGAAATTACAGAAGAGTCCATTCATTGTCTAGATGAAGACATGTATGGAATATTCTTGAATAAGGAGGAACATGATGAGTCAGACCATGAAGTGAATAAGGGTGAGGAACCATGTGACTATTTTAAAGGGTATCAACATGCAATATTTGAGATGCAGAAACAACACAACCTCAGAAAAAGAAATGTTCCAATCACTGCAAATAAAGCACAGCATAAGAAAGATGCCCCCAAAGCTGTTGAGGGTAATAAAGATATGCCACCTTCTCCTTCAAATAAAGAAACTGAAAAATCTGCTTCTGTTTTCAGTTTGGAGAGTGAAATTTCTAAGATCAAAATGCCAGTACCTTTTGGAGAAATTCTTAAGGTAAATGAATACAAACGTAAGATTGTGAAAATGTTGAATTCACGACCAAGAGCTGCTGATATCTTAAATATTCAAGAAGATCATCCAACCATATACTTGGGTCCAAGATTAGAAGATAAGTAGAATGAGGAGGTGCCTCCTTTTTATGTTAGCCTTAGCATTCATGACATGACATTGCATAATGCCATGTTGGATTCAGGGGCCTCTCACAATCTTATGCCCAAAGTAACCATGGAGAGGATGGGGTTAGAAATTACTAGACCATATAAGGATTTTTTTTCCTTTGATTCAAAAAGAGTTCAGTGAATTGG
Organism: Pinus albicaulis; assembly: GCA_034641835.2. Lineage (NCBI taxonomy): Eukaryota > Viridiplantae > Streptophyta > Pinopsida > Pinales > Pinaceae > Pinus > Pinus albicaulis. The sequence continues at coordinate 1,666,217,525 of CM076575.1, read as the reverse complement.
TTTAATTAAATATGTTGTTGTTGGTCTTACACAAATCCCTGCCAAGACAGTGGTTATGGACATTGTGGTAGCAGACATTCCACCAAAATTCGGCATGCTATTATCAAGTTCATGGGCATCAAAAATCAAAGGTACAATGCAGATGGACCTTACTTATGCCACCATTCCTATTTTTGGTGAGCAAAGGAGACTTTATAGAGAAACAATAATGGCTTACATGGTGAGTAGTAAAGATAAACCTCAGAAATTTCCAATTTATGCTCTTGATACTGAACTTGGATCTATTATTCTTTTCAATGAGTTTACTGATGAAGCGGAAGATGAAAAGAAGGCAGAAAATCAGCAATCTGTAATTCAGCAGACAGAAAATCAGCAAGTAGAAGATCAGAAAATCAGTGAGGAGAAGGCAGAAGGTTGGTGGTTGTTGCACTTTGATGGATCAGCAAGAAGAGAGGGGGTAGGAGCAAGGATTTGGATCACAAGTCCAAATTATGAAAGTAAGTTCTTTTCTTATAAACTGAATTTTGATTGCACAAATAACATGCTTGAGTATGAATCTTTGATTTTGGGCTTAGAAGTTTTGAAAATAATGGGTTCTCAAAAGATTTTTGTTTGTGGGGATTCTGAATTAGTCATTAAACAAGTTTCAAACAAAGGCTGTGAGAATGAGGGCATACAGAAATTTAGTCATGGATATCTTGGACAGTTTTCAAGAACATTCATTCATTGTTAAGACTAGGGACCGAAACTCCATTATTGATTCCCTAGCTGTCTCTGCAAGTCTTTTCATCATTCCCATACATTCCATTGAAAAATATGAGGTTTAGGTTCACCATATACCAGCTATCCCTGACAACATTATCCATTGGCAAGTTTTTGAGGATGACCAACAAGTAAAGAACTTTATTGAGCTGAAAGAAGAGTTTGAAAATATACACGTAGATCAGCAAAACATGCTTGCCGAATCTAAGGGAAGTTCTAAAGTGTTATAGCTGAAGAATAACTCTATACCCAAAGGCCTCATACCCCTTGAGAAGCTTTTTGATCAGAATGATGTGTTCAAATCTCCTAGGATACAAGCTGATGATGAAGAGGTAGAGAGTTGTAACCTTGGTACAGTAGCTATGCCAAAAATTATTAAACTTTCAAATTTTCTTTTAGCTGATATGAAGCACAAATATATTGAGATGATGAAAAGATTCATAGATTTTTTTACTTGGAGATATGTTGATTTGAAGAAGTATGACCCCACTATCATTCAACATACTATTCCCATTAAAGAAAATGAAAAGCTTTTCAAGCAGAAGTTGAGGAGGATTAATCCACTTCTCATGCCTCTGATTGAGAAGGAAATCAAGAAACTCTTTAATGCCAAAATCATTGTTCCAATAATATTCTCAAAGTGGCTTGCAAACTTGGTTCCATTCAAAAAAAAGAGTGGAGAAATCAGAATATGAATTGACTTCAGAAACTTGAACAAATCCTCTCTGAAAGAAAACTACCCTCTCCCAAAGATGGACCAAATTTTGCAGACCATTGTTGGTTCTCAAAGGATATCTATGCTTGATGGTTTTTTAGGCTACAATCAGATACTTGTGCATCCAGAAGATTAGGAAAAAATAGCCTTTACCACACCATGGGGCACATTTATGTATGCCAAGATTCCCTTTGGTATGATGAATGCAGGAGCTACCTTTTAGAGGGCAATGGACATTTCTTTTGCTGAGGAGAAGGACAAGATGGTGGTTGTCTATTTAGATGACATAACAGTCTTCTCAAGGAGGGAAGAAGATCACTTGAAGCACCTAGAAAGAATTATGTTGAAGTGTAGAAGGTTTGGCATTTCTCTCAATCCCACCAAAAGTATTTTTTCTTTAACTTCAGGTAATTTACTTGGACACATTATTTCTAAATATGGGATTAAGATTGATCCAAACAAGTTCAATGCAATTCAGAAAGTGGATTTTCCTAGAAGCAGAAAGGAGATTCAGTCTTTTCTTGGAAAGGTAAATATTGTGAGGAGGTTTATTCCTAATTTTGTTGAAATTTTAAAGGACATAACAAGGATGTTGAAGAAAGGAGCTAACATCAAGTGGATAGTAGAAGCAAAGCACTCATTTGAGGATATCAAAAAGGAACTCACCCAAGCACCAGTATTGATCAGCCCGGATTTCTCAAAATAATTTCTGGTTTTTACCTTTGCATCAGAAAATACAATTGTTGGAGTTTTGTTGCAAAAAGGATGGCAAGGTACTGAGCAGCCCATTTCATTTTTAGTAGGAAATTAGCTAACTCAACACTGAAGTACAACATCTTAGAGAAGCAGGGTTATTCCTTGGTTAAGGCCATCAAATATTTCAGAATTTACATTCTGCATTCTCATATTATAGCTTTTGTTCCTAATGTTGTTGTGAAAGACATCCTAACTCAAGATGATCCTGATGGTAAGAAGGGGAAATGGATTGCTAGCTTGCTGGAATATGACATAGAGATCAAGCCAACAAAATTGGTCAAAGGACAAGTTCTAGCAAAGCTTATGGCACATTCAAACTTTGATTGTCTTGACATGAATTTAATTGCAGAAATTTCATAAATTTCAGATGAAGAGGAAGAGTTGATCCCCATTGAAGAAAAATATATCATTTCAAATTGGTATAAAGACATAGTTTTTGTCTTACATCATCATAGAGCACCTGCTGAGTTGACAAAGTCCAAGATAAGATTTGTGAAGTTAAAATCTTTGAGGTATTGCATCGTTAATAAAAATATGTATTGGAAGGACACCGGTGGTATTTTTTTGAATTGTTTGCTGGAAGAGGAGGCTGATAAGGTGATTGAGGAGTTCCAAAAAGGAGATTGTGGAGGTCATCATTATTGGAAGGCTACAACAAACAAGATTCTCAGATCAGGGTATTATTTTCCTACAATTTTTAAATATGTCTACAAAAATATTGCTTCCTACCATGAATGCCAGATTTTTTATGGTAAGAAGAAACTTGTACCTTTACCCTTGATGCCTATTTATGTTGAGGTGTCATTTCAGCAGTGGGGGCTAGATTTTATTGGTGAGATTCATCCATCATCATCAGGTCATCATCGTTGGATTCTGACAACAACTGACTATTTCACCAAATGGATTGAAGCAATCCCAACTAGGCAAGCAAATGATTCTGTTATTATTTCATTTTTGGAAAATAATATTTGTCTAGATTTGGTTGTCCTATGAATATTATCACTGACAATGCTCAATCAGTTAAGTCTAAGAAGCTGATTAATTTTTCCATCAATATCATATTACTCTTGGACATTCTAATGCATATTATCCACAAGGGAATGGTCTTGTTGAATCATCTAACAAGATCATTGTGAGGATTATAAAGAAGGTGTTGCAGGAAAATAAGAAGTCAAGGCATTTGAAGCTGAAGTATGCTCTATAGGCTGATAGAGTGCGCACAAAGAGGTCAATTGGAACTTCACCTTATGAGTTGGTATATGGGGCTGAAGCTATCTTTCCTACATCCTTAGGAGTGCCTGTCATGAAGCTGCTACAAGGATTGGAGGAGGGAACAAATGCAATTCAAAGAAGGATCAATCAGCTAATAGCTTTGCAAGAGAATAGGGAGGAAGTCTATAACAGTAATCAGCAATCTCAAAATAGAATCAAGAAGACATTTGACAAGACGGTTAAAGAAGGAAATTTCCAAATCCAAGATGTGGTTTTGAAATGGGAGGCCAGGATTGAAGAGAAGGGGAAACATGGTAAGTTTGAGAACATTTGGCAAGGTCCATTCAAAGTAGTTGCATTCCATGGGAACAAAACTTACATTCTACAAGAGATGGGTGGACAACCATGTGCTGGAGGGTCTGTCAATGGCAGGTTTTTGAAGCACTACTCTTCTTAAAATATGTTGATCATTCATCCCATTGTATATATTCCATTTTATATGTTTTTTTGCTAATAATGACAAGCTGAGTCATCAAGATTGAGACCGAAGTGAAGGCCATTAAAGTTTGAAGAAAAAGTTTGGCAATTTCAAAGTTTTTTTTTAATTTTTTCAAGAAGATGGATAGCAGCACTGGAACTACTGGTTATTTGGTGTACCACTAGGGCACACCATCCCAAGTGGAGCCACTATTATCACCCAAAAAAATGAAGCATATTTTGACAAGTTCAAATAGGTTCATGTGTCAAAAATTGGGTTGTAAGATTCATTTTTTATATGCTTGGTCAAGGGAAATATAAATTTTTTCTTGTTTAAGTTTACCCTAAGGTCTAAACCCACTCATTTTCAAACCCCCTCATGTCACATCACTCATTATTTTCTGGCTGATCTCAATTTCCAAGGTTTTTATACCGAAAATTCCATTTTAGCCAATAAACCATAGTTTCGTAGCTAAATACACTGTGAAAAGTCACTTTTCGCTACGAAACTGTTAATAGTTTCGTAGTGAAAACAGCCAAATTTACACTAGATATGTCTGTCTTGTCAAATTAGCTGTTAGGTGTCAGAAAATCGTTGGGAAAGGGTAGGTGAGTCATGGAGGGATAAAACCAAGGTACATGGTCAGGTTTGAGGTCATCAAGATCAGTTTAGGTATGTATGAGTCATCATTGGGTCATGAGAAGACATCAAAACTTCAAAATCTTTCCTAATTCAGTCATTTCTCCTTTCTCATTCCTTATTTGCATTATATCAAGCTCTGGAGAGCTATTTCATTAAGCCAAAGCTTTGGGTGGTGTTTTCAAGGGTTTACATTGAGCATTATCAAGCGAGGCTCCAAATTATCAAGCGAGGTTGTGAAGACTTTAAAGAAACCATGGAAGAACAAATAAGGACAAACAAGGGTGGAAAATGCCTAAGATATGAACCAGCAGACATGAATTTGATTAATGAAGACCCAACAACAGTGGAATTCTTCAGAAGGACAGGTTGCTTACAGCGTTGTGAGAAATTACAAGGCTTTCATACACAGTTTTCCAAAGATTTTGCTTTGAATTTTAGTGGAACAGCCACCAAACTATGGATGCTCAATTTTTCCATCACATTAGAGGTTATTGTAGCTGCTACAGAGATTCCAAGAGGATAGAAGAAGTGGTTCAAAGGTTTCAAGTTTAACATGGAGCAGTGCAAAGATTTTATGAAGCTTGAACATACTGAAATGGATCTCGCTAATGCTATTCCAAGAAGCTGCATAAAGGAAAACTACTCAAAATTGCTGCTCATCATCCAAAATTACTTCACTTGTTAAGGGAGATATCACAAAGTCTACTCATATAATTTCAAGTTACTTCTCCACTTTACTGGTAATATTTCCCTTGATCTGCCTTTCTATTTACATAGAAGTTTGTCAAAATGGTAGATAAGGTCCAAGAAAAGTCTGAAGGGAGTGAGACTTCATTATTTCATCATGTTTTAATGACGTTGTTGGTTTTATATGAAATTCAAAGTTTAGGTAGAGACTGGTCCTCATTTTTTTTTGTTAGTGGTTTTGAGTTTGATGCTCTTACTCCTTCAAGAACTCCTAAACCTAGGAGAATTCCATCACCATTAGCAACAGAACAGAGGGAACCATTGGTAGCAGAACCAAGTGAACCTGCAAGAGTAGAACCAAGTGAGCCAATTATGATGGAGACAGAGCAATTGCAGAGTTTTCACACACCAAATGTTCTACCTACAAAACATAAGTCAAAGGTGGTTAAACCTTCAAAATTAAAACAAGTTGTGAGTAAACAAGGAACAAAAGGGATGACAAGGAGCCAAATAGTGGCCTTAGAAGAGAAAACAGTGGTTGTAGAAGACAGAGTAGTAGCTAAAGGAAATCTAGACGATATCCTACATGCTATTGACATAGAAGAAACTTCTATAGTCCAGGCTGAGGACAGAGAGGAAGGTGGACAGAAGTTTAAAAAGGCTAAATCTGCAAAGTAATTGGAATTTGAGGGAGAAGATGTAGGTTTCATGTTCCAAGCAATAAAGCCTATGACAAGGCATGCTAGGAAGCTACTAGAGAGTAGTAAAGAGGTTCAACCACCTACTGACACATTTCAGCCACCACGGGAGGTGATTGACCTTTCATCACTTGCAGAGAAAGATACAATTAGCAAAACAAAGAAAGGAAAATATAAGGTGATGGAAAAAACAGAGTTACAACTCCTTGAAGAGTGATTGAAATTGGCCAATCATGAAATATCTATTATGAAAGGAGAAGCAAGGAAACACAGTGTAGAGAAGATTTAGTTTGAAAAGATGAAGGCAATTTGGGAAGAACATGTTGACATTGTTTCCAAGACATTGGATAATACACAACAACTTATCAAATGGACCATTCCAGTGAGGAAAGAGGCCAAACATGTCAGGAGGATGAACACACATTTGAAATCCACCAATAGAAGATTGAAATATCAGGTTAAGGACCTACAGGAATAGCTTGAACTAATTCATGAGGAGTTAGAGAAAAAAGGCCTTAAAATGACAATGCTTGAAGAGCCAATAGCTCAACCCATCATAAATGAGGAAGAAATGCCTCAAGGATCATAAGGTGAGCTGGTTTATGGTTTTTAAGGATAATGATATGTTAAAAACAAGGTTTAGGTACTTAGAAGGTTCATTTTTCAAATTACACAAAAATCTGGTATTTCAGCACTTTTCAGTAGTTTTGTAGTGTGCTTGGGCTTGAAGGACAGCAAAACGCTACGAAACTACTATATCTTTTCTTCTTTCTTTTTGAACTAGTTTTGGCAGCTTTGAAGAGGTGAAATATGTATGGAAGATGTGTCTAAGGATGATGAAGACCATGCCAAAGGAAAGAATCAAAAATATTGAAGGTGAATGGAATTTTTGCAGTGCTACGAAATTACACTACGAAACTGTCTTACTTTCGTAGTGTACTATGTTAGAGATTTTTTAGCAGGTTTTGGAGAATTTTTGGACAGCTGGATATTATCTAAGGATTAAAGGACCATAAAAATATTTATTCAGCACCTAAAGACCACGAAATGAAGATATACTACAAGCCAAAGCATTCGTGGAAGAAGAAGACCAGTTTGCCTAAAAAATAGGGTTCTGTTTCCAGTTTTAGAGGACATTAATTAACTGGTCATGTAGTGATGAGTCCCATCACCCCAATTTAAACATGTGAAAGCATACTTGTCAAATATTTAATTGCTTTAGAAGGTAAGGTTTTTAAATGTAATAATGAGCAGTTTGAGTCCTATTAGGAAAAGGACTATCAAGTAGGATAGTTGTCATTTTCTCATTAAGTAGATGTTTTATGGATATGCAAGGTGTCATTAAGAAAAAATTCGATGAATCCAGCCAAGAGGCAGATCATATCATGATCTAACAAGTCTATTAAAGGGAATAGAGTCGAATTTTTCAAGGGTTGGAGATTTTTTGGCAAAACTACAGCTTTATGTAATTTGACTGTTTCAGCAATACAGAGATTTGTTTCTTGACCAACCTAAGATTCTGATTGAGTTTTTAGTGCCTACCTATCTTATCTAAATCTCTTATGTGTCCCATTTGCAGTGGTTTTCATTTATAATACTCAAAATTCATTCATGTAATGCTCTGAATTCCTTTATAAGTGAATTGACTGTGTATTCTCCTATTTCATGTGTGTGTGTACTACTACTAATAAACTCTTACTTGCCTCAGCTTCCATGTCAAGTAAACTCACTACTGAATCACTGAAAGTGTTGACTTCATAAGCCCAATGTTTGCATACTGATACCATTTCCAGCCTACACTCATCATAAGTAAGTTGTTTCCCAAATAGAGTTATCCATATAAATACATCTATATTCATTATGATTAACCCTTTGAGAGATCCCTCTCATACTGAAGAGGCTAATATTAAGTCAAAAGATTATTTTGAAACAGTTACATGAGATTTTCTGATTAGCAGCCTATCAGGTGCAATTTTGTGATAACACATTGTATCACCACTGAAGTTATTAAAAAAAAAAAACCTTTCCCCCAACTAAAAAAAGGAGGTACAACAGAAGATATTGGGGGGGGATTCAACAGAAGGGAACCCTCAGACATCAAAAGGAATCACTTGCACACTTATGTAGTAAATATATTCAGAAGACATGAATGTTTAGGTTTATTTGAGTTGTTAAAGGGGTACAATGATGACCTTGATCATTAATTTTCCATGGCATTGAATTCCCAAGGAGAGGAAAGTGCCAACATTGTTGTAAGAGGGTTAGCCATCTATCTCATCCCTGAAACCATTATCTGATTAACCACCCTACCACTAGGGATTAGATGGAGCAAGGAAGACAAGGCAATGAGCGTCACAGCTAGAAATAATTTTTTCATTTTCAAATAGAATCTCGTTGAGGATAAGAATGGAGAATGAAGAAAAATCCTACCTTATCCTTGGAATGAGGTGGCTTACCATATCATCAAGTATATATCCTTTGAAGGAAGAAGGAGTGTGGTATATGCTTACCATTTCATATTACTCCATGAGTTAAGATTCAAGGCAAAATTGCCTCTTCCTCAAAGACTTAGTGTGCCCCACTTTCTCCTGCAATCAATCATAGAGATGAGTCAAAAGGAAAGGGAGGGAAAACACCATCATTTATCTCACCATGTGTTACACGAAAAAATCCCTCTTGAAGACAAGAGAAATCTCCCTAGATTCCTAAGGGAAAAATAGAAACAAACAGAAAATTTAGTAGTTCTTTCCCTAAGCCTACTTTGTTTAAATCAGCAAAACAAGAAAAGGATAAATGTGCCCTTATGTATTTTGGAAATTCTTGATGGAGATACCTGATACGTTCTGATGCAACTCCTCAATGCCTGATAAGATCTGCAATCACAAATATAAAATATATCAAATTCATATGCAATATAATGATTCAAACAAGATTAATATAATGATCAAGGATATTATAAATTGATATCATCTTAATGAATACATAAAGGAACATAAATCATTCATCATTTCAATAAGAGAATACAATGGAAAAAGGGATTCATTTGTATTAATTCATAGATAAAGAAGAGCCTTACAACCATTGCCTTGATGTCATGAGGTTCCTCCCATTTGCCTCCAACCCTCTCCTTGGATGATAAGCTTCCCAATATAAATTCCACATCATAAGACTAACTTTTGTGAACTCCCCTAAACCTCTAGCCTCTACTCAATTTATAGGCCAAGTAGAGGAAGTTTCAGATCCACAAAAGAGGGATGAGATCCATTAATTGTGGGATTAGGGCTACTTGATGAAAGGGAATTAGCTCCATGTTGTGAGGGGTAAGGCTCGAATAAATATAAGCAAGAAGCTTCTAGTTGGGATATATTCACTCAAAAAGGCTTCTATAACTGACTTTTTATTTTTACTTTTCATTGATTCATGTGCATAGTCTATAGTTGAATACAGAGTGCAGTTCTGCGCATTTTTCAATGGAAGAAATAATGCATGCACAAAAATTGACTAGGAAAATCACACTGGTCATACTAAATATGTTAAAAGGCCTTGTCACCCAAAATTCACAATTTCTTCAACGGTTTTAGATGTTTTACTTGCAAGGGAGTGCTTTAAAACATGTTTATAGATGGTGAGAGATCCATTTTAAGTATCAAGTGTCATGGTGACAAAATGACGTGTAACATATTTCCCCCTTAGGTTCAAAGTATGAAAAGTCATTAAAAGATTGAAGCACTTTATTATGCCAAATATTGGATCAAAGACAATGGTTAGAAACCTGCAACAAACATTCAAGGATTACAATGCAAATATATATATAATCATCACTGAGGTAGGCATTCTCATACTTGGGGTAAAGCTAACTCGATGAACAAGTACAGAAATATCCTAGAATTATATCAATAGTAGACATAGTATGGAGGAAGCCATCTATCATGAATCTATCTACATAATCATGAATACATAACTCCTCACATCCTAGATGGATGAAACTATATCCAGGGTATTTATATCCATCTCTTGATCCGTAGTACGAGTCCAACCATGTGAAAAAATGTCTTGAAGTCAAACAAAGAACATACCACTTGATTACCGATCAATGATGTGAATTGTTAATAAGTGTGGGAAAAACCGCCAATAATGGTAATGGCTCTCAAGGTACTCTCAGTACAATCTATGAAGCATGATTAGGTGATATGAAGTTGAATACTCATAGAATCGCTCGATCGAAGGTCAATGATGAGAATCTGTCGTCGAAGGTGAGAAACCTACCATTAAGGCATGCAGGTCTCAAGGTACTGAAAAAGGTTTTCTAGATCAACTTCCTAGATAGTGAGCTGAATTCAATAGGAAGCAATCCGTCGTAGGAGGAATTATGACACGAAACTTCATGTCAAGTTTTGAAGAATTCTTTTGCAGGTACTGACTCAAGGATGGCCAATGTAATTGAGGGATACAATTTGCAAATAAATATGAACTGAGGTTGAACTTCTATTTAAAACATGGCGACATGAAAATTTACTTGGAAATATTTGACTTAATGATAACACCTAAAACCAGTTGAAGACTTTCAATGAGGTTCGATTAACTGTAAGGCAAATGGATTACCCAACCCGGACACGTGTGACGGAGTGTCGTGTTTAAGAGCGACATATTGCCTTATAATGATTGCAAAAATGAATGCCTTTTCCCAATTCCCCCCACCATTACTGGAAAATACCTCTTTATTTTTCAATCTTGAGGAGGATAACATATTCTTGTTCTATAAGCTCATCCTTCGGATGAGTCCTCCGAAGTATTTTTTATGAACCCTAGGAAGGAGTGGTTCAGTCTCGTCAGGATTGACGACTCCTGCACTGTTAAGTTTTACGAATCTAGTGTAGGGTTAACTCAATGTCGTTTTCATGTTTAAAGAGTTTGAAAATACACGAAAAGAAAACTCAATAAGTTCTTTCAACGTTGATTTTTAACGAGCCTAGATAAAGTAAAACTCGATGTTTTTCAGTTTTAGGGAGTTAGGAGAAAAACATAAGTAAACTCCCTAGTGTTATTTTTCGTAAATTTAGTCCCTCAAGCCTGAAAAGGGGTAAATAATGCAGGAGAGAACTCTATTGAGCATGCTTAGTAAACATATACATTTTTCGTAAATAGTCTAATTCAGTCTGGAAAAGGGGTAAACTTATACTGAATAACCGACTATCCATTTAATTTTACGAGCTCGAATAGTCAAGTAATTGGCGATCTTTTCATGTTTAGAGAGTTTGAAAAGGGCTTAAAAAATAATTCCATGGTTTTTCTTTTTCATATTTTTTAAAAGCCCAAAAAGGTGATAAAAGTTCGCTCACAGTCAAAATGGACCATTTTTATGTTGTAACATGTATTGTGCACATTACTCTCGACAAATTATCATAACTGCTCAAAATTATGGTAAAAACATCAAAAATTGACTTCTAAAAAGTTAAAGACATAAAAAATAATATTTTAATGACCTAAAAACCTATAAAAGTTGAAAAAGTAACTTCATTTTACCATTTTGAGTTTTAACCAATTTGAGAGCAAAAAAGAGGATTTTTACCACAAAACTTCAGAAACTGATTCTGAGCAAACCAATGGACCTATCCATGAACTGTTTTCTCTAGGTAAGAGATCTCTTTGTTATCTTGTTTTTCATCCGATTAATTTTTAATTTTAACCATTGATTTGATTTTTTTGAGGGAAGTTCAAATTTTCAAAATCCACCCACGGATGTGCGTGATTTCCCTTCATCGGGATTACGCACATTGGTAACTTTTTTACACGCTAAGAGACATGATTTGCGTGGTTTCTCTACTGATAAACTATGCAAATGTGCTATGTTTTTAAATAAAAACTGCGCAAGGCACCAAGGGCTTTTAAAAATAACTAAAAACACACCCCAAAACTTGTAAATTTCTCTCAAGCATTATTCTAACACTCTTTAATTGTCATTTACAGGACATTTGAGCAATCGTGTTGGAGTGGAGAGAGAGATAACGTGAAAACCATTGTCCAGAAGCTATGGATGATCCAAAAACTATGAAATCTTTGAAAATTTGTGGCCTCTACAAATATTGGATTATTCCGGGAATGAAAGCTCAGTTGGAGATCATGACATGGATGATGAGTGCCTGGGATGTCCAGGAACAGTGTTTCATTATTGGGGATCGTTTCCTTACCATAGATTTTGATGATATGTAATTCTTGATTAGGTTCTCCCATAGAGGGCTTGACATTTCTCTATTTGGACAGAGACCAGGTGTAGAGACTATTGCTTCATATTTAAGGCAACAATGTGTTGATGGGGCTGAGCTTAAGGATGGTAGGATTGATATCAAAACCATCGAGTGACTTAATTTGAGAACCATATCTTTCATAGTAACCAAGCTATGTGGAACTGTAGCGCCTCATGTGGCCATAAAGGCCCATATGCATATTGCAGTGGAGTGTTCACAGTCCACTATTTTAAACTGGCGTAAAGGAACAGTTATCAACATGAAAGGACAACTGACTAGAGCCAAGAATAGTAAACTAAATAATTTCAGTTATGGCACCATTCTCATTTAATTTTTCCTACAGAGGATTTTTCTCTTTATCCCACAACATATTATCATAGATGAGATAGGACCTCGAACGGGGTTCCCTAACCTGCGTTTTTGGTACAATTTTGTTAAATTCGGTCCTTCGTAGGGGTTTTAGGGTGTTTCAAAGCCCCTAAGGTGTTGTAATGGGTTAAAGGGTAGCTCTAGAGTCCACAAACCATGGTTTGCGGACCATAGGATAGTGAAGGCTACAATATTATAAATAGATAGATAGTTGGGTCTAGTAAAGAAGTAAGTCAATAGATTGATGCTACGTGCAAATTGTTAAGATTTGTTTGGGTTGTTTTGGGTAAGGAATCCTACTGTCTATGTGCGTGGAGATCCTCTGTCCTACTGTGTGCAGACCCCTCTAGGTTGTGTGCGTGTGTTGTGTTTTGGTTGTAAGTGGATCTTGATGTTAATGAATGCGAAGTATAGTTGAATTATTTGTGTGTCATCTAGATTGATTATGTTTACTACTAAAGCACATCTGTGATATTTATTTAAGGTGCGAATGTATCTGTGATTGGCGCATTTATGTCTGTGATCTGAAACTAGCTACAATTAGAATACTCTGTAATGGTATTTGGTAATGCGCACATGGATGTGAATGCATTGATTAGATCTATTGATAATAATACTTTTTATGGTTATATGTTGCTTACACTATTAAAAGAGCTGCAAATAGACTCATTCTACAAAAACCTAGTAAGTTATAATATAGATCTGCCTCAAAGTACCTACTCTCTCCTAGGGTGCAGAAACCTAGTTCCAGCACCCTCCCATACTACTTCGGGTGAGACCTTGGCCTGCGCAAGTAGGTCATTGCTGAAAGGGCCAGTAGTATAGAGGTTTGTTGGAAAACCTTAACCTCTGAACCTGGGTCAGTACCCCTCAAGCCAAAAAATGGTTCCTTTTCCAGGACTGGGAGCATTTTTAGAGAGAGATCAGGTAATGCCACGAGGTCATTGGAGACCTGAGCAGGTGGAAATTGAAGACTAGTTTGAAAGGCAGATTTAGGAATTTTCTGTAAAGTAGAATCGCAACACAAAGATGAAGGCTGAGAAGTGGAATAACAAGTAAATATTCATCGAAGTCTATGAAATTTTCTTTGTAACCTTTGCGCATGAGCTTTAGGAGTGGTTGGCAAGGCTCGTAGAGTTCCAGACGTGTTGGAAGGAAGATCAGGTTACGCATTGGACACCAGATTTGATTCAACAGTTGGAGAAGACTGACAATACCTTCACCCGTATGGTAGATCACTGGGTGGCTATCGTGCTGGGAGGATTTGTGACAGAATTCGCAGTCGATCGGTTTATATCCTATTCTGAAGCAGAGCGGAGGTTCTTCAAATGTTTACGGGGTAGGTTCTTGAAAACATTGCCTTTATTAATCAAAATATTATTGTGCGAAAAGGGCGTTCTGTGAAGCCACACCGAATGAATGAACTCTGATCAGAGCGAGAGTACAACTCGACGTGGTAAGTATTACCGAACCAATTGAGAAGGGGATAGATCCATCTATAGTCCGCTAAGAGAGTCAGCTGCGCATGCAGGAGATAGTCCTCCAGCTACATTACCTTCAAGTTAGCATAATGGTAAGAACTCACCCACACCTCTGCCATGACCAGAAGAAGATATGGCCACCCACATGAAGTTACCCACTTTCAAGGGTGTAGGGAATGAAGATATGGACTGATTTTGGTTTGTAGAAGAATTAGTATGGATTACACAGAATGTGGCTACCGATGTTGTAAAGAGAGCGCAGGTATCACTCACCTTTGAAGGAAGGGCCTTGGACTGGTATATGGGGTACATAGGATAGCATGTGGATATGTCTATTCAAGAGATTAAGATAGTTTTAAAACAACAGTTCCAAAAGCCTAAGTCCTACTCTCAAACAGTGGTTGACTTGAAAGACTTTAAATAGGGACCCACTGAATCGGTATGGGAAGCTGATAAGTGGTTAAAGAAGGTTATCAGAGATGAGGAATTTCATTATGATGATAGGCAGCACAAGGAATGGTTTACCATTATGTTGTTGCCTCACCTGTGTGGACCTATGGGTCAGCAGGCAATTGAGACGCAAGAGAAATCCTTGGAGATTTCTATGAAACTAGAGGTTGCACCAAGATACGATGCCCAATTTGGGGTACAGAAAATCTAGGGACAGTTGGAGGCAATGCACATTGAAATACAGAATCTGCAAAAAGAATGGGGGAAAGAGGCTAGCCCTGACATATGGTGCATAAGATGCAGGGTTCCCGGCCATACCAAGGATCAATGTCCTCTACTGATAGATTACATGCAAGCTGGGGGGACACAGCCCATTGCACCCTAAGGAGGCTGAGGGGCCAAGTGGTCTGACGTTATGGTGCGCTTATTATCATGTTGCTAAGCTACACGACACTAACCAATGTCCCCGTCTTGGTGCTTATGTTCCAGAATTGAAGCAGCGATGGTGTCGATTCTGCTCCTCTTTGGGACATGACGAGCATAATTGTCGGACCTATGACTTTATGATAGATCGAGGAAACCTATACAGGGTATAGGCTGACCCTTCTTCACCACTATATCCATCAAGCAGAGGAGGCTCCCCAGCAAGGAGAAGGAGAGGGGGAAGGGGTGTAGGCACAGGTCAGGGAAGAGGATAATTTATCTGTTACAACTGTGGAGAAATAGGGCACTTTGCAAGGGACTGTCTGAACCCTGTGAGACAATCTTTCCGATATTGTCGACAATTGGACCATGTGATTGAATATTGTCCAATCCTGATAGAAAAAACGCAGGAGAAATAGTAGACACCTACGCAGAACGTGTAAAGGGTTAAGGCAGAACCACGTGATGAAGGACCAAGTATTAATGTCATAATGCGCAATGGCATGGCTACTGGAGGAGCTGAGGAAAAAGTTGTGGCTGAACCTCTTATTCGGAAAGTAGCTGTCAAGTAGGAAAGCTTGGACCTATAGAAGGAAAAAAAAACCTTCATCGCATCTCACAAAGACTTTACTAAGGATGAGGTGTCTACTTCCAAGGCTCCAGCAAACCTAAGAATAGACGACAAAGTTAAACCATTTCTACAGGCATGTATGAAGTTGCTACGCAACTAGAAGGAAGTAGAGAATCTTCAAGCACTAATAGACAGTTGCATAGAAAAAACTACCCCTCCCATGGAAGTTAAGGATGTGCTCAAACTTTACAAGCATAAGAAACGCATTGGTCGGGAAATGCGGCTAACAGCGCAGATTGGCTACTATGAAATGGATCAGGTTATTTTGGACCTGGGGTTAGATGCAAACGTATTGCCCAAGCAAAATTGGCAGTGGATGGGAGAGCCTAAGTTGGAATGGTCTACTATCTAGCTATGCATGGCCAACCAACAGAAGATCATACCATTGGGGAGGTTGTCAAATATTATGATAGATATCGCAAGTGTTAAGGTCCGCACCGACTTTTAGGTAATTCAGATTGTGGAAGATGTGGACCCCTATCCTGCGCTCCTAGGACTGGATTGGGAAATAGACGTGGGAGGCGTTATCAACCTAAATAAAAGGAGTATGGTGTTTTAAAATGAGGATACGTGGGTGATAGTCCCACTAGACCCTGCAGAAGGAGAGTGGTATACAGAACTAGTGCGCGAAGAAGAGGATGTGGATCACATCTATAAATTAACCGCTTGGGATGAGGATTGGATCATTCCTACAGCTGATGGTGTGCTTTTCTAGGAGAAGGACAGTGAATTCTTCTCTGACTCTGACGGGGAGATAGAAAATTGGCAGAATCGGCTACATGATTTATCTGCGCAGCAATGTCTTATAATCACAAAGGACTTCCGGTGCATCTCCTCAGAGGTAAGAGACCTGCCCTACTTTGATGGTTCTGGTAGTATTAGGGATTTTTTGTGAACATTTGAAGCTGAAGTCCCAAGGTAGCGAAGGATGTGGGCCCTTAATCTAGCCATGCGCGTAACCCCTATGAGGTGGTGGGACACGCATAAGGGGACGTTCCAGGATTGGGAAGAGTGTCGCGAAATGATGGTCCTACAGTTTGAACCTCTGGTTCACCTACGCATAAAGACTTTCCTTGACCCAGGGGTCCCGCGCGAGCACTTGTCCACATGGATGGAGGAATGGTGTGAAATAACTACGGAGGAATGGGTCCACCAGTTCATTAATTCCTTAGGGCCAATCCCCACCGCATGGTATTTAGATGCAGAATTACACCAGCGCACCCGCCACTGGGAAACCCTGAAGGATGAATTTGTAGGGACATTCGATTTGGTAGGTGGAACAAAGGCACTCGACGAGGCTCTCCAAGATATAGATGCCCTAGTATTTGATGAATCACGCCCTTGAACAGCACACAGGGCACCAACGTGGGAGACGCAGATGCAGGATATTGCCAACTGTCGCAATCTGTCAATAGAGGAATGTGATGAAGACCCTCGAAATATCTCTATCACAGGGATGGAAAGAGAGCGCGCAGTTGTTGGACCCCCACTGCAGACCGCCAATGTCACTAAGCCTCTCCTGGGTTGCGAGAAATCAAGAATTGAGAACCAAGCTAGCTAAAATAGGGGACTACTAGGATGATGATACTATTGGAAGAGTCGTTAACTCCTTACCGAATACCGTGATCGTATTTACGAATTTAAATTCCTCGGAACTCAAGGGGATTACGTGGGACCCAGGGGTCATGCGCATCACTTTAAAACTAGATGTGTGCCTCGTCAAGCAAAGACCTCACGCTGAACCCCAAGTATATGCACCATAAGAACTTGAAAAAATGATACTTGGTATCATCGAAGCAAATAACAGTCAAGTTGGGTAATTCCTATGGTGGTTTAGGAGAAAAATACTAAGGGAGAGATACGAGTTTGTGTTGACCTGAAAAAATTTAATGATGCCTACATACACGATCCCTTTCCCAGACCATTCTCAGATGAAATCCTTGATAGCGTGGGAGGGCAAGAAGCGTACTCGTTCACGGACGGGTTCTCGAGCTACTACCAGATCAGGATCGCACCAGAAGATTGCAGCAAAACTATGTTCACCACTGAATGGGGATCTTTCTAGTACACTGTCATGCCATTTGGGCTCAAGAATGCCCCAGCTATATTTTCACAGGTGGTGGTCACAGTATGCAAGGAGTTCATCCACAAGTTTTTGGAGGTATATTTTGATGACTGTACCATCTTCAAGTTGGTAAAGAAGCACGTCTCAAACTTGCACATGATGTTGGACGCCTACAGAAAGCACCAGATTTCCCTGAATATCAAGAAATGCATATTTTACGTACCCTTTGAGATCTTGCTAGGTCACATAGTCTGTCGACAAGGATTGATGGTTGACCCCGCAAAGATAGCAGTTATCATCAACCTAGAAGTACATACAACTGAGAAACAGATGCGCTCTATCCTCGGACATATAGGCTAGTACAGGAATTTCATTCAAGGGTACGTGTTGATCATAGCTCCGATGGAAAATTTTCTATAGAAGGATGTTTCGATTTTTTTGGACAAGTGTCAAAAGAGCTTCGAGCTACTCAAGGAGAAGATGGTCTCTGCTCCTATTCTCATATTTCCTTACTAGGCGAAGGTTTTCCATGTTCACGTAGATGCATTCGGGATCGCCCTGGGAGTTGTCCTTATGCAGCTTGGAGAAGGAGACATTGACCATCCAGTTGCATTTGCTATTAGGAAACTCTCTGGTACAGAGTGCAACTACTCCACCACTGAGCGTGAGGGGTTGGCCATGGTATACGCCCTGCAAAAATACTGGCATTATCTGTTAGGAGGGCACTTCAAGATGTTTACAGATCACTCAGCTTTGAAGTACCTAATGAATAAGCTTGTTTTTGGGGGGGGAATCTACCGATGGCTACTGTTGTTTAAGGAATATCACTTTGAGATCATCGTAAAGCTGGGGAAGTTGAATGTTGGGCCGGACCACTTATCCCAAATCGAAAGTGGAAAAGAGCCAACCAACCTAGAAGAAGGACTGCCTGATGCACAGATGTTCGTTATTAAGGTATTTGATGCGCACTTCACCAACATCATTCACTTCTTGACTACGGGAATGGCACCTGTAGAGCATTCGGTGCAACAGAGGAAAGATTTGGTAACCCGCGCAACAGATTTTACCATCATCGCGGGCCATTTGTATAAGCTAGGAGTTGACGAGGTGCTACAAAGATACATTTTGGAGCATGAAAGGCATGCCATCTTAGCAGAATCCCACGGGAGTGTAGCAGGAGGTCACTACGTAGGGAAAGCGACAAGCAGTGCATTAATAATTACAATGGAAATCTGCCTCTGCCCTCTGCTAGGCACAGCCCTCGTGATGAGTCCACCTGACTTAGGAGTGCAAGTCCAGGCCTACACAGAGGTACAATTGGATCTAGCCCAGCTGCCACATGAGCCATTACAGGTCCTCCACGCATCCCTATTCAAATATATCCAACATAGAGACCATCAAGTACACCAGAAGCTCAGTATAGCTAAGCAGACGATTGTGGAGAAAACCGCTGAGGTGTCCCAAGCACAGGCTGCATGTACCCTCATCGTCATGCAGCAAAAAAAGTTGGAATGCCTAATCAGTAGGCTCTACGCAGATTTCATTGACAATATCCTGGCTTCTACCACCCCCCAGGCCAAGATTGAGGGGCTTGTTGCAGTGCTAAAGGCTTTGAGGACCGAGATCTAAGCAGTCAAGACAGAGATGGAACGGCAGATTGTGGCCTTTCAGGCCAAATTACAGTTGGAAATGCCACCTTATGTAAGGGCCCAGCGATCCGCGCTGGTCACAGAGGCCACCAATGTCATCACAATTCAGATTTCTCAAGGCACATGACTATTGGAGATAGCTATGAAGTTGTGGTATAAGGTGCAGTGCGATCCTCTCCTACGCGAACTTACTCAAGAGCTGCGCCAAAAGGAAGAAGAGTTTGAGCAGCTAGAAGCCACTATGCCTACTTTGATTCCTGCTCAACGCCTGGCATGACTACATACGAGCCACACACTTAGAGATGACATTGAAGAGCTCCACCAAAAAAAGAAGGTTCTCAGCGACCACCTTAAGGCTTGGGCCGATGAAGCCCTCAAGCTCTCTCAGGACGTTGATATCGCAGCTAAGAAACTAAACTAGACTTTGGAGAGCGTCACTGCTACTACAGAAGGCCCAATTTCATAGAAGTTGGTGGATATTGCTCAGAACATTGTTTTGTAGAGTGAAGGAGTGTTGCCCCCACTGGTTTGATGCGATCAGGCTACTGCAGGTGAAGATGGAAACCCCGCGGCTGCAGCGACTCGGGATGAGTCACAAGATTGTGTTGGGGGCCTCTTGGAACAGGGTTCCCTAACCTGCATTTTTGGTACAATTTTGTTAAATTTGGTCCTGCGTAGGGGCTTTGGGGTGGGTCAAAGCCCCTAAGGTGTTGTAATGGGTTAAAGGGTAAACCCTAGGATAGTGAAGGCTATGATATTATAAATAGATAGATAGTCGGGTCTAGTAAAGAAGTAAGTCGATAGATTGATGCTATGTGCGAATTGTTAAGATCTTTTTGGGTTGTTTTGGGTAAGGACTCCTGTTGGTTGTGTGCGCGGAGATCCTCAGTCCTATTGTATGCAGACCTCGCTAGGCTGTGTGCGCGAGTCGTGTTTTGGTTGTAAGTGGATCTTGATGTTAATGAATGTGAAGTATAGTTGAATTTTTTGTGTGTCATATGGATTGATTATGTTTACTACTGAAGCGCATCTGTGATATTTATTTAAGTTGCGAATGTATCTGTGATTGGCGCATTTATATCTATGATCTGAAACTAGCTGCGAATAGAATACTCTGTAATGGTATTTGGTAATGCGCATGTGGATGCGAAGGCATTGATTAGATCTGTTGATATTAATAGCTTTGTTATGGTTATATGTTGCTTACACTATTAAAAGAGCTGTGAATAGACTCTTTCTGTGCAAACCTAGTAAGTTATAATACAGATCTGCCTCAAAGTACCTACTCTCTCCTAGGGTGCGGAAACCTGGTTCCAGCACCCTCCCATACTACTTCGGGTGAGACCTTGGCCTGCGCAAGTAGGTCATTTCCGAAAGGGCCAATAGTATAGGGGTTTGTTGGAAAACCCTAACCTTCGAGCATGGGTCAGGACCCCTCAAGCCAACAGACACACCCATAAAAAACATGATATAAGTAATTTACAAAAAATATCCACGAGATAAATCATGCATAATATATATTAAGGTAGAGACCATTTCTAGGTTCTCCTAAAGAAACATCGTCATAGCCAACTAATTCATAGGCCCCTTTAGCTAGTACACGTTTGACGATGTAAGGACCATGCCACATAGGTTCGAATTTACCAGTGCCTAGATTATCATGTGCTTGATCATAGACCAATACTAGGTCGCCTTCCAAATAAATGCGAGGATTCACGTTTCGATCATAATGACCCTTAATACGTTTCTTATGAGCCTTGCTAGCTAGTGCAGCATTAGGACAAGTTTTATCTAGTTGTGCTAAGTACAAAAATTGTTCCTCCTCTGCAAAGGTGGTTGGTAACAACTCAATGGCTAGTTTTAATGACGAAATTTCACACTTAATTAGAAAAACTTCCTCCAAACCATAAACAAGTTGGAAGGGAGTAAAGCTAGTCGATGTTTTCGCAGAGGTGCGATATGCCCACAAGGATGAAAAAAACATAGTATTCCAGTTTTGTTTATGAATGTAGACAATTTGTTTGATCATATTGGTCAAAACCTTATTCATAGCTTCAACTTGGCCATTCTCTATTGGATAATAAAGAGTAAAGCTATCATGGTGCAAGCTGAGTTGTGAAAAAATTTCTGTCATCATAAAATTTCGAAATTAGCTACCATGGTCTGTAATGATGGCTTGTGGTATGTTGAACCTAGAAATTACATGATTTAACATGAAAATAGTTGTGGTTTCACCGTCGTTCTTATATGTAGGCATCGCCTCGACCCATTTCGTAAAATAATCTATAGTGAGAATAACATACCCATGCCCCCCGATTGAGTGAGGGTTACATGTAATAAAAGAAATGGCCCATTTTTCAAATGGACCAACAACTATGATTGGGTGAAGAGGAGCTAGAGAAGCATGCATCTTGTGATTGAAAACTTATCAATTATGGAACTTTATACTGCAGTTATGTAATCTTTAAATAGTGATGGCTAGAACTAGCCACATGCAATATCTTCTAGGAAGTGGAAAATCGTGACATATGAGCACCACAACCTATAGAATGGTAGTCATTTAATGCCTTCTCAGTTTCCCCGTGCATTAAACAATGTATAAAGACAAAATCAGCACCACGACGATAAAGAATATCACCAACAATAGTATATTGTTGGGATTGGTACCGGATTCGACGACGATCAGTTCGAGACAAGTCGGCCCAAAAATTCTGAGTTTGAAGATATATAATTATATCTCCATACCAAGGATCTAAATTACTGATAAGAAACAAGTATTCTTTTGGAATATTATCCTCTTCCACGGTTTCAGTTTCAATATAGGTAAATTCACACAATAATTCAGCAAATACCAATGACTTCTTAGACTTAGATTTTTCAAATTCTAAATCAAACTCTTGCAGGATAGCAATCCACTTAGAGTATTCCCCCATAGCAATTGTTTGGTAAGAATGTACATCATAAGGTTGCAATCATATATCATGGTTGTTTTGCGTAAAATCATATAATGACGAAAACATTGGACAACGAGAACGGTTTCCAAGGCCAATTTCTCCACATGTGCATATTTGATTTCGGTTTTTGTGAGATTCCTACTCAAATATTAGATCACATGTTTAGTGGTAGATTCATCCCCCTGAACTAGCACCATGCCAATGGTGGCATCAGATGTAGCTAAATACAAAAATTGATCCTGATGATAATCAGGCAGATGTACTAATGGTGCATGGGTCAACATTTTTCTCAATGCATCAAAATATTTTTCAGCAAGCTCGTCCCAAATTAATGGAATGCCCTTTTTCAACAGTCGAGTAAAACCTTTAGTTAGCTCAGCATAGTTAGGTATGAATCTACGTAAAAAATTTGCTTTCCCTTGCAAACTTTGGTGTTAGCGAAGATTAAAACAAGAAGGTAGATTTACAATGGCCTTAACCTTGAATGGAGTGACATGAATGCCTTCCTTTGACATGAAATCTCCCAACAATCAGCGAGATTGTACACAAATTATGCACTTGTGAGGATGCAGACGAATATTGTGTTTCCTACATTGAATGAAAATTTCTTTCAAATGTATGGGATCATCTTATCGTCTCAGTGAATGATCTGGTAAGTCATCCAGGTAGGGTTGTACAATATGTTTGATATTTTGAAATGCATAAGAATGATCTCACTTTGAAAATTTGTGTCAACATTCTTCAATCCAAACAGGAGTTTGAGATAGGAAAAGGTCCCCCATGGACAAATGAGCGCAGTATTAGGCTGATCGATAGGGGGTATGTTTATTTGATTGTATCCAGAAAATCTGTGCATCAAAGAGAAAATATTGTTTCTGGCACAATCATCAACAATTTGGTTGATATAAGGAGTAGGATAATTGTCCTTTGGACAATATTTATTGATATCCCTATAGTCGACACATACTCTAATATTCCCTTGCTTTTTGTTCACTGGAACAATATTGGATACCAAATCATCCAAGGGAATTAGGTAAATGAAACCTGCTCTAAGTAAATTTTCAACTTCATCTTTAATAGCAGCAACTTTCCACGGATGAATTAGATGTAATCTTTGTCTGGCAGGTTTAGAATATGTGTATGTCTTAATTTCATGAACTACAATTTTGGGGTCAATTCCTAGAATTTCCTCATAGGACCGGGCAAAAATTTCACGAAATTCCTGAAATAGGGATTTATATGTCTCATTTTCATTTAAGGGAGAATGAAGCACCTATGTGAATGTTCTCGGTAATTCCAGTTTTAACTGAGATGTCTATGGGTACTATTTTAGATATGTTTCCTAGATTCATTTCATAATATGAATGAAGTATTGACATAGGACATTGAGGACTATCAACAATCTCAGCCGAAAATATAGATGATATATCATTCTTGATTTTATCAAGTTCGAGAAAAAAGGATGAACGATGATGGTAATCATTCCATGGCAATTCATCCAAAGTCGTGACTTCTATGATAATCTCATCAGTTGGAAATGTGTTATCGAAATGACTAGGAAAGGATATTGGTATTAAACGTGACAAATGAGAATATTCATCACTGATCACATTCACTTGATTAGTTTCAGTCGATGGTGGGTTGGAAATTGATTGAACTGCCTCATAATCCAATTCAAACGGGCTCATAGGCATCACACTGTCGTACAAGGCCAATTCAAACTCTAAAGGCAGAATCCAAGTATCAAGCGATGGAATTGTGCTTGATGTAATCATGTTGACCTGGGAAACATTATGAGGAAAATTGGGTGGAGGCATCGAAAATTGTCCCATCAGAGATGAATCCTTATGCAAACCTGCCCCAACATCTTCATATGGAGTAATCAAATTTCCAACAAAGGGTATAATACTTGTAGAGGTAGGGTTCGAAATTTAGTAAGAAAGTTGGTCTACTTTTATAATTCTCCCTTTGTGGGGAAACAATATCATTCGAAAATATGACGAGACCACTACCAACATAGCATAAGACCAACTTCGTCCCAGTAAAATTTTATAGTCAAGCTGAGAATCAACAACCTCAACTTCAATTGCAATCATTTTACCTTCTTTATCTATAGGTAGATCATTAAGAATACCATATGGGAAAAACCCTCTTCCATCAAAGGCTTTGAAATTTGTGGGAGACTGATTGATAGCTAGAGAACCAAAGGCTTTCCACCAAGCAATAGAAATAATACATGTAGATTCTCATTCATCAATTACCATGCCAAAGACTCTGTTGGTTTTGAAAAAAATTGGTATTTTAAATTCTAGTTAATGCGGAAGTCTAGGTACATAATTTTCTAAATCGAAGATAATGATATTAGAATCCCAAGGATCAATAGCTACTATAGCTAACAAACGAAACTTCCTTTGTGTTGGACAAGTCTGAATCACTTCGAGGGCTGACATTGCTGAAGGTGACATAACCAGATCTTCAACAATAGCGTGATATGAAATGGATCCATCCTGATACCTGTACACACCACATCTACACAAATGAAGAAATTAGGCATGTTAGGCATCCACAAAGACGAATGAATATAACTCTCAAAGAAATTTTCAAAGATGAATTGAAAAAATTTTAAGTGTGAATATTATATACCCCATCTTTGACGGTAAATGGATATCTCCCTTGGTCATATTTCCCAAGAAAAATGGGAAATGGTGAATTTTTGTTGAGTACAGAGCGTTGAACAAAGCCACCTTGAGGGATTACTTTCCTTTGCCTTTTATTGATCAGGTGCTTGATACATTGTCAAGGAAAAAGAACTTCTCTTTCTTGGATGGGTATAGCAGTTACAATCAGATTCAAATAGCCTCGGAAGACCAAGAAAAAAGTAATTTTTCATGCCCATGGGGCACCTATGCTTACAAATTTCTCCCTTTTTTCCCGTGCAACAATCTAACTACCTTTTAGAGAGTTTACTTAGCTATTTTCGATGATATCATACATGATTGTGTGGAATTATATATGGACGACTTCACATTGTATGGTGATTACTTCTAGCAGGCTCTGGAGAACCTAGAAAGAGTGTTGATTTGTTTTCAAGAAGATCATTTATCCCTTAGTAATATTAAATATAAATGATGCAAAATGGGGGAATTTTTTTGGGACATCATGCGTCGCAAGAAGGAATCCAAGATGACCCTGCAGAAATTGAGATAATATCACATATTTCAATTCCAAGGTTGCAAAAATTGGGACATGGAGGGTACTATAGGAGATTTATTGAAAATTTCACTAAAATTGCAACACCTATGTTTAAATTGCTTACTAAAGATGTTGATTTTTTGTGGGATACTAACCGTTGAAATTATTTTTAGGAACTAAAGGATAAATTGTCTACTAATCTAGTGTTGTGAGGACCTAACTAGTCTCTCCCTTTTCAAATGTGTATTGATGCATCGAATCAGCCCTTGGAATTGTGCTAGGACAAAGGGAGAATCACATTCCTTATGTTATTATTTCGTTAGCAAAAATATATCACTTTCATAATTAAATTACACAGTTACTGAAAAGGAATTACTAGAAGTATTCCATGCTATCAACAAATTTGGGCATTATATTACTGGTTATGAAACTTTTGTCAATATTGACCACTCTTCTATTAGGTTCCTTATGAATAAGTCAATTACTAATGCAAGAATTACTCGATGGTTTCTTTTACTTTAGGAATTTAATATCTCTGTGATTGATAGGCCTGGATGAGATAATTTAGCTACAGATTTCCTGTCCCAACTGAATATTTCTCGAGACATAGCTCCATTACCAGTTCCGAATGATTTTTCAGATGAGAATTTATTTTTTGTTTCAATACATACTCCTTGGTTTGTTGATGTGGCTAACTGTCTGGTATCTAGCAGTTTTCCACAAAATCTCTCCACCAGGGAGAAACATAACATTGTGTAGTGAAGTGCCAACTATTTTTGGAAAGAGGGAGACTTGTACCACACAGGGCTTAATTTAATCATGAGGAGATGCATGCGGGAAGATAAAATGTACGATGTCTTGAGATATTTCCACAGTGAACCCTGTGGTGACCATTTTGCAGACAAAAGAACAAATTATAAGGTCCTACATGCAGGATACTACTGGACCACTCTTTTCAAAGATGCCAAAAGGTTTGTTTCCAGATGTGATGCTTGTCAAAGAATGGGGAGGCTTGTTCCTAGTGATGAAATGCCTCTTCAAACTCAGATATCTATAGAAACTTTTGAAAAGTGGGCATTGGATTTTGTAGGGCCCATCTCTCCCATGTCCAAGAATAAAAGGTACATATTAGTTTCTATTGATTATGAAATGAACTAGGTGGAAGCTAAGGCTTTATATTTTTCCACTGAGAAGTCTATTGTAGATTTCCTATTTGAATACATCTTCACTCGGTTTGGGGTGCCTAGAGAGATTGCGACCGATCATGGCGACAAAATTCACTTTAAAACTCGTGAAATCCATTACTGAACAATACCAAATTAAGCACCGTAAATCTACTCCATACCATCCGCAGGAAAATGGACAGGTTGAATCTACTAATAAATTTGTGGAGTCCATTCTCACCAAACAATTCAGTTACACTATGGGGACTGGGCTGATAAGTTGTCGGAAGCATTATGGGAATATTGGATAACATGGAGGAATGTGATGGGACATACTCCTTATGAGTTAGTATATGGGAAGGTGGTGTTACTCCCCATTGAATTTCATGTAAATACATTTCAGACTACTACTCAACTAGGAATGGACTTAAATGATGCCCATATAAAATAAAAATAAAAATCAGCTGAATGAACTTGAAGAAATAAAAAAATATTCCTTTCAACGGATTGTGTTAGTATAGGATCAGAGACCTCGGCAGCATGATAAGTACATCAAGAAAAATTTCTTTCAAACAAGAGACTAGATGCTACTATATGATAGAAAATTTAAACATTTCAAAGGGAAATTCTCAGCCAGATGGTTGGGACCCTATGAGGTGGAGGAAGATTTCAATAATGACTCAGTCAAGATCAAAACCATTGATGATGATCAGACCTCATTTGTGGTAAATGGCCACAGGTTTAAAATATACCATCGTCCGCTCTATCACCAAGAATTTTTGCAGAATGTAATGCAAGATCAAGAAATAGATTTGGTTCAAAAGGGGGACCCAACTCCTGTTGGTTCTTCAAATTTATTTATTTATTATTATTATTATTATTATTATTATTATTATATGAGTGTGTGCTTATGTGTGTGTGAGTGTGTGTAAATAACAATGGGATGATTTTTTTTTCCTCAACAACTCACATAGAACAAAGAGGAAATTTATCAAGGGTAATTTTATTCCTTTATCCGGACTTGAAAGATTATTTACAGAAAAGGATAATCTGGAGTTTACTGTGAACGTTTCAGACTCCCTAAAATTGAATGTTTCGAGCAATGATTGACCCAGGATCATAAATACTAATGGGATAGTAGTAGTTAGGGATATTCTGAGTATAGAATTGTTCTTTTTCAGGCTCAGTAGAATAAGTACGGAAAAGAAATTTTCTGGAGTCTACTTTGGGCTTTGCATACTCTCTAAAAATGAATACCCCGAGCATTGGCTAACTCAGGCTCGTTAAATTTATGAGGAAGCAGTAGATAAGGCTCTATTGAGTACATAATTTTTTGTTTATGGTCTCGGTATAATAAGTACGGAAAAGCAATCCCCCTTGGAGCCTTCTTATGTGCATTTCGAACTCCCAAAAATTGAAATGCTCCAGGAAGTAATCATTCCAAGCCTGGTCAAAATCCATGGAATGATGGCACCAGATTGTTCAACAACAACCAGGAGTCAAATTTCAGTCACATTTTCTATAATTGGCCTATATGAAATTTCAAGGAAGCTTTTTGTTTAGTTTTTCAGTGCAGTCACAACTTTCCATTGTTTCCATGTTCAATGAGAAAGTTCAGAGTTTCTGTACTCAAATCAGTACTACTATTAGACTGAGTTGGGTACTAAACTATTTCTTATAAATTTTCATATTAAGTTCAAGAAAAGTATATGGGATCAGCTTCAACCTACCAACATTAAAATCAATGAAGATGCTAAATTTTAAGTACTCGGGATTGTTTATAATTATATAAACAAGTCTATCATCCTGGATTCAACAAATGGAGAATACATTCAGTTAAAGACCAAGTTTTTCACATCATTATTATTCTTGAGTTACTGAATATTAATGAGCAGTCAAATCAAGGTATCGGTAAATTTACATTTGATTGGACTAATTCAAAGTTTATGAATGATAGAACTTAGTAATAATCTACCTACACTCACTGTAATTATTTACGTATCTTCCCCATACTCGTTTGATACTAAACCATCCTATCCCATTACCCTTCCCATTCATTATACTCATGTGGTACAAATGTAAAGTACCTACTCATCATTACAACAGCCAATCCACACCATAATTCAAAATTCTATAGTCATTGTTTCAAACGAATTTAAATTTATGTGAACCCCGACATGGAAATTATATGTCATATTGCTAAGTTTCAGTCAAGAATCATCCTATGAGCCCCTGTATTTTATGTCTAACCCTCAAAATTTCTCCACCTTCGGCATGGGGGGGCTGACCGCCATGAACCCACATTCACCCAAGTTTCCAAGAGCCCATAATATGCTAAGTGTAAGGCCTTGTTCGAGGAGAAGGGATGGATGGGTTTTCTTCACAAATTCCAGTGTTATAATGACAGGGTAGCAATGGCATTCACGCAGAGTTTCGATGGGAAATTTGCAAAGGTTGGAAGCCTAAAAATCAAAGTGACCAAGAATTCAATAAGCATGGAAACCAAACTGATATTAACCGGTGATAAATATTTTAAAGGAGGGTCACTCAAGCCATACTATTATGTTAATTTCCTTAAGGTGGCATACAATTCCATTAACTGGTCAAAGGGGGTCCTACGAAGCTAAACGGAGGAGGAATGGCACCCACTCATCACTGCATTATATAGATTTGTCACCTGTGAGGGGAGGTATGTCATCGTTTTCCTTTATCATATTACGTTGCTCTTGCACTTTTCATAGGGAAGAGATGTCAATTTTCTATTTTTCCTGCATAGAAGTTTGTATAAGGTCGCTAGGGGTGTTCAGCTAATGGAAAAAACCTTGAAACTAGTCGGTGCCATCACAATCTCATAAATATGTTAGTCGTTCATGAGTTGAGTAGAAGAAAGAAGTCTTGGAAAGAGTTTTTGGTGGAAAGGTTTCTACGTGAAGAAACCCAAGTCAAAGGCCAACAAAGGCTCATTAGCCCCCGATCGAAGAAATTGGGTCAAGAAGTCTAGGATCCTCCTGATTCCAGTTCTAAACATGGCAAAGCCTTGTGATAACCCAGTGTCTACACAGGAGGAGAGTCATTCAACGAAAACAATAAAAAAAATTGTAAACCCTAGTTCATCTATAAATAAATTGACCCTAGCCATGAAAGGAAAGAAATGAAAAAGAAGTAAGGAGCATAAAGATGAACATGTTAACAATGACATAGCAGTCGATGAATCTTAACCGAACAAATGAAGAAATCCTCAAGTGGAGGTTGTGAAATATGTTGTCTCACCAATAGTAAATTATTTTGAGGGAGCTAATGTCTCCCCTAAACAGAGGAAAATGAAACTCTTCAAGGAAGAGAAATAGGTGACATCAGTTCCCAGTACAAAAAGAGAAAGTATCTAATATTCTGACCTTGTTACAAGTTCGTCAGCACACGAGAAGCATGTCTCGAAAAAACCTTCCATTTTCAGTACTCAAGACCGAGAACCTGTCACCATTTTTTCCTCTTCAGAACGGGAAAAAAAAATCCCCTCTCAAGCAGTCAAATAAGCAGGGGATGAGGAAGAGGACCAATAGATAATTTCCAGGATATTTTGAGTAGTTCGTCATAACAAATTCCATCTGAAAAGGGTCCAGGAAAGAAGAAACAGGCATCTAAATCTAAGAAGAGCTAGACATTAGATGGTTCGACTCACAGAGGGAGTAGTTCACGACAACCAACCATACCCATTGAGAATACTTTGGTTGGTGATGACGAATATTTACAATTGTTGGTAGCTAAGTTACAAGGGAAGAACAAAAAAATGAAGGAAATAGCTCATAAGTATAAGACATTGTTTCGTTATGTGTGGACGGTGAATGAGAAATCTCGGAATTGGAATCTATCCCTAGTCTCCAAGAATGACGTGCTCACCTTGATAAACAAGTGGCTTATCAGTTGGAAGATAACACAACATAAGCTTGTCAAAAGGATTAGTTCCCATAAGCGATCCCTAATATTTCAACGACCATTAATGAAGGAAAAAAATGGTTTGGAGGTCTTAATCAGTGCGACAGGAATTTGAAAGAAGGGATGATCTAGTTTTTTATGACTGGTTGAATTTGAAAAGGACAGTTGCATGAGGACATGCATTCCCTCTAGCATGTGGCCGAGATGTTGGGCCCCACTTTTGTACCATTTTTCACATCTTATCCCACTATTTTTATTATCATTTATCCTATTTTACCCTTTTTTGTCACCCTAAAACCACTCCACATCAGCTAAACCATATTAATTTACAGTGGAGGTAAGATTTATTACTAAGTATTGATTTCGTAAGTATTTTTCGGTTTAGGTAGATGTTAAATGAATTCATAACTCTTGATTCAATTTGACTAATCTATAAAAATACCCTTGAATATAGGCAAACATTTGATGTGCGTGGACAGGTCATAAATAGTCCAACACCCAGTCCAGCAGCACATCAAGCAACCATTTTTGGAGCAACCATTATGTACTCGTTTTTTCACTTAAATCAGTACTCTACTCAGTATCGTGCAACCAGTCAACCATCAGCATCCCAGAATATTCCTTCTTGTTCTTGAACATGGAATTAGTTTCTTTGGTTCAAGCATAGTGCCAGGATTAGACAATTCGGTTACAATATGGGTGAAATAATCCTGAGGATTTCACTTAATTTAGTTTAGATCCCATATATTCTTACTCTTATTAGCTAATTGGTTGTAACTATTTGATCAGCATGAACTCTTTAAAAGGTCCAATGTTTTGTATGTAAAGTTATACACATATATGCACACAGAGATACACGCTTAGGTTGAGCTAGCGATTGTAGCATGACGCTAGTTGACTCTGTTTTGTTAAGACTGAACTTTTAAACTGATGCTTTACTAAAGTTTTTAATATAATTATTTTATCAGCCTTTACTCTTATTTGATCATTTATGTCTCTTTAATTTGCAAGTATTGAATTAGATGAGGCTTGCTCCAAGTTGTGGCAAGGGCCCACCATGAACCTTGATCGAGTCCTGTAACCATTTTAGTGTGTAGGAAGTGTGTTTTGATTCAATAGGTATATCTATACTTAAATTCTCATTTGCTTTCGTTAGTGACTTTCAGATTTCTGCACTTAATTTCGTACTTAAATTCCCTTTAATGTTCTCATAGATCTGAGTTAAGAATAACGAGTGTAAATTTATTGAGTATTCACAAGCCTATGGAATGTTTCTATGAGCATACTTTGCATATGGTAACTTTGTGATTACTCTTCCAAATTCGTGAATGACGGAAAGTTTCGATTTAAAATGAGTTTCTGAAGGAATAAATTTTCATATTTTAAATTGAATTTCAAGTCTTGAATGGAAGTGTTTCAATGCTTGTGAATATATATATCAGTGGAACGAGACTCCTGTAGCTTATGTTCAGTTTGAATACCAGAATCGATTAGAAACATAGTGATTTATTAGTATAGATTGTGTGTTAACACTTGGAGAATTGTGTGTCATTTGCAGTGTAGTTATTCGATTTCATGTGTGAATATTTGTTTGAATTATAGTGCAATAATCATTTGAATATATATCTCGTTATTTACTTGATTTCGTAGTGAGCTTTAATTAGGTTCATTCTTGTTCATCACTAGATAAATTGAAGTTGTGTGTGTTAATTCAGATTGGTTCCAAGTTAGAAAATCATAAGTTTTGAGTTTTAGATGTTGAGTTTGCTTTGAATTAAGTTTGAATTGAGTTATTATTGAGTTTAATTTTGATTCATAGTACCCTGGAGATTAGTTTTTTTAATGGTTTTGAATAGAGTTAAAGTTAAATTGGTTTGAAAACATAGTCAGCGGTATTGTTTCAACTTATTTTTGAATGGGTTTTGACTTAAGTGTGCATAGTTAAGAATGGAATAATGATTTGAGATTTGAATATAAATTAGATCTCATTAACAGTAATCTAGATTGTAACAAAATAGGTTTTTTCACTTCAACATTTCTTGGTTTGATTGTTAGGAATAGAGTTTGAACATTTCATACTTAATTTCGTATTAGAACTAACAGGGAATCCAACAACATATAAAATACCTAACAGGAGCATTGGTCGTGGCCAGAGAACCCAAGGCAGGAACATTATATACATTGAAGGAAATGATAGGAAAATCAGATTTGGTTGTTGTCACAAAAGAAGGAAATTTAGCAGTTCTGTGGCATAAGCACTTGGGTCACATGAGCGAGAAGGGCTTAAAAATCCTTATTGGTAAAAATTTACTGCCATATTTGAAATCATATAATCTTGATCTTTATGAGCATTGTGTATATGGTAGATAAAGAAGGATTTCATTCCTTAGAGGTGGCCATGACAAAAAGAAAAATTTGTTAGAATTGATACATTCAAATGTGTTTGGGCCTGTTAAAATTAAGTCATTAGGAGGAGCATAATATTTTTTTTAATTTGTAGATGATGCATCCAGGAAGGTTTGGGCCCACCCTATGAAAAATAAAAGTGAAGTGATTGAAATATTTCAAAAATTCCATGTTTTTGTTGAAAGAGAGACTAAAAAATTGCTCAAGTGCCTAAGAACGGACAATGGTGGAGAATATTGCTCAAATTCATTCAAGGAATATTGTAACAAGTTTGGCATAAAGCATGAGAAGACTGTACCTAGTACTCCTCGACAGAATGGTGTTGCAGAAAGGATGAATCACACCATTATGGATAAAGTGAGGAGTATGTTGTCAAATTCTGGTTTGGAGAAGCGCTTTTGGGCAGAAGCAGTACGGATAACTTGTTATCTTATAAATTGATCTACTACTACAACCTTGGATGGCGACATTACTTAAGAATTTTCGACTAGTAAGAAGTTGAATTATTCTCATTTGAAAATATTTGGATGTGAAGCATTTGTACATATTCCCAAGAAAATAGAACTAAGATGGATGATAAATCTATGGAATGCATTTTTCTAGGATATGCAGATGAAGAATTTGGTTATCTTATATGGGATCCAGTCGAACATAAACTTTATTATAAGTAGGGATGATATATTTAATGAGTCATAAATGTTTAAAATGTATGTAGGTGAGTTGGAGATCAAGAAAGTTATTGACAGTTTTTAAGAGCAACATGAAAACATCCCACCAATGTAAGAAGATGGACAACAAATTCAAGAGCAGGAAGGACAACAAGTGGAAAGATAAGAACACCAAGAAGAAGGAACTTTACAGGAACCTCTACAAGAGATTCAACCTCATAACACACCACCACAGTTGGTTAGCAGATCTTCTAGGACTCATAATCCTTCACAAATGTATCCTCCTCAAAACATTATTTTATTAACTGATGAAGGTGAGCCTAATTATTTTCAAGAAGCTTGTAAAGTTGAGCACGGTAAAGAATGGAAGAAAGCAATGGAGGAAGTAATGAACTCTTTGTTGGAGAATAAAATTTGGGAATTGGTAAATCTCCCAAAAGGTAGAAAGGCTCTACAAAACAAATGGGTATACATGATTAAGCATGAATATTATGAAAATAAGGAGACTTATAAAACAAGGTTCGTGGTGAACTTATTTTCCCAAAAATAAGGTATTGACTTCACTATGATTTTCTCACCTATTGTCAAAATGTCATCCGTCAGCATCATTCTTGGTCTTATTGTTGCTTTAGACTTAGAATGTGAATCGTTAGATGTAAAATTTGCTTTCCTTCATGGTGAATTGGAGGAAGAAATTTATATGGAGCAACCAAATGGCTTCATAGAAAGAGGCAAGGAAGACCTAGTTTGCAAGTTGAAGAAGAGCCTTTATGGGTTGAAACATGCACCTCGACAATGGTATAAGGAATTTGATTCATTCATGTTGGAACATGGTTTTCACATGTTGGAAGTTGGCCATTGTGTCTATATCAAGAGGTGTGATCAAGGAAAGTGTATAATATTATTGTTATATGTGGATGACATTTTGATTGTTGGGCATGATAAGAATATGATCAATAGGTTGAAGAAATATTTGGGTAGCAAATTTTCAATGAAGGAATTGGGTCCAACACAACAAATATTGGGCATGAGGAACATGTGTGACAGTAAAAAAAAAGGTTGTGGTTGTCACAAGAAAAATATATCAAGAATGTGCTTGACAGGTTTAATATGAAGGATGCCAAACTAGTTGGTAAACCCCTTGCAGCACACTTCAAGCTAAGTATTGAGTTATGTCCTAATGATGACAAGGAGAAGGAAGAAATGAGCAATATTCCTTATGCTTCAATAGTCAGTTGCTTGATGTAGGCCATAGTATGTACACTACCATACATTGCATATTCTATGGGAGTAGTGAAAGGCTTCTTGCCAATCCAAGAAAAAAAAATTGGCAAGCAATAAAATGGATTTTGTCGTATCTCAAGGGTACTAGTCATTATTATTTATGTTTTGGTCATAATGAGATTGTCCTTGAAGGATTTACAGATGCATATATGGCTGGAGATATGGACACCGGAAATTCCACTATAGGTTATTTTTATACATTTGTAGGGGCAACAGTATCTTAGGTGTCAAGACTACAAAGAATAATATCTCTCTACAACAAAGGCAAAGTGCATAGCTACAACAAAGTCTTATAAGGAAATGTTGTGGATGCAATGATTCCTAGGAGAGATAGGAATAAAGCAGGACAAATATGTGATATATTGTGATAGTCATAGTGTCATTCACTTGGCGAAAAACCCATCATTTCACTCAAAAACCAAGTACATTGACTTAAGGTACCATTAGATATGACATGTGTTGGAGGAAGAACAATTATCCTTGGAAAATTCCATACATATAGGAACCTTTTTGATATGCTCACTAAGATTTTACCAAGAAATAAACATGAGTTATGTAGAGGCATGGTAGGACTCAGTTTGACTTGATTCAGGTCTCTTTATTTGGATTCAAATGAGAGAATGTTAAATGTGAAGCCAAAGAATGCAATCAATCGTCTTCTCTCCACGTACTCCACTGCCTAGCTGAAAGTTACCTCCCATGCCAACCACGACCCTTGACTTATGCCTTCACTGTGCAGTC
Source organism: Pinus albicaulis (assembly GCA_034641835.2). Lineage (NCBI taxonomy): Eukaryota > Viridiplantae > Streptophyta > Pinopsida > Pinales > Pinaceae > Pinus > Pinus albicaulis. The sequence continues at coordinate 1,666,181,921 of CM076575.1, read as the reverse complement.
AGGTATTTCACATGAGAAAATTAGAACATTCTAGAGCTTCCCTCCTCATCTATAGATTTGTAATTTTCCTCGGCCTAAGCATGCAAGCAAAACCAACACCTGCAATGTAATAAAAGTCTTTGATTTCTTCTCTATTGTGTTCTTTTTCATCCTTGTTGTCCCTCATTACATCTCTGTTGTATGCTATATTTCTCATCACATGAAATTTTAGTTAAAGTAACAAAAGCTCGACAAACTAAACCACAGTAAAAAAAAAACTATTGAGCACAAAGCGAAGAACTAATAATCAAGATGAAATGAAATTGGAAATTAAACTTTAAATATATTTTTCAATAATACTTCACAAATTTGTTTTATTATATTTTAAAAAAATCCCTTTTTTGTGCGTGTACCAAAGTTTCCTACCCATATAAAATATACTACGAAACTAATAACAAATCATGAACCTTTTGCTGCCTGGTCTGCACTAATGTATAAACGTGAATGAGAGGCGTCGGACTTTATTCAATAAGCGGCATGCGTCATTATGCAAATTCCGAACACGTTGACTTTAACCTGGACATAGAGACAATTCTTGATTATTTAATTATAAAACGCCTTGAATGTCACTTGGGCCTGTAGCTCAGTGGTAGAGCATTTGACTGCAGATCAAGAGGTCACCGGTTCGAACCCGGTCGGGCCCTCTTTAATGGAAAACGTTAGTGTTTTTCCCTGGCATCCCTGTCACCGATTACATTATACATTAATCTTTTAATATTTGTTTTCTTTATTACGACATTTTAATATTGTATTGGAACTGATGGAACCAAATTATAATTTTTTCCCTGGCATCCCTGTCACCGATTACGTTATACATTAATCTTTTAATATTTGTTTTCTTTATTAAGACATTTTAATATTGTATTGGAACTGATGGATCCAAATTAATAAATCTAAGAATATTTGTTTTCAAATTTCTGTTGACAACTTATTAGTTTAACTCTTCTCTATGATTACGCACCTACTATTCAAGATAATCAAAGTAGTGTTAAATTAACATTATCACTGTTAACTTCTCTTACAAATTATAGAAAAATGAACCCCAATCACAATATCCTCAATATATCATATAAATGTAGCTTATAATCACGCTGAAAGTGTGCTAGATTGCAGTCTAGTGAATGATTACAAATAATTCAAAAAAAATATTAATGTAGTTGTACATTTGATTTTATATTTATGTGCTGAAAGTGTGCTGGATTGCAGCCTAGTCAATGATTACAAATAATTAAAAAAAATTATTAATAATGATTTTATATTTATTTGCTGAAAGTGTGCTAGATTGCAGTCTACTGAATGATTACAAATAATTCAAAAAAAATATTAATTTAGTTGTACATTTGATTTTATATTTATGTGCTGAAAGTGTGCTAGATTGCAGCCTAGTCAATGATTACAAATAATTCAAAAAATTATTAATTTAATTGTACATTAAAATTTTAATAACAATTTTATATTTATTTGCTGAAAGCCTGCTAGATTGCAACCTAGTGAATGATTACAAATTATTCAAAAAATTATAAATTTAGCTGTACATTAAAATTTTAATAACTATTTTATATTCATAAAAATAAATATAGTATTATATAAAATAATTAATAAAATAAATTTTTAAAATTAAAATATTTATGAATTTTGTTTTTTATAAATTATACTTCTACTTTATTATTTGTATCAAAAAAAAAAATTATATTAAATTGTTATACTTATCCATTCACTTTATACATTAATATTATTTTACAAAAGATAAAATCTCATAAAATTGATTTTTTTGTATTTATTAGGATAGTCATATAAATTAAATGACTGGTAAACTTTAATAGGCATAGATTCATAATAAGCATCAAAGTATATCTCACTTTGCTATTTACCTTACTTTATCATGAGGATTCTTAATTTATAAATAAGTTTTGTTACAATACCATGGACAAATGCAATGGCTTGGGCCAATCCTATGGTAAGAGGATATAACTCGACAGCGTTATACCCTCTTACCATAGGATTGGGGTCTTCTTTTTAGGCGGTGTCCATTTGGGTGGGGAACCCTGCAGACTCTCATGTTTTTCTTGCTTTTTGGCTCTTCTGCTATAGAGAAATTTTCCTGTGGATGATCTTCTTCTTTGATATGTTGATCTGTAGATTTCATAGTTAACTTCTTATTATGATCTGATATAGATCCATGCAAATGTAACTTTCTCTGTTAAGGAATGAAAGTCTATTTTTTTCATTTGAAAAAAAAGATGGTATAACTACATTGGAAATCAACCTCAACCCTATACTATTATGATTATTGACGAAGATTAAATCTTTACTTTCCACCTAATAATTATTGATAGTTAAATTAAACTTCTAAAAATAAATATATCCACATAATTATACATTCCAAAATCACCATGGAACATTCCAAAATGGCAAGGTAACTCATCCAAGGCTGCACCCTTATGCCATATCATTCGTAGTGTACCACTTTATGTGACCAGTTTAAGCGAAATTTCTTCATCTTGATTCGGTATTTGCTCAAAAGATGTTGAAATTGGCAACAATAAATGGCTTCTAATTTATTTTTCCCTTAATTAAATTAGAAGGAAATTGTAATTCCATGTCACATGACAACTTGTACGAGTTAACTGAGTTAGGAAGACTTAGTTAGCTTAGACAATTCGAGTTAGGGGTCAAACTGGAGGCATGTAGAGCTCACTCTAAGTTTTAGGGGGTCTAGTTGCATTTTATTTTGAGTTGTAATTGTTTAGCTTAATTATTTGAGTTAAAATCAGTTTAACTAGTTCTAACTAATAGATGAGCTAGTGAGAGGTCCAGTGAATTAAATCTGATTTAATTCACATGTCATGATCAATTAGATAACTGATAATTCACTCTAAATAGTTGTTGCATGTCAGTTCTAAGGAAGGCCTAGTTGACATTGGAGTTAAAGGGAAGTATACTATCAGTTGAATAACTGGAAAATTGTACAGGTCATGCATGAGGTCAGCAGGATGCCTTGGATGTATTACGCAATCAATTGTTGGTAATTTCCTAATTAATAGGGGCTCAATTCCCTCAGGATTGTGTGAACAAGACTAGTCAGACATAAGCAAGGAATTGATAAAGTATTGAACAAAACTTGTAGGATCAAAGTGAGACAGTTAGAGATAGTGCAGAGAAATCTCAAGCCTGAGAGAAACAGTGTATTGTTTCATGTTCTTGAATTTATGAAATATACGGATAACAGGGTTTTTAGCATAGGCTTTCCCCAAATACATCTTTGTGTTGTGCGATTGAGATTCTTTCTCTTTCTTATTCATGTGATTGTGCGATCGTAATTAGTTTCCGAAATTTGTAGAATAGATTCAAGTATTTGTTTTTAGCATATTACAAGATCAGTTGAATCTATGTGGATTTTCTACATGATATCAGAGCAGGAATGACTATAGAAGAGAATAATACGAGTTTGTTTTGAACAGGTGAATCAAATTTTTAGATTTATTCTTTACGACCAGTAGCAGATCAGGATGTCTTTCTGTGGATTGAGACTCGAATATTCCCTTGAGGGTAGTTCGAATTACATATCTTGAAAGGACAAGATGGATGCAGTGTTGCAGGACAATAGACTAAAGAAATTCATAGCAGTGATATTTGCAGGCCCGCAGTAGCATATTCTCAAAATCTTGATGCATGAAAGAAGAATGTAGCAAAGGCGAGAAGGATTCTATTAGAAGGAGTTCGAGATGATATTGTCTTGAACCTCCAATGTGGAAAGGCAACTCCATATGCTATGTGGAAGGCCTTAACAGATTTGTTTCAGAACAACAGCGAGCATAGGAAGTTGGCACAGAAGGACAAGCTCAAAGAGATCGAGATTGAGAAAGGTGAAACGATACCAAAATACTTGACGAAGTTCAATCAATGTCGAGATGAGCTTGGAAGTGTTGGTGTGCTAATTATCGAGGACGATCTGGTGAGCCTAGCACTTCTAGGCCTTCCCAAGAGCTGGCACAACTACCAGGATTCGGTGAATGGGAGGGAGAAGCTACCAGAGTGGGAGCGATTATGGTCTGACTTGGTACAAGAAGATATTCAATGAAATACCAGAGATGGATCCTCATCAAAGACTGATGATGATGAGAATTGTGCCTTGGCTGGAAAGGTGAAGAAAAGGAAAGCGAAGGTTTCCCATTCCAAATCATATTCTGGTCAGGCAGGCAAGAAGCGATATTTGTAAAAGATAAAATGTTTTCATTGACATGAGCTTGGACATTATGCTAAAAAGTGTCTACAAAAGAAGACCAGCAATAAGCCCTTAGGAAGAGTGACAGGTGAAGCACTTGCTTCATAGTTCGAGTTGGATTTCACCCTCATCGCATGCATGGTGTCATCGGTGATGGGTTCTATGTGGTACTTGGATAGTGGAGCTTCGTTCCATATGACCGGCAACAAAGAATTCTTCAGTAGCTTGGAGGAGAAGGATCTCCATATGCACATCGAGATGGGAAATGATGGGAGGTATAGCACGACCGACATAGGTACAATTACCTTTCAGAGGGAGTATAGTACTCCTCTCACATTAAAAGATGTCATGTATGTTCCTGGTTTAAAGAAGAATTCAGTTTATGTTTCTATGTTGGAAGACCGCGGCTATGATGTGATATTTAGCAAAGGAAAGGTTTTCCTTCGTAAAAAAATCCACGAGAAAGGTGAAGAATATTGGGGTTCAAGTAAAGAACCTCTACAAATTGGATGTAAAAAATTGTGTTGCCTTGAGCACGAAATCAGAGAAGGTGCATAACCGAGACATCGGCGAGTTATGGCATAGAATATTGGGCCATATCCATGGTGCTTAGAAGATCATGCAATATATTTCTATAGGAATTCCCAAGTGTGCACATGAGCAACAAGATACATGCAAAGGGTGTAAATTGGGGAAGTGATCGGAATCTGGATCAGGGTCAAAAATTTACCAAAAATTCTAAGTGCTAAGAATTACACCCAAAAAAAACGACCGTGACCGGCCCATCTCCAGGAATCCAACGCAACTTGTTTCATCGAAAACTGAGTTCGGATGAAGAATTTATAGTCTGTTTATCGTCGTTCATAACAGGCAAATTTTCTAAAAAAAATTGTAGAACGGGTACAGGCTGATGACATGGCAGCCCAGTCAACATGCAGGGAATATTCTTAAGTTTTTGCCCAATGGGATTGTGACAAGTGTCACTACAAGATTCGTCAGGTTTGGTTTGAGAAGGTGGAATTTTCCCAATGTCCTCCAAGGTTGAATTTGGGTTCATAATGATTTTTATGCGTTGGAAATTATTTTGATGTATTAAGGTTGGATATATATATATATATATATATCCAACCTTAATACATCAAAATATATATATATATATATATATATATATATATATAATCAAATCCAAACTTATTATATTAATTTCCGCATATAGCATTAACCCATAGTCCGAGGCATTAAATTATTGCAAAGTTGGATTAATATTTACAGTGGAGCGCATTAACCTAAATTCTGAAGGCATATTTATATAATTAACAAAACGTGTATAGAGGGGAGGAGGTCGGGGCTCAACCCCGCGACCTCCCCCACTCCACTCTCGTGCCTTACCAATAGGCCAATACCTTGTTCCTTGAAAAGGTATGTGGCCAACTGCTACTTGAACTTGATGCAGATCTCCGATGGCAGAATGGAGAGGGCTAGCCTGTGACCTATGTGACCTCGCCACATGACTCAGACCAAGCACTCAATATAACTACGCTTAGTGCGCCTTAATCGGCACTTATCCCCAAATAATTCACCATTAACCTTAATCAATCTCCCAGTTTAATTCAGTGGGATTTTCAGCGGAATTTCCATATTCAGAGCGGCCTCGAAATTTGGCAGGGCTATCTAGAGTCCTCTCTAGTTTTAGAGGCAGTTTACTAGGAAAATTTGAATGAGGCATATCTTGAGAAATTTTCAACCAATTTCGGCTCAAAAAGAGTCATTCCTAGCATATTGGCATGCTCTGAATCCATTGGAATAGCTTTCAGAGGAAAAGAAGCAATTCTACAAATATTTTTGTCACCTTGAAGAATTTTGAAGCCTATGGCCACCAGGAAGGAAGGTCATGCCCAGATCAGCTGAAGACCAATATTGACTCAAGGAGAGTCATTTTTATATGTATTTTATGCTCTGAACACAGTGGTACAGTTTGCAGAGGCATTGGAGCACTTCTGAAAGTGTTTTGGTCACTTTGGAGATTAAAAAATCCCATGGCCTCCAGGATGGGAGGTCAAGCCTAGATCAGCTGGAAACCAATTTCAGAGATTGGATAGTCATTTTTGGGGTTTTTGGGTCTTCTAAAGCCAATGGAGCAGGCTGAAAATCCATTGGAGAACTACATGTTCTTGTAAATAGACATTTGAATCTTAATCCCAAGAGGGCCTAACTAGTTGAAGCAAGTCCGTGGAGATGTAGCCCAGGAGGGGTGAACTCAAAAACACATAAAACTTGACACATAAACCCCTTCACAAGTGGCTAACTTGAGACGATCCTAATCACATATTTTTAATACTAATGAGGGAGATAGCATAGCAATAACTATTTTTCCCATATTTAGATCAACTTGGTATCAAATCAAAAGTTTAACTCATTTTCACCAAGGTTATGTAGAAGAATTAGCTATCGGTTTTTGAATTTGTGCAAAGAGAATTAACTGTGTGCAAGTTTATGTGTGAAGGAGATTATCAAAATTGAGAACTGAATTCTCAAATCATAGCAAAGAATCTTTGTATGCATTGCATATTTGATGACAGCTTCATTAAGAAATGTTTCTAGTCAATATTCCTTAGCAAAACTCTTGGATAAAGAGATGTTGAAGAAGCTCTACATCATGAATGATATGGTGCAAGAGAAGTATGAAGATAAGAGGAAGAGCATTATACTTCAAGAGCATTTGATTGCCATGAAGGAGGAGAAGCAAGAGCTTATTGAAAAGATGCATGAGATGGAGACTCAGCTCCATGATGCCAAGGAAGCCTTAGCCATTTATGTGCATGAAAAATAGGTATACAATTCAAGTTTATCTTCAATTTCCTCTCAAAATGAATTTGTGGGTGCTTTTGAAAGAGACACTAGAGGAATAGGGTCCAAATTATTGATGAATATGAGCTATGAAGGTAAAGGATTAGGCAAACATGCACAAGGCATAGTTGAGCCAATTTTTGTTGAGGAAAGGCCTAAGTATTTTGGTCTTGGTTATGGACAACATGATTGAGAAAGCTATAAAGCCAAGGAGGCACATGAAGGTGTTCCAAGAAGGACTTTCATTTCATGTTCATTACCTCAAGCTTGTGAAGATTGTGTTTGAAAGAGAGTATGTTGCATTTTACGCCAAGAACGTGTTTGAAAGAGAGTATGTTGACTCATTTTATTGCAGCAAAATTTGTTCATTTCATCTCTTCAAGTACATGTACATAGGAATGGGGTTCTTGTACTTATGATTGTACTTGTGAGAGAGTTGAAGAATTGTATACATGCATGAGATTTTTTGTATATGAACAGTGGAATTTTGATGGTTTCATTGTTCTTGAACATGCATGAGTAATTCACTTGTGTTGGTATTTTTCTTTGTTTAATATGTATGTTGTGAACTTGAGAGTGTTGATCATTTGCACGTGCATGAGTGTCGACTTCTGTTGGTTGAATATCTCCAAAGAGGAAAAGGAGATGTTGACCAAGTGTTTCATGAAATGTGCAATTCATTTTTTTGGGGAAAAGAATCGTCAAATTGTTACACATGCTTATGCTTGACTTAAGAGTCAATTGTTTGAAGAGGCATGTTTTTTCGACTTGTGTTTGGTCGATAATTTTTGACACTAAGATGTAAGAGTACATGGCGATGTTCACATGATGTGAAATTTGTTGCTTTGAAGGAGCAAGAGGATATGTTGTCAAGCTATGTTTCTTGCATAATGTGTTTCTCGGATTGATGGTTGTGTTAGTGACAAGATGTAAAAAAAAGGGTTTGCAGCCATTGTAGACCATTTTATGTGTTGACGCCAAGAAGAGAAGGAGATGGCAAATGCATTCTTCTAGATGTGGAATTTGGAACCGTGGAGGTAAAAGAATGGTCATTTCTTTTCTTGTTTTTACTGATGTTGGAACTCATTGATTTATTTCACTCAGATGGGCTTAATTTTGAAACGTGGTTTCCAAGGAGAAGCTTACATTGAATGTATGTTTGTGAAAAGGAGGGACATGATTCTCAGTTGGAAGGCAATCAGTTAGTTTGCAAGCACCGAGGAATAGATTTGGTACAAAAAAGTGTTATATCAGTCAGCAAGCAGCCAACAAGTGTTGGATTGGGTTAGCAGCAAAAGGAGAACAGTGGTTGAAGAACCAAGCCATTTGCAAAACAAGGCATGTCAGTGAACCCAAGTGGTTTTCATGGCGATTTTTCCAAGTAGAATCAAGATGATAGAACTTAGGAAACTGAATAGTATTCAAATCTCATGATATAACGAGATTTTGTGGGTCCAAAATCATGTCATTGGGAAGGAGTGATCGGAATCTGGATCGGAAAAAGGATTCACCAGGTTTGGTTTGAGAAGGTGGAATTTTTCCAATGTCCTCCAAGGTTGAATTTGGGTTCATGATGATTTTAATGTGTTGGAAATTATTTTTTCGTATGAAGGTTGGATTAGTATATATATATTTTATATGGTTTTATTAATCATATATTATGTTATAATATATATATATATATATATATATATATATATAATCAAATCCAAACTTATATTAATTTCTGCATATAACAATATCCCATAGTCCGAGGCATTAAACTATTGCAAAATCGGATTGACGTTTACGGTGGAGCGCATTAACCAAAATTCTGAAGGCATATTTAAATGATTAACAAAACGTGTATAGAGGGGCGGAGACCGGGGCTTGACTCCGCAACCTCCCACGATCCACTCTAGTGCCTTACCAATAGGCCAATACCTTGTTCCTTGAAAAGGTATGCGGGCAACTGCTACTTAAATTTTATGCGGATATCCTATGGCGGAATGGAGGGGGCCAGCCCTACTCCTATGTGACCAGGCCACATGACTCAGAGCAAGCGCTCAATATAATTACGCTTAGTGTGCATTAATCCACACTTATCGCCAACTAATATGCCATTAACCTTAATTAATCTCCCAGTTTAAATTGGCGGGATTTTCAACGGAATCTCACAATTTGGAGCAGACTCCAACTTTGGCGGGGCTATCTGGAGTCCTCTCTAGTTTTAGAGGCAGTTTACTAGGAAAAATTGAATGAGGCCAAACTTGAGCAATTTTCGACCAATTTTGGCTCAGGAAGAGTCATTCCTAGCATTTTGGCATGCTCTAAATCCATTGGAACAACTTGCAGAGGCATAGGAGAAATTCTACAGATATTTTTGTCACCTTGAAGTATTTTGAAGCCTAGGGCCACCAAGAAGGAAGGCCATGCCCGAATCAGCTGAAGACCAATCTTGGCTGAGGGAGAATCATTTTTAGATGCATTTGATGCTATGAAAAAAGTGGTACAGTTTCCAGAGGCACTAGAGCACTTCTTAAAGTGATTTTGTCACTTTCGAGATTAAACAAGCCCATGGCCACCAGGATGGGAGGTCAGACCTAGATCAGCTAGAAACCAATTTCAGAGATTGAATAGTCATTTTTGGGGTTTTTGGGTGTTCTGAAGCCAATTGAGCAGGCTGAAAATCCATTGGAGCACTATAGGTGCTTGTAAACAAACATTTTACTCTTAATCCCAAAAGGGCCTAGCTAGTTGAAGCAAGTCCATGGAGATGTAGCCCATGAGGGGTGAACTATGTTATCATCCATTGTTTTATGGGTATGTTGTGTGTTATTTCTCTGCATTTCATTTGTTGTACATAAGTTTTTAAATGATAATTAAATATTAATTTGATCATCAAAAACACATAAACCACTTCACAAGTGGTTAACTTGAGACGATCCTAATCACATATTTTTAATACTAATGAGGGAGCTAGCATAGCAATAACTAGTTTGCCCATATTCAAATCAAGTTGGTATCAGAGAAAAATTTTAGCTCTTTTTAGCCAAGGTTAGCTAGAATAATTAGCTATTGGTTTTTGAATTTGTGCAAGAATAATTAACTGTGTGCAAGTTTATATGTGAAGGAGAAGATCAAAATTGAGAACTGAATTCTCAAATCACAGCAAAGAAGCTTTGTATGCATTGCAGATGTGATGGCAGCTTCATTAAGAAATGTTTCTAGTCAATATTCCTTAGTAAAACTCTTTCATAAAGAGATGTTTTAGAATATCTACATCATGATTGATATGGTGTAAGAGAAATATGAAGATAAGAGGAATATCATTAGACTTCAAGAGCAGTTGATTTCCATGAAGGAGGAGAAGAAAGAGCTTAATGAAAAGATGCATGAGATGGAGACTCACCTCCATGATGCCAGGGAAGCCTTATCCATGTATGTGCATGAAAAAGAGGTATGTAATTCAAGTTTATCTTCAATTTCCTCTCAAAATGAATGTGTGGGTACTTTTGAAAGACACGCTAGAGGAATAGCGTCCAAATTATTGATGAAGATAGGCTATGAAGGTAAAGAATTGGGAAAACATGCACAAGGCATAGTTGAGCCAATTGTTGTTGAGGAAAGGCCTAAGTATTTGGGTCTTGTTTATGGACGACATGGTGGAGAAAGCTATAAAGCCAAGAAGGCACATGAAGGTGTTCCAAGAAGGACTTTCATTTCATGTTCATTACCTCAAGCTTGTGAAGATTGTGTTTATGAGGAATGCAAAATGTTTACACCCACTTTGCAAGAAGGTGCTCATAAGCATGCAGCTAATGAGAATGGTGAACAAGAGGATGTTGAAAGCTCTAAATTCTTTGAATGCATTGTTGTTATTCCGAAGAGAGCCACTACCTCATAAAATTCACCTCCTCAAGAAGGTGACAAAGGTGACTGTTCAAGGTATAAATATGCTTTTAATCAAGTTGCTTTTGATTATGATAAACATGGAAAATTCTCGCATAAGATTTGGAGAAATTTTGCATGTTCCTTTTGTGGTTTGGATAACCATAATATTTCAAGATGTTGGAAGAATATAGCAATGCACAAGAAACTTTCAAAGAAATGGAGGCAGAAAGCCAAAGTTCCATTGGACAAAGCAAACCATGTTGAAAATAAGATGCAATAGTTTTGCACTCATTTCCATAAGCAAGGTCATGTTGTAGACAAGTGTTGGACTTTGTATCCAACAAGTCATCCACGACAATTGAAGAAGGTGGAAGAAGAGAATGGCAAGAATGGAAAAGAAGATACCAAAATTGATTTGGGTCAGGATGATTCACATGATGATGATGTGCAGCTGAAAGAAACGTCATTGAAATGGTTTGGTAATAAATGGTTACATTTATTATCCAATTAAGGCTTTGCATGTCTTTTGAATATTGATGCATTCTTTGCATATTGAATGCATGTTGCATGTTTATGCCAATAAGGTGTTCGAAAGAGAGTATGTTGACTCACTTTATTGCAGCAAAATTTGCTCATTTCATCTCTTTAAGTACATGTACATATGAATGGGGTTCTTGTACTTATGATTGTACTTGTGAGAGAGTTGAAGAATTGTATACATGCATGAGATTTTATGTGTATGAACAGTGGAATTTTGATGGTTTCATTGTGCTTGAACATGCATGAGTAATTGACTTGTGTTGGTTGATTGCTTTGTTTAATATGTATGTTGTCAACTTGAGAGTGTTGATAATTTGCAAATGCATGAGTGTCGACTTGTGTTGGTAGATTGTGTGTTACATGCATGTCATGTCGACTTGGAAGAGTTGATTTTGTCTCCAAAGATGAAAAGGAGATGGTGACAAAGTGTTTCATGAAATGTGAAATTCATTTTGTTTTGGGAAGAGAATCATCAAATTGTTACACATGCTTATGCTTGACTTGAGAGTTAGTCATTTGAAGAGACATGTTTTGTTGACTTGTGTTTATTCAATAAGTTTGACACCAATATGTAAGATTACATGCCGATGTTCACATGATGTGAAATCTGTTTCTTTGAAGGAGCAAGAGGATATGTCGTCAAGTTGTGTTTCTTAAATAATGTGTTTTTCAGATTGATGGTTGTTTTTGTGACAAGATGTCCAAAAAAATGGGGTTGCAGTCATTGTATTGTAGACCATTTTATGTGTTGATGCCAAGAAGAGAAGGAGATGGCGAATGCATTCTTTAATATGTGGAATTTGGAACCGTGGAGGTAAAAGAATGGTCATTTATTTTCTTGTTTTTACTGATGTTGGAACTCATTGATTTAGTTCACTCATATGGGATTAATTTGGAAAAGTGGTTTCCAAGGAGAATCTTACATCGAATGCATGTTTGTGCAAATGAGGAACATGATTCTTAGTGGGAAGGAAATCAGCTACTTTTCCAAGCACCGAGGAATCAATTTGGTACAGCAAAGTGTTATATCAGTCAGCAAGCAGCCAACAAGTGTTGGATTGGGTCAGCAGCAAAAGGAGAACAGTGGTTGAAGAGCCAAGCCATTTGCAAGACAAGGCATGTCAATGAACCTAAGCGGTTGTCATGGTAATTTTTCCAAGTAGAATCAAGATGATATAACTTGGGAAATAGAAGAGTATTCAGCTCTCATGAGATAATGAGATTTTGTGGGTCCAAAACCATGTCAGTGGGAAGTAGTGGTTGGAATCTAGATTAGGGGAAAAAAATTTCCAAAAGTTCAAAGTGCTCAAAATTGCACCAAACCAAAACTATAGCGACTAGCCCGTCACCAGGAATCCAACGCAACTCATTTCGTCGAAAACTGAGTTCGGATGAAGAAGTTATAGTATGTTGATCATCGTTCAAAACAAGCAAATTTCCTATAAAAAAATTGCAGAACAAGTACAGGCTAATGACATGGAAGCCCAAACAGAATGAAGGGAATATTCTTCTGTTTTTTCCCAATGGGACTGTGACAAGTGTCACTACAGGATTCGTCAGGTTTGGTTTGAGAAGGTGGAATTTTCCCAATGTCCTCTTAGATTGAATTTGGGTTCATGATGATTTTTATGAGTTGGAAATTATTTTGTTGTATTAAGGTTGGATTAGTATATATATATATATAATAATCAAATCCAAACTTATATTAATTTCCACATATAACATTAACCCATAGTACGAGGCATTAAATTATTGCAAAGTCAAATTAACGTTTACGGTGGAGTGCATTAACCTAAAGTCCGAAAGCATATTTAAATGATTAACAAAACGTGTATAGAGGGGCGAAGGTCAGGGCTCGACCCCTCGACCTCCCCCGCTCCACTTTGCGCCTTACCAGTAGGCTAATACCTTGTTCCTTGAAAAGGTATGCGGCCAACTGCTACTTGAATTTGATGCGGATCTCCGATGGCGGAATGGAGGGGGCCAGCCCTCCTCGTATGTGACTACACCACATGACTTATTCTAATTGTGCTTAGTGCACATTAATCTACACTTATCCCAAACCAATCCACCATTAACCTTAATTAATCTCCAAGTTTAATTCGGCGGGATTTTTGGCAGAATCTCAAAATTCGGAGCGGCCTCCAACTTTGGTGGGGCTATCTAGAGTCCTCTCTAGTTTTAGAGGCAGTTTACTAGGAAAAAATGAATGAGGCCTATATTGAGCCATTTTCGACCAATTTTGGCTCAGAAAGAGTCATTCCTAGCAGATTGGCATGCTCTAAATCCATTGGAATAGCTTGCAGAGGCAGAGGAGCAATTCTACAGAGGCTTTTGTCACCTTGAATAATTTTGAAGCCTAGGGCCACCAGGAAGGAAGGCCATGCCCAGATCAGTTGAAGACCAATCTTGGCTCAAGGAGAGTCATTTTTAGATGTATTTGATGCTCTGAACATGTGGTATAGTTTGAAGAGGCGTTGAAGCACTTATGAAAGTGTTTTTGTCACTTTGGAGATTAAACAAGCCCATGGCCACCAGGATGGGAGGTCAAGCCTAGATCAGCTGGAAACCAATTTCAGAGATTGAATAGTCATTTTTGGGTGTTCTGAAGCCAATGGAGCAGGCTGAAAATCTATTGGAGCACTACGGGTTCTTGGAGAAGTGTTTATGAGATAAGATTACATTTTATTGTCCAATTTAATTAAGGGATAATTCAATTAGACACATTTCCAATTTATTAAATAAATTGAATTGCACACTAATGTATCGCTAGGACCCATCACTACATGAATTTTGGTCCCACACTAGTGTAGGTGTTGTCATGTTGTTTCTGGATGCCAATTTCATTGTTTCTTGTTGCAAATTTCAACAAGATACATCAAATGGATGTAAAGACAATCTTCCTCAACGAAGTGATTGAGGAAGAGGTGTACATTGAGCAGTTGGAAGATTTTGAGACCTTCGAGTGAGAGTCACGTGTATGCAGACTCAAGAGGGCATTGTATGGACTAAAACAAGCACCCTAGGCTTGGTACACCAAGATCGACAAATACTTCATCAGGTTGGGCTTCACCAAGATTGAAATAGATGCAAACCTTTTACCATATTGTGGTAGAAGGTAAAATTTTGATCATTGTACTTTATGTCGATGATTTGATACTGATTAGTGATGAGTAGCTCATTAATTATTGCAAAGAGGATCTTACAAGATAATTTGAGATGAAGGGCATGGGGCTCTTGCACTATTTCCTGGGATTGCAAATTCGGCAAAGGGATGGGGAGATATTTGTATCTCAGGGAAAGTATGCCAACGAGATTCTGAAGAAGTTCCTCATGGAGGGTAGAAAACTCATGGAGACTCCTCTAGTAGGAAGCTGGAGTAATGAGGATGCAACTTCAAGCGAAGTAGTAGATGCTACCATCTATAGGCAACTTGTGGGTTCACTCATGTATTTATTGAACACACGACCAGACATATGCTATGTGGTTAACCATCTTAGTCAAGTTATTGTTAAGCATACCAAACTCTTTTATAATGCAGGCAAGGATGTGTTGAGATACCTCAGAGGCACTACATAGTTTTGGATATGATACAAGCGGATAGAGGGAGTGAAGCTTCAAGGATTCACAGATGCAGATTGGGCAAGGATTCCATCTGAAAGGAAGAGCACATTAGGGGGATTCTTTAGCATTGGTTCAACAACAGTTTCCTGGTACAACAGGAAGCAGAGATTAGTTGCACTTAATTCAACAGAGGCAGAGTACATTGCGGCTAGTCAAGAAACATGTGGGGCCATTTGGATGAGGAAGATGCTTGTTGGTTTGTTTGGTTGACATATGGATCTAATGGTAATTTATTATGATAACTAGAGTTGCATCGAACTATCTGTTAATCAAGTTTTTCATGACAGGGCCAAGCATATTGATATCTGGTATCACCATCTCAAAGATTATGCGTAGAGGTGGATTATGTCATTAGAGTACATTCCCACGGAGGATCATGATGAAAACATCTTCACAAAGGAACTTTCAAGAGGAAAATTCGAGTTCCACAGAGGCAGGATCAGGGTAGGAGACAATCCCTTTTTTGTTGAGAGGGGGTGTTGAAATTGGCAACAAGAAATGACTTCTAATTTATTTTTCCCTTAATTAAATTAGAAGGAAATTGTATTTCCACTTCACATGACAGCGTATACGAGTTAACTGAGTTATGAAGACTTAGTTAGCTCAGAAAATTCGAGTTGGGAGTCAAACTGGAGGCATGTAGAGTTCACTCTAGGTTTTAGGGGTTCCAGTCGCAGTTTATTTTGAGTTGTAATTGTTTAACTTAATTATTTGAGATAAAATCAGTTTAAATATTTCTAAATGATAGATGAGCTAGTGAGAGGTCAAGTGAATTAAATCTGATTTAATTCACATGCAATGATCAATCATATAACTCATAATTCACTCTAAATAGTTTTTGAATTTCATTTCTAAGGAAGGCCCAATTGAGATTGGAGTTAAAGGGAAGTATACTATTTATTGTATAATTATTAAATTGTGTAGGTCAAGCATGAGGTCAGCAGGATGCCTTGGATGTATTGCGCAATCAATTATTTCGAATTTCCTAATTAATAGGGGCTCAATTCCCTCAGGAATGCATGAGCAAGGTTGCTCATACAAAGGAAAGGAATTGGTTAAGTATTGGACCAAACTTGCCAGGATCAGAGAGAGACAGTCAGAGATAGTGCAAAGAACTCTGAAGCCTAAGAGAAGCATTGTATTGTTTCGTGTTCTTGACTTTATGCAATATACATGTTGAGCCCTGATTTTTTTCATTTTTTATAACATTTCTAAGGCCTTAATTCCCCCCTTTTGAACTCTATTGAACCTTAATAACTCGCATGTTTCCATATTATATGTGTTTTAACCAAAAAGGTGTTGTGAGCTTTAAGGTATGAAAATTGTTCTAAAAAGTATCATTTCACTTTGTTCTTGAGTATTTTTTAGGTTAAATGTCACCTAATTGAATTATCTACAATTTCAAGGGTGCTAAATAAATCTTATGCAGACTAATTATCTTCTGAAGCAGTTCCACGATTTCCTACAGACATCCCATAATTCGCTGATTTCCTAGAGACATCCTGTGATTTCCTGTAGACGTTGGTTTCCTGTAACCGTTATGATTTCCTACAGTGATATTAGCGGTTGAGTATGTTCCATTTAGCCTCAAGAAGAATAGAAACATCAGTTTTGTTATGAAATCCGCCTACATGGATGATGTCCTATTGGAAGCCTCAAAACTGCCACCAAAACTACCCAGATCTTCAGTCCTTTCATAAATGGCCGTATTGGAAAATAGCTCCAGCAACTCAACGAGAGAAGTTTGATCCATGCTTTCAGTCATGGATCAAACTCAGCATAGCTATTTTTATTGTCTTTTCCAGTTATTGTTAGCAAACAGTTGCAGTATGTTAGTTTTCCTAATTCGGTCAAGTTTATGCCTCTACACTTGTATAAATACTTTTATGTTTTATTTGCAAAGGATTTCAGATATACTAGACTTCATCACTATTTAAATATGTTTCCAGATTAATATAAAACTACATGTTCTGTTGATCTTGTTGTGTAAACTCCTTTAGAAATTAAAGGGGTTGTGAGTAAGGGAGGGCCCCCTTTACTCACAACTCCAGTAGTTGCAGATTTGTGTTTCTTTTAATTTTTGCTCATGAATTGACATAATCATTGCACAGTTGTTGTTTCTCTTTTCTAACTTGTAGTAGCACATGTATGATGGTTAAATGGTGAATCTTATTTAATGAATATGTTTGGATTCATTTGATCATGCTTTAATTTACATTTTGAAATGTTAAATTGATTTAATTGTTGTTGGATTGGTCCCTTATCTTTTTCTGATCAGCATCGGCAATTTTAAGTGTTGTAGAGGGATGATTAAATATTCTCCATAGCCTTTGTTTCTAAGTGTTGATGAGGAAAAGAGATATTGAACCTCTATGTGTATGGTTTTGTTTAGAAAATCATTTAAAGTATTAGCCTGCATATATTTTTCACAACATCTCATAAGATTACTTACACCTGGTTGATGATTTATGTCTGTCAAATTATAAGTCTATAATTTTCCCAAACATTTTTGTGTCGTTGTCGAGAAGGTTCTAAGGGATGATACTAAAAAAATTTTAGTATGATTTCTTGTTGTTTGAGATTTTCAGGACTGGGGGAGTCGAAGTGGTAAGATGTTAGGGAAGGCCTACGCACCTACGGAGATCATAATTCGCCAAAGCCATGTCTTGATTGTTTGGTAAGTAGAAGTTTTGAATTTTCTGCATAATATATGAATAGGGTCCAATATTTTCAAATTTTTTTAGTGGTGGTGTGAGCACCACTTCGTCCACTAATAAACTGGCAAGGACAAGGAAGTCTGTAAAGAACAAGGAAATGAAGGAAAAGGAATCCGAACAGGAGGTCTGTAGTTCTGAAAAGAGCTTCGTATTTGATCCTAAGCAGATTAATACTCCCACTATAGATTCTTCTGTCAAAAATTCTTATGTTGTTTCTCATCTACAATCTCCTCTTACAAGGAAGACAACATCTCTGCTTAATGGTCAGCTTGAAGAGGAATTCCTCGTCATTCCTATTCAAGAACTAGAGTTCCATACAATTGACTCTGAAGAATTTGTAGCTTACAAGGGTCCTAATCTCTCCTGGTCTGATATGGCTCATCTAGAGGTGATCAGAATCTGGATCAGGGGCAAAAATTAGCTCAAAAATGAAAGTGCTCATAATTACACCAAAGCAGAATGACAGTGACCGTCTCGTCACAAGGAATCCAACGCAACTCGTTTCATTGAAAACTGAGTTCGGATAAAGGATTTATGGTCTGTTGATCATTGTTCAGAACAGGGAAATCTAAAAAAAAATTGCAGAATAGGTACAGCTGATGACATGGCAGTCCAGCGAGCATGCAAAAAATATTCTTCATTTTTTAGCATAATGGGACTGTGACAAGTGTCATAATTGGATTCGCCAGTTTGGTTTGTGAAGGTAAAAATCGCCCAATGTCCTCCAAAGTTGAATGTGGGTTCATGATTATTATGTGTTGAAATTTTTTTTTTTAATATATTAAAGTTGGATTAATATTATATATATAATTAATATTTTATATGGTTTTAAAAATTATATATATTAAATTCAAACTTTATATATTATTAATATAATTCCTCATATAAAACATTTAAAAAAAACCTTCGGTGGTGGTTGGTTTAATATACGTTGGCATTTCATTAGACTTTGGGATGTATTTCAATATATCTCCAAAGTATATAACAAAAGTTTAGTGGAGCACATTTCCAAGGGCATGTAATATAAATGTGGAGCGCATTTATTTTATAAACCATTGGTTATACGTATTAATGTGATGGCATATGTTAAACAATGGTGCATGCGTATAATATGGTGCAATAAAAATACTAATATAATTCCTCATATAAAACATTTTAAAAAAACCTTACGGTGGTGGTTGGTTTAATATATGTTGGCATTTCATTAAACTTTGGGATGTATTTCAATATATATCCAAAATATATAACCAAAGTTTAGTGGAGCACATTTCCAAGGGCATGTAATATAAATGTGGAGCGCATTTATTTTATAAACCATTGGTTATACGTATTAATGTCATGGCATATGTTAAACAATGGTGCATGCGTATAAGATGGTGCAATAAAAATACATATGAGGGGTGAGGCCAACGTTCGACCCCATGACTTCCCCCATAACACTATTGTCCAACAACAATATGCCACAGAATCAGAGTTTTAAAATGATGGCGTCGATCTTATAATTAAATGTAGTGTGTTTTTCAAGGGCGGAGCGGAGGGGGCCAACCCCGCGGGCCAGCCCTCCTCCGCAAGACCTCACCATATGACCCAGTTTTAAGCGCCAAGCACTAAGTGAGGATTAGTGCAGTTAAGCATGCTTATCCATTAATTAAACATGCAGTTAAGATAGTGGAAATTTTGGCAGATTCCCCAAATTTAGCACCACTTCCTGATTTGGTGGAGCTAACTGGTAGTTTTCCAGATTTAGAGGTAGAATTTGGGGAAAACTTTAATGAGGCCTATCTTGGTCAATTTTAGACAAATGTTTGCTCAAGGATAGCCATTATTAGCAAATTGGCATGCTATGAATCCATTGGAATAGCTTGCAAAGGCAATAGAGCTCATTTACATGTGTTTTTGGTCACTTGAAGAATTTTGAAGCTTAGGGCCACCAGGCAGGAAGGCCATGCCCAGATCAGCTGAAGGCCAAATGGAGTGAATGAATAGTCAATTTTTGATGCATTTGATGCTATGAACACATTGGTATAGTTTATAGAGGCATTGGAGCACATATGAAGGTGTTTTGTCACTTTGGAGATTAAACAAGCCCATAGCCACCGATGTTGGAGGTTAAGCCTAGAGGAGCTGGTAACCAAATTCAGTGATTGAATAGTTATTTTTGGGGTATTTGAGTGTTCTGAAGCCAATGGAATAATCATAAAATACAATGGAGAAATATTGGTTCTTTTAATCATACATTTTACTCATAATCCCATGAGTGCCTAGCTAGTTAAAGCAGGTCCATGGAGATGTATCACAGGAGGGGTGAACTCCATCATCATCTGTTGTGTTATGTGATTGCTCTGAGTTATGTTTCTGTGTTTCATTTGTTGTTATTGAGTTTTAATAAGCTAATTAACTCATAATTTGATCATCAAATACACATAAAACTTGACACTTTAACCCCTTCACAAATGGTTAAATGAGACGATTCTTAAACACATTTTTAATACCGATGAGGGAGCTTGCATAGCAATAATAATTTTTCCCATATTCAGGTCAAGAGGGTACTGGTACTATAGATGGGGACTATAATGAGTAGGAAGAGGAACTAGTCACATTTTAATTTCCTAATAGGGAGACTGGTGGAGCTACTCGGATGAAAAGCATTCCTCCCTTAGCCTTGTCTAATATTCGTGGTATCTCTGGTGAAGATCCTGACGCCTTATTATTTGAATTTGATGTATGGTGAAGAAGCTATGAATATTATTCCAATGCTCAGAAGTTGAATTTGTTTACTACTACATTAAATGATGCAACCCTGAGGTGGTTTATGGGGATGGGCTCAAACTCCATTGCAACTTGGGATGAAATGAAGAAGGTATTCCTAAAAAAGTAACAAGATTATTGTAAAACTAGGGACGTCAGGGAATAAATTTTTGGCATGAATCAAAAGGAAGGGGAGAGTCTCGAGGACCTGGTGGAAATATTTCAATATAATTTGCATATATCCAAGATGAATCAACTGCGTAAAGAGACCAAGAGAACAATTTTTCTCAGGGCAATCAGATCGAAATTTCTGGAGGTTTTGAACCTGATGGGAGAAGGTGATGTATCAAAACTAGGTTATGATGATGTGTGTGACTTGTGTTGACATTATTTAAGGGGAAATTCTAAAGTTGGAGAAGGATCAAGAGCTACCTCTTCCAGATTCATCAAACCAGTTGTCAGATCTAGAGTAACCAAAGTTGAAATGGGTAATTTATTTGAAAATTTTAAGACTAACATTCTTAACACTTTGTCTTCATAGTTGGATGTTTTGCAGGCTAAGAAGAAACAAGAGGAAATGGAAAATTCCCTGGCTATGTTCTGCTCCAAATGTAGGAAGAAACATCCCTTGTAGTAATGTCCTGCAGACAATATAGAGGTATTCCGAATTTGTGAGGTTGATCATTCTACTTATCAATTCCATTCTCTTCCAGAGATTAAAACAACATATCTAGCAGATCAGGGAGTTTCGAATGCACTCTATGCAATGGCACCTCAAAAAACATGGAAACCACATCCTATAGGTATCCCAAAAAAAAAATCCAATTTCCTTATACCCAGAATCAGATGTGGAATATTCCAATGCCCTGGAAACCCTAGCCTCCAAAACAACCTTGGCAGGGGAAATTTCCTTACCTTGTTGCACAGAATTTTCCATCTCATAATTTTTATTCACTACAACCCATACCACAACAAATGGCTCAGCCACAACAACAACAACTTCAGTTTCCTGCCCCACCAAATCAACCCCATCCCACACAAATTTCTTCCCAACTAGTATCCAACCCCAACAATAAAGCCATCCAATATGCTCACAATATTGGAGTGGACACTTATTGTACTTTTCCTACCTATTGTATTTCACCACAGCCTCTACGGGAAATTTATGTTCCTGTGTTGCTGGAATTTCTTGTGTCGCTACAGGAAATTAAACTCAGATCAAGAAATTGGTGACTCAGCCTGGAAAAATTGAAGAGATTATAGAGGAAGATACTCTGGACACACCTGAAGTAGAAAACACACCAGAATCAGCAGAACAAACCATTCCAAAGTCACAAAAACCTTCCTCGTCCCATATTGTCCAATCTCCTTTTCCAAAGAGGTTTGATATGAAAATAAAATAGCTCAAGTTCGATCTTGTGTCTAAACTAAGAAATGTACTTATTAGGATCTCGTTACTACAAGAAATTAGGGATATCTCGATTTATGTCAAATAGTGAGGAAGCTATGTACCAAGAAACTAGGGAGACAAAAGAAAGGACCCTCCACAATTAAAGTAGGTGGGAAACTTGCAAGTCTTATGTCCACCAGATTTGCTACTGAGAAATATGCAGACCCTGGAATCCCTGTGGTTACCACATTTATCAATGGGTATCCGATAAGAAACACTCTAATAAATTTAGGTGCAACCATAAATGTGATGACAATGGAGACATTATCTCACATAGGATATTTTGACTTATTTCCTACTCCTACCATGTTAGAATTAACAAACAAGTCTAAGGTAAACCCAGAGGGTGTATTAGAGGACATTGTCATTTCATTGGATTCTCAGGAGCACCCTATAGAATTTTATGTTCTTCAACCTAAGACCAACTTGGGAGGGCATCCTTTGATCTTTGGGAGACCTTGTTTAGCTACGACAGATGCCTACATAGCGTGTAGGTCTAGAAACATGACCATCACTCATGGAGCTGAGACTAAGCATATCAATTTGTACCCCCCTACTAAACCCCTCTTAAGATCAAAAACTACTCATTGGGTTGAAGAAGAAGAACATAATTCATAATTTACACATCCAGTTTTGGCAATAGCCCAAGCCATGATACTTAAGGAAAATATGGAGGAAAATCTGATAAATTTTTATATTTATAATCCTGATTTTTCACAGCATTTAGAAGGGAAGCCTAACCATAATATAGATATCATTACTGGCCTGCAGAACTCTTATAAACATAGTACAACAGTTGAATTACATTTATCCCTATTATATGCATTTCCTGCATATTCAATGACTGAATTTGGAGGTAAGGTAATTGAAATTTTTCCTGGAAAAACTCTAAATATCAATTCTTCCTTGACTCCTGACGAGGAGAAACAATTAATTTAAACATTGAAAAAATTTTCATGCACTTTTTCTTGGGAATATACAGACATGAGGGGTATTCACCTGGACACATGCATTCATCATATCTACATAGAATGAGATGCCAAGCCTATGAGACAATCGCAAAGAAGAATGAACCCCGCTTTAAGAGAAATTCTAAAAAATGAACTACAGAAATTGTTAAATGTAGGGTTCATTTATCCTATCTCAGACAACCAATGGGTATCCCCACTAGTTATTGTCCCTAAAATGAATGTTAAATGGTGAGTGTGTGTATATTATAGGGACTTAAACAAAGCTACATTAAAGGACCATTTTCCCTTGCCTTTTATAGACGAAGTGTTGGACACTTTAGCAGGGGAGAAGTATTTTTCTTTCCTAGATGGGTTCAGTGGGTACAATCAAATTAGGATTGCTCCAGAGGACAAGGAGAAGACGACATTCACATGTCCCTAGAGTACCTATGCATATAAGGTACTACCATTTGGTTTATGCAACACACCAACCAAATTTCAAAGGGCAATCCTCGGTATTTTCTCTTATCTTTTGCATGATTACGCAGAGTTTTATGTGGATGATTTTACAGTAATGGGTGATACTTTTGAAGAATATTTAGATAATGTTAATATATTTTTGTAGAGATATAAAGAAACTAATCTTTCATTGAGTAATGAATTTTTTTTTATGATTATGACTGAGGGTATTGTTTTGGGTCATCATGTTTCTGTTGCAGGAATTAAAGTTGATCTAGCTAAGATCGAAGTAATTGTAAAACTGCCCCCACCAACCAGTCAAAAGGGAGTTTGAAGTTTCCTTGGACATGCAGGCTACTACATAAGGTTTGTTGAGAATTTTACAAAGTTAGCCTCGCCATTGTTTAAATTATTGACTAAGGAATCTGAATTTCATTGGAGTGATGAGTGTCAAGCTGCATTTGATACACTCAAGGAAAATCTTTCTTCAGCACCTATC
Organism: Pinus albicaulis; assembly: GCA_034641835.2. Lineage (NCBI taxonomy): Eukaryota > Viridiplantae > Streptophyta > Pinopsida > Pinales > Pinaceae > Pinus > Pinus albicaulis. The sequence goes on along the minus strand of CM076575.1, from coordinate 1,666,157,950 downwards.
TTGAGAGGTCCAGTTTGGAAATTTCCATTTCATAATTCCACTGATGCCTTTGATTCAGCTATAGGAGTTGTATTGATCCAAAAGGAAAATCGCGTAACCCATTCTATCTATTTTGTTAGTAAAAATTTAACTCCTGCAGAACTGAATTACATTGTAACTGAGAAAGAGTTCCTTACTGTAATTTATGATATTAATAAGTTTAGACATTACATCACTAGTTATGAAGTTTTTGTACATATTGATCACTCTATTATTTGATATATCATGAACAAACAAGTCACTAATGGTAGGATTACTAGGTGGGTCTTGTTGTTGTAGGAATTTAACATAACGGTATTGGAAAGGCTGGGAAAAGAAAATTTGGTATTTGATTTCCTATCTAGGCTCAACCATGCAGGTGAGGATATTCCTGTTAATAATAGCTTTCCAGATGAGAATTTGTTTGTTATTTCTGTCAAAACACCTTGGTTTGCAGACATGGCCAATTACCTTGCTACAGGAAAGTTACCACCCTACTTCTTATCTAGTTAGAAAAAAATAACTATTAGAAAAATTGTTGATTACTCTTGGATAAAAGGAGACGTCTTTTTCACTGGACCTGATTTGATTATTCATAGGTGTGTCAGAGAGGATGAGATATATGATATCTTGAGAGCTTGTCATGATGAACCCTGTAGAGGACATTTTGCAAATAAGCAGACAGCCTATAAGGTCCTCCACTCAGGGTACTATTGATCAAGTATTTTCAAATATGCAAAGGAATATGTTTGTAAATGTGATAGCTTCCAGAGAATAGGGCGCCATGTTCAAGAAGATGAAATTATTTTGCAGCCACAAGTTCTCATAGAACCATTCAAGAGGTGGGATCTTGATTTTGTAGGTCTCATCAATCCTATGTCCAAAGGTAATAAGTATATTTCATTTTGTACTAATTATGTTACGAAGTGGGTGGAAGCAAGAGCACTACCTAAAGCAACTGAGAAAGCAGTGGTAGAATTTCTTCTTTTTTTTCTGATATTTTTGTAAGATTTGGGATACCAAGGGAAATAGTTATTGATCAGGGTACTCAGTTTGTGTCAAAGCTTGTGTAGGGAATTGTACAAAAATATCAGACTACTCATCAGAAGCCAACCCCTTACCATCCACAGGCCAATGTGCAGGTGGAATCAAAAAATAAGGTGTTGGAAACAATCCTAACAAAGACGGTGCAATTACATAAGAAGAATTGGTCTAATCGACTTCCCAAGGCATTGTGGACCTACAGGATCACATGGAGAAACACCACCGACTTCTCCCTCAATGAATTGGTGTATAGAAAACAAGTTTTACTACCAATTTAATTTCAGATCGGAACTTTTAAGATGGCAGCAGATTTTGGCATAGACCTTAATGAAGCACAATAGCAGAGAATCCAACAGCTTAATGAGTTGGATGAGATTAGGCAGGATGATTTTTAGCATACTAATCTTATCCAACAACAACAGTCTAAATGGCACGACAGATACATTAAGAAAAAACAGTTCAAAGAGGGAGAATGGGCATTGATGTTTGATTCGAAATTTAATAATTTTAAAGGGAAATTTAACACACATTGGCTTGGCCCCTATGAAATTGAGAAAGGTTTTGATAATGGATCTATTCGGGTTAAAACAATTAACGATGGAAATGTTAACTTCTTAGTGAATGGGCACATACTCAAGCTATATCAGAAGCCCTAATCTAAGGATAAATGTGTGGAAGATATTGTGAAGAAAAAAGAGCTGGAAATGGTGGGAAGGGGAGTCATTCCTTTCACTACCTCTTCTTGATTTCCTACCATAATAAACCGAGCTCACTTTGTTCCTTCTCGTGCTCAGTGTTTTATTCCTTTTTCCAGCCCCAATGGACTAATTATGAAAAAGGAGCCCCCTTGGAGTCTTCTTTTTCAGTATTTTAGACTCTCTAAAATTGAAATCTGGCAAGCATGAACTGCCCTGGGCTCGTTAAAATCATAGGATAGTAGATACTGTGGGATCCTTAAATTAAATTATGTCTTTCAGTTAATTTTTTATTTTCTCGTGTTGGACTGATGTGGGATATCTTAAGGCCCTCCTTCCAACAATCTTGGTCCATCGACATCATCAAATTATCTGGGTTCAAGATAAGAGACTTTCGATGCCTTGAAGCTCGTATACCTTAATAACATGCTATCTCGTTTGCAGCAATGGAGATTCATCATGGCTCCTTGACTGTTGGATCTTAGAGGGGGTTCGACAACAGCTCATACATTCACACTTGATAGGATGCATCGGATTTACCTTGGTCCTCACTCTCATTAATGGTGATGGACCTCGAGTTGGTTAACAGTTGACCTTAATGGTTGGTAATCCAACATTATCACTACAAATTCTACCTCAGCACCTATATTCATGTGCAGTGAATTGTACAAGGGACAATACGGTTCCTTGCAGAGGGATTTCCTGCAAAAAATTACAGCAGTTGCATTTCCTGTAGCAAAATCACTTATTTCCTAAATAACAAATTTCAAACACAACATTAGCTTAAATAATCTGGAAAGTACTGATCATCTTCATCATTATTTGAGGCCATGTAACTACACAATTTTTCATATGATATGGTTTCAAATTGGTTTATTATTCCAAGGCAAGTGCAGTCGTCACCTAAGGTACTTGACCATTGTAAGGTAAGATCGAGCAGGTACATTTGGCATCAGAATACTTAAGGTAAAAAGGTAATGGTACGAAAATTTTGAATTTGCATAAGTATGAGTCATGGCCACCCTTGCGGAATAAGGCAGCTATGAGTTGTTTGTTTCATAACATGAGTGTTGTCTTGAGGGTTCCTGACCCTCGTTCAGAGTTTATCGCGCAACCAACAAACCCTCCAACTACTGGCCCTTTCGGAAATGACATGCTTATGCAGATCACCCGAAATAGTATGGGGGGATGCTGGAACCAAGTTTTCACACCCTAAGGAAGAAAATAATGAAGTGGCCCTAAAAAAATCGATTGCAGACTTATATTAATCATAAACATATGTGTGCAATGCTTAACATATTACATACATAATCGTAGATCGCTTTAGCGCAGATATATTATAACATAACCAGATCCAGAACTAAACAGAGTGTAATTACTTAAGAAGATTCATCAATCATTAAGATTCATAAATAACCATAACATATATCTTTGCGCAAATATACATAATCAATACAGAAGCAATGCGATCTCAACAGAACAGATAAATCAGATCAATACACGATGTTCACCAAAATCAATCCTTGTATTAATTCAGATCCTTTCAATACATCAGACTTTCCCCTTACACATAACCCTTCCGTGCACATATCCAGTGGAGTCCACACACAGCCAGGAATAGGTCTCTGCGCACACAGCCAGCAGGAGCCTTTCTACCCAACCTAGAAAAACCTTACACAAGTATTATAGACGCATAAACAGTCAGATCAGAATAGTCTATTCAGCTTCAACTAATTTAATTAGACTCGATCTATCTATTTATATTCTTCTAGCACGCAGATACTATGGTCTCAAACCATGGTTTGAGGCCCACAGTTTACCCTTAAACCCATTTACATAAAAATAGGAACTTTGAACCGCCCCAATGCCCCTTGACTCATTTGTGCATCGCACATATACAAAACTTGTACAAAAAGTTATCAGAAAGTGTAGTGTAGGGGACCCCGCTCCAATAGGCCCTCAACACAAACATGTGACTTGTCCCGAGTCACTGAGGCGTCTGCTCCTTAAGCTTGGCTTGGAGCGTGCTGACAGAAGATTTCAAAGGGAGCACCATTTCCAAAATTTGCGCCAAATTTTATATGGATACTAGACCTCTTGGTGACAGGATTCTGATGGTGCTATCCGTTTCTGCAACAAAGGTCTCCATTTTTTGACCACTTTTTGGCTTGGAGGTATAAGGGTGTAATTTTGCATTAATGCTTGTATTTTCATTTTATTTGCCACTTAATGAAAGAGGGCCTCCCCACTGATTGAGCAGGGCCTGGAGACGTAGTCCCTCCTGGAAAAACTCCATTATCAAGTTCTTGTCTTCTTTGTATGATTTTATGTGCTTCTCTCTTCTTATTTCATGCCTTTTAAGTTTCAAGGTTAAGATGAAATTTTACATGTAATTCTTTATTCCATCTCAAAGCTAAAGATCTTGGATCAATAGCCCAGTCCAACCCTAACAGTGCAGACTAAGGATCTGTATCGTTTACAATTTGTATGACTTCAAAGCCTCCCATCACCTTAACACCCTCGATACTGACTACAACTTGCGGCAGCCTCCCATCACCTTAACACCCTCGATACTGACTACAACTTGCGGCAGCCTCCCTAAAGGAATGATCTTATGTTGATTGGCCATGCGCATTTGAATGGTAGACCACTCCAGATTTGGCTCTCCCATGTGTTGCCATGTTTTCTTAGGTAGAAAATTAGCATCTGATCCTAGATATAGAAAAACCTGGTCCATCTCATAAGCACCAATTTGCGTGGTCATATGCATCTCCCTACCCGTTCTCTTCTTATTATTATATTTTTTTTTGACTGCTCGTTGTTCTACCATCAATTGTTCCTTCTCTGCGCAATTATCTATCGAAGCCAGGAGATTTTCTACTTCCTTTTTGTTGCGTAGTAAATTTATGCATGCTTGTAGAAATGGTTTGATCTCTTCATCTCCTCTTGCTTCCTTTATTGGTCTACCTAATGTTGATGCACTACCCTTTGCAAATTATTTCAGTGCTTCAACAAAAGTCTCCATTGCGGGTTGAAGATCAAATTATTCTTTGTTTTCATATGCCTTACGGATCCATACACCAATGGCCGGTTGTTTTCCCTTATCTTCATTAGTGGCTACACAACTCCTAGTAACCACATTCACACTGGGATCTTCTTCACGGGTTTCATCTCTCACCATTTGAAGATTTTGTGTTGGAGTCTACGTCTTCTTCTCTTGAATTTTAGCAATCAATATAGGACAATCATCTATTCCATGATCAAATTTCCTACAATACCTACATGACTGCCGCACTAGATTAGGACAATCGTGCGCATAATGACCAGCATCTCCACAGTTATAGAAAATGACTTGTCCTCTTCCTAGAATAGATGATCCACCTTCTCTAACTCTTCCTCTGCCCTGAAATCCTCCATGCCCAAAGGGGTATGTTGGTGAAGTAGGCTTAGCCTGCATCCTATATATTTCAGCTTTATTTAACATCATATCATAAGTGCAACAATGTTTCTCATCATGCCCTAATGATGAATAGAATCTGAAAAATAATTGCTTCAATTCAGGTTGATACTTTCCGATCCTTGGGTAGGAATCTGTGTCATGTAATCCAGTGATTTGAAAATTTTTGCACCATACAAGAATCTTCAATGGAATAGGACCTCCAACGTTCAAATAATTTTTGAAGACGGGACATTGATCTTTATGGTACCCGGAAGCTTTACATTTTATGCGCCAGACATCCACGCAAACCTCCTTGCCCTTATCCTTGTGCAGGCTTTGAATGTCTAGATGCATGGCTTCTAACTTATTATGTATCTGTTGAGTCCCAAGCGCAATAGGTGTTGGAGTAGCCTCTAATTTCATTGCAACCTCCATAGCCTCAGCCTGTGTGGAAATCCTTTTTTGACCTAAGGGTTGGCACAGATACGGGAGCAACATAGAAATGAACCACTCCTTATATTGAGTATCATCAATGAAAAATCCACCATATCTGATGGTGCGCTTTAGTATTTGGTGTGCCTCACATACAGATTCATCAACCTCCTCATGAATCTCTTTCATTTCTGTCACCAGCTATGCGTATGACTTAGGCTTCTTAAACTGCTCTTTTAGGGCATATTTTATTTGGTCCAAGGTATCATTAGGGTTTTCTTGAACATATCTAATGTACCAATCTAATGCGCGATCCTGGAAAGTAGTAGCCAGCTACACTTTCTTAATATCATTATTATTAACCTGCTGAGCCAGCCATACGGCCTCAATCACAAACCAAAAGTGCTTAGTATCTTCGTTTCCAATGCCTCTGGAATTAGGTAACTTCATTGACGCAACGATATCTGCTTCTGGGGGAGGTGGAGGTGGTGGTGGAGACTGCACGGTGGAGTGGTTGTTTTGTGATGTGAGTGCATAATTGGAGTGGATGGGGTTGGAAACAGACTCGAGGGTTTTTGGTGTGATGAGTTTTCTCCTTCAGAAGCACTAGAGCTACTAGTTTTTGGTTCACCTTCACTATTAGATCTAGGCTTCAAAGGGCTATAAATAAATTTTTCTGAATCTTCGCGGTAAATTTTTCCACTACACGTAGTCGAGCCTCTTCGAGGCATTCAAGCAATATGTTCGCACAGAAAACCCTGTTCACATAATGGCATTTTCAGCAACAACTTCAGAGAGCGCAGGAACTTACCTCTAGGGCCTTTGAAAAACCTTCATTCTGCTTCAAAATAGGATACAAATTGATCGATGGAAAATTTCGTCACAAATCCTCCCAAGAGGCTATTGATCCAATGATCTACCATGTCAGTTATCTTATTGTCTAACTTTTCTACTTTCTAATTCAGCTCAGGAGTCCACTTAGTGACTCAGTCGTCCTTCATGAAGGTATTGAATTCAGCCATGCGCAACAACCACTCCTGCAAATCATTTGCAAAGGAGCAAAAGAATATCTCATGAAGTTTTGTATAGATGTATTTATGTACCCATTGTTCGTTAGACAATTTAGTACTTCAGTTCTCTTGGAGTGTGAATTCAAGGATATTTCTATCTAGCCAATCTTGTAATTTGTTTCGTGAAGGGTTCCACAACATCAAATCTCCCTCAAAATTATCCTGGTTCTGGAAAGAGAACCATTTGTTGGCTTGAGGGGTCCTGGCCCAGGTTCAGAGTTTATCGCACAGCCAAAAAACCCTCCAACTACTCGCCCTTTTGGAAATAACCTGCTTGCGCAGATCAAAGTCTCACCCGGAGCAGTATGGGGAGGTGCTAAAACCAGATTTCTACACCCTGAGGAAGAAAATAATGAAGTGGCCCTAGGCAGATCGATTGCACACTTATATCAATCATGAAAATATACGCGCAATGCTTAACAGATTACAGACATAATCATAGATCTTTTTAGCGCAGATATATTATAACAGAACCAGATCCAGATCTAAACAATGTGTAATTACTTAAGCAGATTCATCAATCATTAAGGTGCATAAATAACCATAACAGATATCTTTGCAGAAATATAAATAAGAAACACATAAGTAATGTGATCTCAACATAACAGATAACTCAGATCAATACACAATGTTCACCAAAATTAGTCCTTGTATTAATTCAGATCCTTTCAATACATCAGACTTTCCCCTTACACATAACCCTTATGTTCACACAGCCAGGACTAGGTCTCTGCGCACATAGCCAGCAGGAGCCTTTCTACCCAACCCAGACAACCCTTACACAAGTATTATAGACACATAAACAGTTATATCATAATAGCCTATTCAACTTCAACTACTTTACTTAGACTCGGTCTATCTATTTATATTCTTCTAACGTGCAGATACTATGGTATCAAACCATGGTTTGAGGCCCACAGTTTAACCTTAAACCCATTTACATGAAAATAGGGACTTTGACTTGCCCCAAATCCCCTGACTCATTCGCACATCGCACGTATAAAAAACTTGTACAAAAAGATATCAAAAAGTGTAGTGCAAGGGACCCTGCTCCAACAATGAGTTCCTATTCCCGATTATTATTTTGATATGTACGTCGGTTATCTTCCCAACATTTATCCCGCAGGACGAATCATGATGACATTCATGATCACGTTCTGCGTCATTCTAAATTTCCTCAATACCCCGAACTTTTCTTAATTTAAGTTATTCTTGTTTTTATCGAGTTTTAAACTATCTTGCTTGGTCTTAGAAGCATATCAGCGAACTAAATAAAACTCTGCTCTCTCCCACTATTATTTATTGTCAAAAATGTGGTCTGTGTCCTGCATTACTGGATGCTGACACACGGAGTAAGGTAAGGTTGGAGAAGGCACGATGGCTACCTTTGTTCCTAAATTTGAGTGGGCATAACTCAAAGGTGATGAAGTCTTTTGCCTTAAATTTAAATGGCGACACGGCACGGGTGGGTAATGTTAAGTTCAGATTAATGGAGGAGTTGGTAGCCCAAGCTTATGTAATTCCACAGGAAGGGGAGCGTTGGTTTAAAACCAGCGATTCAACAAGGACATTTGTGCACCCTTCCTCAGAAAAGAGCATGCAAGCCTGGACTAGAGTAAGGGAATTCCACGGGATTACCTTAGAAGTAAGTATCGGTGCCTCTTATTTTTCCTACAGAAGTATATCACCTATGAAGGTTTTTTTGGGTTAGCTTTTCTGTTTCATATTCATCACCTTGGCCATTTTCGAGACAGGCCCTTTAATTTACCATATTATCTTAGAATGTCCTTGTTGAAGATGTCTACTTCTACCAAGGAGAGGGCAGCACATATAGAGGAGAACCTCTATCATCATGGTCTTGTAAAAATTATCATGACAGAGGTTTTGAATAAATAGAACAAAATGTGCGAAGAATTTTTGGTGGAGAATTACTTTGTGGATGATGGGAAGGAGCCTAATTCACCAGAAACCAAAGAGGCAGAACCAGCGAAGAAGCCGAGAAAGAAACTCTGGACCTGTAGTCAGTTGACAGAGGAGGTTAAGATCCACTTGGATCCAACAAATGACTTCCCCGCTAGTCTTGGGACCACCTCCCATGCATTGTTTCTGATAATGGAGTCATACTCCTCAACTATGGCATCAACCCATGTTGGTTGCTACATTGCTTCCTCAAAAGAGGATGGCTCTGTCACAATACACTCGCTCATAAGAGCCATGTATCCAGTATAATTTTATGGGGAACTTCTCTACCTGCGTTGTGATGTAGATGCACCTACATTCTCTGTCGCATCTAGCATCAATATGTCAACCTCTTTGGTGCGCTTCCTACCATTTCTGGTGGATGGACTTGCGTGAGTGGTTTCTGTAACTCCATGATCCTCTACTTGTGGTTGCTCCGCATCCTCAGGTTCATCCTTTGGAACTAAGAGCTCCTCATCTGCATGAAATTCAAGCTCCCTCTCAAGGGACAATCACATGGCCTTCTCCTCATCAAATTTCACAACTCTCTCGACAACTTTCATCCTATTAGTCGGCAAATACATCTGATAGTTGTGGGGAGTATCAGTGTACCCCACAAATATCCCAACCTATGTTGTTGGTTCTAGCATCTTCTTTGCATCTTTGGTCATATGGCAATAGAAAGATGAGCCAAAAATTTTAAAATATGAAACATCCAGTTTCTTACCTAAAAAAACCTCCTCTAGTGTACTCATGCCAAGTATTCGATGAGGACTATTGTTCTGCACAAATACCATTGTGTTGCATGCCTCTGACCACATATGCAATGGTAGGCCCTGATCATGTAACTTTTCCTGTGCTACTCCCACAATTTTTATTTTCTTCCTTTCTACAACCCCATTCTATTGTGGGTTCTATTGTGGGTTAAGAGGTGTAATCAATTCTCTCTGAATTCCCTCTTTGGCGCAGAAGTTCTTGAATTCATTAGAGATATACTCACCACCATTGTCGCTCCTTAGAGCCTTCACCTTATTCCACGTATCTTTCTCTACCACTGCTTTGAACTAACAAAACTTGGAGAAGGTCTGAACTTTCTTCTGTAGAAATAATATCCAACACTTTCTAGAAAAATCATCAATAAAAATCACATAATACTTGTGCTTTGTTGTGGAAGCTTTTGATAATGGTCCACACACGCCTGAGTGAAATCTCTCAAGGATTTCCACTGCTCAGATCTCCTTCTCATGAAAGGTGGCCTTTGTATACTTCCCCATGGTACATCCCTTGCATGTCTCTATCTGCGCAAGTGTACCCTTTGGAAGACCTGTAGAAATTTGTTGCATGATCCTCAAATCACTGTGGTGTAGATGGCCCAACCTCCTGTGCCATAACTCACTAGTATCCCGGCTCAACACCTCATCTGCTTTACTGCTCAATGTTGTGCATCCATCTACATCAAGTTTGTAGAGGTTCTTCACACGAACCCCAATATTGTTTTCCTGTCCTGTGGCTTTGTGACAAAGGAACACCTTTCCTTCATTGAAAACCACATCATATCCAAGATCCTCCAACATAGAAACTGAAACTAATTATTTTTCAAACCTCGTACATGCATGACATATTTTAATATGAAAGGTTTACCTGACTGTCTCTAGAAAGTAACTGTACCAATCCCGGTAGCGCTACACCTCCCGTCATCACCCATCTCGATGTGCATCTGAAGATCCTTCTCCTCCAAACTACTAAAGGGTCCTTTGTTTCCAGTCATGTGGAAAGATGCTCCACTATCCAAGTACCACATAGATCCCATAACCGTTGACACCATGCATGTGATGAGAGATAAATCCAACTCAAAATGTAAGGCCAAAGCTTCGCCCGCTACAACTCCTGAAGCCTTCTTGTTGTGCTTCTTCTTTTGTGGACAAATTGTGGCATAGTGTCCATGATCATGATAGTGAAAACATTTTACCTTTTGACATGTCATGCTTCTTTCCTTCTTTTTCGGTCTCAGATTTGGAATAGGACTTCTTCCCCTTCCCCTTATTTGCCTTACCAGTTAAGGCACAATTTTCCTCATCATCATTCTTGGATGAGGATCCATCCCTAGTATTCCGCCGAAACTCTTCTTGTACCAAATCTGACCATAGTTTCTCCCAATCTGGTAACTTCTGCCTCCAATTCACAGAGTCTTGGTAACTATGCCAGCTCTTGGGAAGGCCTAGAAGTGCTAGGCTCACTAATTCATCATCAGCTATAGTAATCCCAACACTTCCAAGTTCATCTAGACATTGAGTGAACTTGGTCAAGTATTTTTGGATTGTGTCAACCTTCTCCATTTTGATTTTCCTGATATTTTCCTTGAGTGCCAAGTTTTTGTGGTCACTACTACTTTGAAATAGATTTGTCAAGGCCTTCCACATAGCATATGGATTTGCCTTGCCATTGAGACTCGAGACAATATGATCTCAAACTCCCTCTAATAAGATCATCCTCACCTTTGCTACCTTCTTTTTCCATGCATCAAGAAGTTGTGCATTTATTATTGTGGACTTAGGAATATCAGTATTTATGAATTTCTTCAACCCGTCGTCCTCCAACACTCCCTCCATATTGTCCTTCCATGCAATATAATTTTAACTGCCTCGAGTGCATATTTGAGTCTCAAGCCATTGAAAGACATCTTGATCTGGTGCTAGCTCCAAATAATGTATCTGCAAATTTGAATATTGTTCAACACAAACTCAATTTCTTCTCCACTATTTTGATTCCTGGCACTCTAATACCATGTAGAAATTACACCAATTGATTCAATCCAATCATGTAATGTACTAAAACAAGATATTGAATCCTTCTACAATATTTTTGGAATATAAATCACGATCGCTTAATCACATGCAAGTAAGAGAAAGAAGTAAATCAATCGCACAACACAAGATTTTCCTAGGAAAATCAACTACTAAAAACCCCTCTATCTCTATTGTATAATAAGCCAAGGAATCATGAAACAATACAATGCATGTGTGCTCACAAGAACCTCATACACTCTACCAATCGTCTCACACTAATCTAGGCACTATTGGACCAACACATAGCCAATTTTTAGCCCACCTTCAACTTGCCTTGCTCACACAATCCCTAGGAAAAATAAATCTCTATTAAATAGGAATTCTAGTCTTCCTTGACTGCGCAATCCTTCATGGGCATCCAGTGGCTTCATAACTGCACCTGGGTAGTTTGCTAATAATACAATTGATAGTTTACTTCCCTTTGACCTTTGTCTCAACTAGGTCTTCATCAAATTTGACATGTATGCAGCTAATAATAGAAAATCATCAGTTACTTGGTAGATCACTACTTGTGAATTAAATATAATTTAATTCACTTGACCTCTCACTAGCTCATCACTCAATTATAACTAGTTAAATTGATTTTAACTCAATTATTTTGAGTTAACTTATTAAACTCACACTACACTAATGCATTAACTACAATTGGACCCCCAAAATAATAGAATCACTCTACATGCCTCACCCTTGACCCTGAACTCGAAATTCTTGAGCTAACTAAGTATATCTCACTTAGTTAACTATTGCAAGTTGTTATGAGATAAGATTACAATTTATTTAAGGGAAAAATAAATTATACACACATTTCCTTGTTGACTTTTAAACACTCACAGTTAATTCAGAACAAGGAAACCAATAAGGGGAAAGACCCAATTCTAGTAAAGGAATGCCCGATGGTAAATACTTTTAGCAAGGTTAACACTTATGAACATAAGTAATTGGAAATGGAAGACCACCCCAAGGCCAATACAAAACCCAAAACTTACAATTCACCAGAATATATAAGATCAAAGCCACCACTAGATATCCACACCATAGTTCACCACCAGAAAACAAAATCAGAATCAAAACCCAGACACCAATAAAAACACTAACATTAGGATGATAAGTATAAATAAAATTTTAAATTACCTATAAAGCACTAACCTTCATGCAGAAGAAGCGACCATCTAAAGAGGAGACCTCAAACATACGAACTAGCAACCCTGACAATGTACAAGCCACGAAGGTTGATGTCCAAGGAGTTTCAAGATTTCCTAACAAGCTTTCATCTCCACAATCCTCATCGAGACCACAACCAAATTTCACCAACACAACCAACACTCTATTTCAGTTTGGTAATATAATAACACCTAGGAATTTTGTGACCAAACCACCAATTAAGGCTCCGATAAAGATTAGATTGGTCGTTGCCAGCACTCCTGGAATTTGTCTATGCATAAGACTAGGCCGCATTTCTAAGAACCTATAGATTTTCCCTAACAGAGCCTCTACTCCCTTGATCTCAACTCTCTTTTCCCTCATTAACCTCGAATAACATCCCCATCAAGGAAAGCTTTAAATTTTAAAAACACATTATAAAATTAAAATTGAAATATTAAACAAGTTAATTTTTCAAAAGGAAAAAGATACTTTTTATATTTCTAGCATAGAAATCAAGAAGTACAATCTCTTGCTTGCATAACAACTCACTTGATTTCTTAACGGACATTTTATCTTAGCATCCAAAATATGCTTCATTCATACATAAACAAGAAATGCTAACTTGTCATAGAAAAGAAATATTAAAGAGATTAAAGGAAAAGACCAATGATAAAACACCATTGCAGAATTTTGAACATGTACAATGCCAACATCCAAAAGTAAAGCTTCCTTTGAGAGCATATTTTCTAGACATTATGCTCCCTTTAATCGTGAAGGATCTGAAGATCATCAAACTATTGTTGTAATTGTCAGATCTTCCCTTTCCATGATTCCAACTGAATAATTCTAAAATCCACCTTTCCATTGAACCAACCCACTATTATTTTGGAATCACAAATCAATTTAAAAACCTTCTCCTACTTCCACAAATCTAACCTCAAATCACACCACAAAACAATCAACCCAGCAAGAAAGTTTATACCATTCCTAATTCCTAGTTTACATTTAAGAACACATTCTAAGAGAATAGAATGAAAACACCATCCCCACAATTCTCCCTTTGACAGGCACCATGAAGGAAATTCCATACATTTCCTTCAAACAGAACCAACTCCCGTGTAATTCTTGTCTTCTTTAATTTCAAATGCCTAACTTGTTCCAGAAAATAAAGTCTAGAATTGTGTGCAATTATAATTGAGCATATAACATCATTCTGAAAAATAATTATGTTTCTCCCAAACCAAATGCCCCACATCACAAACACTAAGAGAAATTTAAAAGATAACAAACTAAATCTCTGCACCCAAAACCACAGACTTTATTTCCCAAGCCACCAACTTTTTAGTTTTAGGACTGATAAAATCCTTTTTCCAAACAATGTTCACAAAAGGGAAAAAAGGAAATAAATGGCTAATAGATTCACTTTTTTGATGACATAAAACATAGGATATATGACCTTCCCATCCTTTTTTTTCTAGAACATTCCAATTGAGAAATTTCCTTTCAAGGAGAAGCCATAAGAAAAGATAACATTTCAGGGATCCTTGACCCTTCCAAACTAAATTAAACTATCATTTTGATTCGCATGTTATATTTTGTTGAATCAAAGAATTATATCCCTACTTGTTGAAATAACCCCACATTGCCTATTTTTATACCATGAAAGAATATCCTCTTCATCCAGAGTTAAAAAATACTTGCTTTCCCCAAAGTCATAAAAAAAAATTTCCATTCACCTATAAAAACTAGTGGAATTTGTAAATCTTGAGCAAAATCCCAAGTTTGATTGTCAACATATGTGGGATCATCTCTAGCCACATCTGCAATATAATAAGAACCATGAGAATTTATAAATTCTACTAGATCCGCAGATATTTTGTGCCTACCATCATACCCAATCCGTAGATCTCATCCAATTAATATATTCCTGCCATTCCTAATTTTCCACGTGATCCTTTTTTTCAAACTTGAATTCCTCAAACCACATTTCTCCAAATCATTGACCCGCCCCTAGTCAATTTTGATTAATGTCTTAACCATACCTCCATTGAATTATCCTTTAGGTATTTTATCTTCGTGATCGAGCTCCACAAGTTGTTTTCAAAAAGCATTTGCCATCCACTTTTAGCAGCAAGGGATAAAGTGAATAATCCATATTTCTTAGGCCCCAACCTCCAATGTTTTTTGGAACTACCAATCTTTCCCACTTCAACAAAGACAAACCTTTTTTTGTATTCTTGTCATTCCATAAAAACTAAGCAATCAATTTCCTTATCGATATTAAAATATTTTGGTAATTTTTGCAAAGGTTAGCCAAAAACCCATAATGTTCTTTATAACATATTTCACTAGAATCAGTTGACCTCCTAAAGAGAGCAACCGATTACAACACAAATTAATGCATTTTTCTTCTTTCCTCATATTCTAGAACCAATCAGTTGATTTATAATTATTTGGTTTAAGGAAATACACAAGATATTTAAAACCATCATTTAGCATACCAAAATTGAGAGGGAAATGTCTTTAGGATTCAAAATTCTCCTCCTCCAGTTTACCGCTAAGACCAATCAATTTATCAAGGTTTACATCCATGCTTGTGGCACTAAAAAATCAATCCAAAATTTCTTTAAACATCTTCCATTCATCCACATTCCCTTGACCAAATAATAATACATCAACAACAAACAAGATATGCATTATCGCCACATGAGGGCCAAATTCCACTCCTTTAATTCTTTCATTATTGTTTGCTTCCAATATTAACTTGGTTAAGCCTTCATTGGTGAGAAAAAACAGAAATGGAGATAGGGGCGTCCCTACCTTATTCCCCTTGAAGCCCTGAAGAATTCAAAAGGCTCACCAATGATAAGAATGTCATAATTAGTAGATCAAAACAAGTTAATTATAAAAGTAAATGTGGATTCCCTTCTTAAATGATAATTTATGTCAAATTTCTAAAGTTACATCGAGCTTAATTCAATTTATCTACATGTATAAGGTGAGGCTTTTTGTCTAAAGGCAATTAACTATACATATAAAGTGAAGATTTATGTTTACATCTAACTCAATTCAAGTAAAGCACACATATAAGGTGAGGTTCTTTGTCTAAAGGAAGTTAACAATACATATAAAGTGAGGCTTTCTTTGTTTATATGCTTTTTAGATGTTTTTAAACATTATTATTTTTCAGTTGCAATAAAAGTTTTTGTTTTGTTAAGATGGTGTTTAGTCAAAATTATAGTTAAGTTAGTTTATAGATAAGGTGATATTTAATTCATGAGGTGTAGACTAGTTGATTTGTGTGAAGTTTAGTTCCTATCAGGTTATTGATTTAAATTCCATGGGGAAGGATTATGGGTGGAAGCTACTTGTGGAGAATAAAAATTGTCTTATGCAGTGTCCAAAGCCGATTAAACTTCGCATAATCCTAATAACAACAAATTATTATTTCATCCAATAATAAAACTGAAATTAACTTAAATATAATCTAATAAAAAAATAAAAAGTACAACCTTGATATCCTTTAATTAAAATGAATTCTTCAACCCCCTTATGGGGGTGTTAATGCAGAGGATGTGATGGGTAATAAAGAAGATGAGGACATGGTCTAATATTGAATGCAACAACATGCAATGTTTACAGTTGGAAATTTCTATCATTTGAAGTCGTATGGATGGTTTAGGATCCATTGTTTGGGGTTTTCTAGAGGTGAGGGTTGGTCCTCGACCTCCTGTTGCATGTATCCTATCCCGTCTATGATAGCGAAGAGCTTGGTGTTGAGACTCAACTCTAGAATTGTGGTGGAGAAATGTGAAGTTGCTAGATTGTGAGGGCGGTGGCAGAAACGACAAAGATTCCTAAGAATTTTGGTTTGAGTATTGTTGTTGGGAACTTTGAAGGTTAGTGGGTTGGCATCTTTTTTAATTGTCACTTCCTTCATGGAGCCTTAGGTTGTTTCCTTTTGTTGCCTAGTTTTTCTAGTCATTTTGTTTATTAGTAGTGTCAAAATTCTAAGTTTGAAGTCTCAGAGTCTTTTTCTTTGGCTCTGGAATACCAGCCTCAGATCATGTTTAAGGGTTGGGGTGGTTTGTTTCTTTGCAGGTGTCTCTAGTTTTTGAGCCACATGATTTGTTCAATATTTGGGCAGTCGTTTATTGAATTGGTTAAGGCTTTAGGGTGCTGACATGCTAAGTTTGTTGTAAGGCTATAAAGACCATGGTGGTTAATGTTGTTTAGGGCATCTATTCATCGAATTGGTAATTGGGGCTTTGGTTATATTTGGGTCTCTTTTTGTGTTTAATGGTGTCGGGGTTTGACTATTATATAGAGGCTACTAAGCCTTTTGTCTCTCTTGACAAAGTATATGTCAAGTCTAGAGTTTATGTTCTAAGCTACAGAGATGATATTTTAAGGTGGTGTCTCGATCCTGTTGTTGGTGGGTCTGGTTTATTTTCTTTTTTTTTGTAGGAAGAGGAATTCATAGCAATTGTTTAAGGTGTGCCCCCGAGGTCATATCCATGCCATTGAGTTAGAGAATGTGATGTAGATGGGGGGGAGGTGGCTATGCTCCTCAAGATCAATGAGGAGCAAGACTCTTCACTCATGACTCGACTGCCACCTATTTCAATGCGATTTAGTCAGAGATTAGGAAAGAAATTTGAAAGCTATAAACTCAAACAGGGATTGAAAGACAAATTCATTCAGACTTCAAGATCATGGAGGATATGTCAGCATGGGTTCCTGAACCTGGCCACAACAGGGGAAAGAAGAAGCAATACTTGAATTTGGTGGCTTTGCAAGTTAACAAATGAAGACCCTCTTGGGCCTAGTCTTGAAAGACAAGCAAGTGGAGTGCTATAATGTCTTTGCCTCCTTGGAAGACACCAAAAGGATGCTTAGAAACAAACATTTCTACCTGGACAGGTTTGAATCCCGCTTGGCACATGTGGAAGGCTATATCATTTGTGAATCAAATATCAATAATTTGATGGACCTCGGGGCTCTAGTGTGAGGGTCCCTACAACAATCTCATCTTCGGAAAATGATCTGTGACCAAGCAAGATGGCTTATCAGTTTGGCATATTATGCTTTAGTCTTCGGCCCAGAATATATGGTGTATGTTTATTTTGAAGGTATTGAATATTGGTTGTTGTTATGGCTCGTCTTGACGCAAACATATTTTTATTTTAAAGGTACTGAATATTGTTTGTTTGTTCTGGCTCGTCACGACGTATGTTTCTATGTATGGCTTATTTTGGTGCCAACTATGGCATGTTTGTGGGTTTGTTTGGATAATTACGTTTTTTTGGCATCACTATGTATAGCAGCTTAATGCTTATGTCGCTAACTTGGACGCTCTTTGTATGCATTAGCAAGGTCACGTCGACTATGGCGATTATATGTGTAATTCTATGATAGTTTTATTCGCTAGCACTGTAATGGGTTGTGGGGATATGTTGTTGTCGTCGACCAAAGTGCACACACGACACACAACTATGATAGGTTTCCTTTGTAATGGGGTTTACATGTGGGCCTTATAGTTTGAGTCTTGTATATCGAACTGTGACAATGAGAAACAAAATCCTAAGAGAGTAGTCTAGAGAAATTATGTATCTGTGTTTTGTTGAACAATACAAAAACCTCATTTTATCCTTAAGAAAACAACGAATTCTTCAAATTTTTAAATCAGATCTCAATTTAATTTAAAATTTAACCAATTCTATCGTGCAAGACATTTTTATCAAACCATTTATTTATAAATAACATTCAAGACATTTTTTTTACTTAACATAATATCCAACTTAACATGTACCACCCTTATCAAACCATTTATTTATAGTTTAATATATAATTTAATTAGCCTAGTTTATCTTAAAATTGTGATGGCCTACACAACCGTGAGCTATGGCACAACGAGAGGCCAATATAGTGACCATCAGATATGACATAAACAACAATGCCTTTTTTAATACCATGTGAATATTAATCTTTTCCGTGCCATATTTCCTCGTGCCAATATTCTTTAATGACAACGAACATCTCAAGTATGTAGGCTATAATCAATATGGGGCCCTTCTTGGTTTCAATAATACTTTATTTGTTGCAACTCATTTGGGTAGGTATTCAATGGTATAAACCAAATTGACAACGTCTTATAACATTGCGTTGGAGTTTTTAGGTACTTTTGTTGAAGAAGAAGTATAAAATGATATCAAAACAACGGACAAAAACAATATTAAGTATTTTGTTAAATATTATGATATTAAAGAATAAAGTTGGGATGTTTTATTTTTAAATTTATTTATTTTAAGATTTTATGATTAAAGAAAGTTGATAATTATTGATAAATTAGGAGAATTAAAAGGAAATTATTAAAATTTTATTATAAAAATTATAATTATTGTATTTATGAATTTAATTTCTTTATTTTAATAATAAGAGAATATATGATAATTTTGTAAATATAAATAAAGAAAATATGCAAAAGAAATCAATTTTCTTAATGAAAAATTGTGTTAAGATGAAAAGTTGTGTCAAATTACCATATAGATTGAAAAATGTTATTTATATTGTGTTAGAATGCTATAAGATTCATACTTTTTTTCTCTATGAAAAGTTGTGTCCAAGTCCCATATAGATTAAGATTCATAGGATTAAGATTCATATTTCTTTTCTCCATGAAAAGTTGTGTCCAAGTCCCATATAGATTGAAAAAATGTTATTTATATTTTGTCAATGTGCTATAAAATTCATAGTTCTTTAGAGAAAAAATAAAAAATCGTTTAAAGACAAATTATATATAGATTGAAAAAAAATTATTTATATTATTTCATGCTATAAGATTCATAGCTCTTAGAGAAGAAAAAAAAAAGACTCTTATTTAAAGACAAAAATTATATGAGATAATTGATAATGATTGAAAGGACATTGAATGTCTCTAATAAAATCAACTTAATTTCCAACATGTACCAATTAGACTTTGAAGTTGAATAGATTTATACAATATCACTATCTTATTAGCTTGTTCAAATTAAATCATCTTTAATATATTTCATTTTTTATTTATTTATCATAATTATATTTATAATAACCTTATCTCTTCATAATATTAACATTTCATTATATATCTTTCTTTTTTATTCTTTAACTTTCTTCTCCTTATTATACTTTCAAACTCTTCCAACTCTCCATAATTGAAAGAACAAAACCCAAGATTTAAAATTGTTTTTAAAAAATGAAACATCAAAGTGAAAGCGTGACAAGCCTTCTAATTCCATGTTAATCTGGTAATCTTTTTAAATTTAAAATAAATTTATCTTAATAAATTTTAATTATTATTTTTAACGCTAAAATTATTATTTTAATATAATATTGTTAAAACCTTAAAATGAAAAACAAAATATATAAAAAAATTATAAATTATTCAAAAAAATTAAGTACAATACGTATCACTTTATTACTTTTCACACAAATATGTGTGAACAATATGCTTCCGAGGCAGATAAATAACCACCGAGTAGAACAATGTTATGGGTTACAGGAAGCTTTTTATAAGAGAAATGTGTGAATCAAGATCAAAGTGAGTGTAATGAATAAATATATTTTTAAAATTATTAAAAAGGTATGGCCTTATAAGTTTTGTATTTGCATTCGTAAGGAAGCATTAATGACGAAGGGTGGAGAGCCTAACCTACGTTAACTTCATAACCTTTATTACAAAGGTTAAGCAAGATTATTATTAGTAATTGTATGTCTAGGTGCAATGAATGTTGATAAGAGTGAGTAGTTTAGGAAAGTGGAAGATAATAAATAAGTGAAATATATTGATAATCAAATATATTTGAAATTTGAGTTTTTATGTACTTTATGAAATTTATGAATTTCATGATAGTTTTAGATTCATCGTTTCTCTTATATTTTTTGATCAGTCTATTACACAACAACCAGTTTAAGTCAAAGGATGACATGATGAGTTTACACCTATATATCAATTATGATATTATGAAGCTGTGAAATTTTTTAAGTGAACATTGTTGCAAATTATAGTTTTCATCAATTGTTGCAACTGATGTCGGCAGAGCTCTCTCCTTTCTCGCCACATAATATGGATAAGTGTTGGGTTGGATGCACACAAACGTTTTAAAAATTCTAGATGTACAAACTGGTGAGGGCCACTATGAGAGGCGACAGGTGCAAACATTGGCGGACATTGTTTCATTTATATGGGTGTTCTCTTGTTTCTCTTTGTGTTGTTTGTCTCCCTTGTGTCGCAAAATTGGAGCATTTGTCAAGACACTGGTGCCATCAAGCAAACTGGTGAGGGCCGCCATGAGAGGTGACTATTGCAAACGTTGGTGAACATTGTTTCATTTATATGGGTGTTCTCTTGTTTCTATTTGTGTTGTTGTCTCCCTTGCCTCACAAAAGTGGAGCATATGTCAAGACGTCAGTGCCATCAAGCAAATTGATGAGGGCCGCCAGGAGAGGCAATTGTTGCACACGTCGACGAACATTGTTTCATTTATATGGGCGTTCTCTTGTTTCTATTTATGTCAGTGTCTCCCTTTCCTCGCAAAATTAGAGCATCCATTAAGAATTCAGTGTCATCATGATTAAGGGAACGAGGCGAGGTAATGTTTGTAATGAACATTTTTAATTCATTGTATGTTCTTAGCAATTTTTTTATATCCTTTAAATCATAAATAGGGGCACTAGTGGGCATGGTCCAGATCTAGGAGATCCTAGGGGACCTCCTACACCCCGCGAGGAAATTTGTGTCATACAGCATAGAGTTGCTTCAGTTTAGCCATGACGACAAACACCTCACGAGTGCTTGAGCATTGTCCGTGCTTGCAAGAAATTAGCAATTTATGGAAAGAACTTTGAAGGAGCAATGAAAACCGATCACTTGTCAAACTTGGATAGGTGCGAGGAAGACAAAAATTTAACTCTCGAATTCGTTGATCAATATTTGCACACCAAAAACCCGTAGAAAAAAAACACCTTTTGGCAAACATAATTAGTCATCATCATAATAATAGAAACTCTAACATAATAAAAAAAAATTGCAACTTTACAAAACAAAATGCTCTCTTATGAAATATCTATAAAAACTTATTTTGAGAAACATCGCATTTATCATCTTAATAATAGAAATTGTAACGCATAATAAAAAGAAATTGCAGCTTTACAAAATAAACAGTTCAATGCTTTTTTTTACAAACCAAACAATTTAATGTTATTTTATGGAATGTTTATGTAATTTATTTGGAAAATATTTCATGCTATAGATGACGAGTGAGTGCACATGGAAAAAATCTTTGAGACGGTGAGTGCACGTGGTAGTTTCGAATGCAAACCAACAGACGACAAAACTTCCCCTTATTAAAAGCTAATCTAACGTTGCCATCAATGAACAACTTCCG
Organism: Pinus albicaulis; assembly: GCA_034641835.2. Taxonomy (NCBI): domain Eukaryota; kingdom Viridiplantae; phylum Streptophyta; class Pinopsida; order Pinales; family Pinaceae; genus Pinus; species Pinus albicaulis. Next base: position 1,666,135,879 of record CM076575.1, on the reverse strand, counting down.
CGTGATATGAGAGTTGTCAGTCACAGTATATGCAGTACTTGTTATTTGCCCAACCACAAACTCTGGTCACGACTTCATCGCTTTCCCCAACTACGATTTGTTCCCTTCGCTTATAATAGTTGCGCAGGAGTTGCAAGCTCTCCCATATTCTTGCACATCCTATAATTCTATTCTAATGTCCAAATCTGCTACCCGCAATGGATTTTTCCACGCCTTTTCCTATGAGAATTTGACCACAACCACAAACAGATTTTTGAAGCACCATGTGGTGATGTTCCCGTTCATCGCTCAAGGCTCGCAAAACTAACTGGTATTTAAAAAAATTATATATATATATATATCACTTCAAAATTTATAAATATGATGTGTAATTAATATACTTTGAAGTAAAATAACTATTATTTAGAAGATTGCCACTAATCAAAATCAAAATCAAAATCAAAATTACAAAGTTAATACAATGAATAAACATAAATCAAGAAATATAACTATTCAAAAGGTAGGATATAATAGACCACATCCAAAGTGTTCACAATATTAATTTTGTTATGGTTTTAGTGTCTACTCGTCACGATTTCTCTCATTGGCCATCATATAGTTGCATTGATTAGGGGGAGATTCGTTTCTCTTTTAAAAATGATTGATTGTAGAACAATCCTCATGATGCGGGCAAGAATGCTTCTCCTATTGGCCCAAATGATGTCTTAATTGTAATAGTTTTGATATTCATGTGGGCATGAAGTAGAATTTTGGGATTTTCCGAAATTGCTTCTCTAGTAAACATACCAACGTTTCAAATCCAATCCCTGGATACATCATCAAAACATAAGAAGAAAAGGAGAATGATAGGATATATTAAAAAATAAATATAAATGGTCACAATTTATGGTTATTTATTTATTATATCATCCTCTTTTTCTTCTTCTTGACTCTTATGTCGAGATGATGTATCAAGTTATTGGATTTGAAATGTTGACTTGTCAATATGTTTATTGTGGAGTCAACTTCAAAAATATCAATATTTAATGTTTTGGCAACTTAACCTCTCGATCTGATTGGTGCTCCAATATCCACATATCACCAATTGAATTCCATGACCATCACTTCAATTAAGGAACTTAATCTCACTAATCTTGTGTGATTTATTTCCAAAGTTGTAGTTGCACCTTGGAAACCAAGGCAATACATTCCTCAAACTAGATTTAGGACAAAATATGTAATCAAAGATCGAATGAACAACCAACTATATCCACTTCGTGATGATCATGTCATCATAAGAAAATTCTTGGGCTTGTGGCCTTCAAAGAAGGACCCGATCAACTGGATAAATACCCATTGGAAACTTAAAGGCTATATTGAGCTTAAGCTAGGTTCAAAGGGAATTTTCACTGCCATTTATTTTTCGGAATATTAGGAAAAAAAATGGACGGCCTTATTTTTACGTATCTATTGACTTATACTTTAGACACTCGAAGAAGAAATTCAATCTTGATAAAGAATACTTTGCACATAATCCAATATGGATCAAGTTATACTCTCTTCCTCTTGAATATTGGGATCTAGAAATTTTGGCTATAATAGGTAATTTTATAGTTTCTTTTCTCAATGTTACTAAAGCAACTAAACATGGTCATTATATTGCATTTACCTACATGTGTCTTAATATGCATGTCTTAGTTCCCCTCCCAACAACTATTCGCTTATCAAGAATTTGATTGGATCCAAATCTTGGACTACGAACACATTCCTTTTAGATACAGGAAATGCCATGAAGATGGCCACCTCTTTAGGGACTGTCCACTCAATAATCCCCCTAAACTTTCTTGTTCAGAAGGAAAAAATGATGTTGGAAGTTTCACAAAGGTGGATTCCCATCATCAACCTCGTAGAAGGCAACATCAACAAACTCCCTCAAAGTAGATCCCCACCAAAAATCGGTTACTTAACTTTGGAATCTAGGCTAGATGAGCCAAAATATGATGACATACCCGCCAAGTGGGGTCCTTCTTTAGAATTGACTATTGTTGTTAAACTCGTAGAAGACCCAATGGAAAACAATAGGAGAAAGGTTGACCCACAACTTATGACACTAGAATACTAGAATATGGAATCCCTCATAAAGGAATTGGTGATATGGATTTGGATGGAATATATCAGCAAGGCATGGTGGATGCCAACCAAAAAAAAAGATCTCAAATCCATTCTAGGAGAATACATTCAAAGGGTTCAAAGTGCTCTTTATCAAAGAACAAAAACCCCTTGAGGAAATCAAATGATTTCTAGTTAGACCTCAGGATTAAGAATTTCCCTCAATAATATAATGGCAACCAAAAAGAATGAAAGATAAGATAAAAGAAAAGGCAGTAAAACTGAGGCAAATTGATACAAGAAATACGAGATCTTTAATCAACTTAGGTCAAATTTCCTTGATCGTATATTCTTTCTCCCCCTCTTAACATTATTTTTAATGAAGGTTTTCTCATGGAATACAGTAGGAATAAATAGTGAGAGTAAGCAATGACTCTTACATAACAAAATTAATTAAGAGTTTCTGATATAATAATGTTATAAGAAACTAAGTGCTCAATGATTTTTTTGGTAGTCCTTTCCAAAAAATCCTAAAGGTATAATCAAATGGTAGCTCTAGATTCAACATGTATGGCAAGTGGCCTGGCCATATTTTAGAACCCCAATACCATTCTACTAAGATATTTATTCACATCCAAACACAATCTTTCCACCCAGTTCAAACTCATAGGAAATTTTGAAGTAAGTTTCATTTCAAATGTCCATGGGCCCCAATAATTGACAAAGAAAATGGATTTTATTCAAAATATCCAAAATATGTAGTGTATCATTCAACCTCAACATTGGAACCTTGGCGGGGACTTTACTTTAATCTCCTCCTTAGAAGAAAAAAAATTGGTATTCATTGACTAGAAGATGATATCAAGGCATTTAGATCCTTATCTATAATCACAATATTGTAAACCATCCACAATCTCTTTACTACGAAAAATGAAAGGGTGGGGGGGGGGGGAGGGGGGTGGAGCTCACTAAATAAAAAGTAGGCTTGACCACTTCCTTATTTCATAATTCCTTCTCCTCATGGGTTAGAGCATTAAAGCCTTAACTCTTCCTATAAATGGATCTTATCAATGATCAATATCTTTGCATTTGGATATAATGGGTTCTCCTCTTGGAAATCCTTTTAGATTCGAAATTTTTTGGCTATCCCATCCAAATTTCCAAGAAAATATCACCAATTTGTGGGAGGAAGTAGATACAACTCAAGGAACCTCGTTGTACCTCTTTCAATCGAGACTAAATAATCTCAAGTAGAAGCTCACATATTGGAATAAAATATTTTTTAGCAACATATTTTAATTATAAAAGGAGTTGGAGGCACAAATAGAAGATATTCAATATCATTTCATCATCAATGGTAGAATTAAAGTTCTCATTAATAAGAAGCAATATGTGGCTTCATAGTTAGAGGAGAGATATGTGCAAGAGGAAATCCTCTGGCGTAAAAAATCAATAATTCAATGAATCAAAGAGGGAAAACACAACACCAAGTTATTCCACCAATCCATGGTCCAACAAGGTCAATCTAACAAGATCACTCTTCTATGGGATAGCCATGGTAATAATCTCCTTTCTCACATATACAACCTGAATTATCCAACTTTAAAAGTACTATCCATGAACACCAAGCTAAAAAATCAATAGCCATCTCTAAAATCACTTGAAACATCACCAAGCTTGTTACTAACAAGCATAATTCCAACCTCCTTAGACCCATCACTTGGAGGAGCCTGAAGTAGTATTTTGGAAATGTCGAATAGTAAGTCATTTGGCCCAAAGGATTTACGTCACACTTCTTTCATCAATGTCGGTCCATGATCAAATGGGATGTTTGGAACTTTGAAGAACAATGCCATAATATATTGAGTGTCCTTCCATCCATCAATGCCACCATCCTCATGTTCTTATCCCTAAGAAAATCCATGTTGTTAATCCCAACAAATTCCATCCAATTTCCCTTTGTAGTGGCATTTATTCAACCATATCTAAAGTCATTTCGAACTATCTCAAGCCTCTTCTTCCAACACTTATTTCTCTTGAACAAGCAAGTTATGTGAAAGGGAGACAAATTCTTGATTGTGTTATTCTAGCCCATGAAGTTATGCATTCCCTTAAAACTTCTCAATATCCCAAAAATGCTCATCAAATTAGACATGTCCAAATCCTTTGATAAATTCAATTGGCAATATATCGAGCTATCCTAACTTCTTTTAGATTTTATTTTTCCTAGATATAATATATCTCCAACCTAATATCCTCAATTTTCTTCTCTATCCTTTTAAATGTATCCCCTTCTCCCTCGTTTTTCCCTAAAAAAGGAATTAGGTATGGTAACTCGCTTACCCCCTTCATCTTCTTCCAAATGGCTAAAGGGTTAAGCAAGAGTATCAAAACTGTTATTGCTTTTCATTGACTTAGTGACCTCAACCTCCATAACTTCCCTGACCCTCTCTCACACAATCAATTTGTGGATGACACCTTTCTCATGGGTCTCCTTTCTACTAAGGAAGCATGCTCCTTTGATAAAATCCCAGATGACTTTATGGAGGCCTCAAGAACTTCCATCAATCAACATAAATCTCAACTCTTCTTCTTTAACACTCAACATTTTTATATTCAACATCGCAACACTCATATCTTGGATTTTCAAGAAGCTATCTTCCATATAACTATCTTGGAATCCCCCTAATCTCCTATGTAGTATAAATTCCACCTAGGAAGATATACTCACCAAACTTGAAAGCAATTTCTCCTCCTAGACATTTAAATCCATCAACATTGACAATTGTCTTGTCCTTTAATATGTGCTTCAATCTCTTCCTATATACCACTTCTTCGCCCTTGTTTCCACATAACACATTATTAAATTTATACGATGAACTCATGAAAAAAATGGCCTTTGGTGGCTTAGCCTTCCCTATGTATCTATAAGCTCAGGGGCACCCTAGGTTTGAGACCCACAAATCCTTAGTCAAGTTCTCATAGCCAAAACTTGGTGGAGATGATTAACAAGACAAGGGGAGTTATGGAACAATATGTGAAGTCAAAAATATACTAACAATCATGATCCTTATGATTGAATTTGAAATGGAACTCTTACCAATGGATCTATAATATGGACCTCAACTTGTCAAAAATAGATCCATCATTCAAAAGATAAATTTTGGAAAATCATAGATGGTAGTTATACATTCTTTTGGGAGGACTTATGGAAATAAAGACCTATTTTACAAGACTCACCTCAATATTTAAAGGACCTCTTTGGGGCCCAACATGATCCGTGTGTCAAATATCATTGAAGCCCCTCGCAAGAGAATTAAGATTGACATAACTACTTTCTTTGTCTGGACCACTTGTGTAATGCCCTACTTGATCCTATAAGGTAAATTTTGATTAGTGTTTAATTAATTTGTAAATGATGACTTATAATTTTTGAGTAATATCTACACTTGTGAAATTGTAATTTTATTTTATTTTTACTGGTATGACTTTTATTATTTATTTCATTTCTAATATGTCTTCTCAAATCAAATCTTAGATAAGGTATGGTCTTCCCTCATTTATTTCTAAATGAAATATCTATATTTTGTACACCCAATATCTCTTCATAGATCTACATTTTGGTCTTCTCCAATTTATTTTTGAATAAAATATCTATATATGGTAAGAAAGTCAAGGTTAATAAATTAGAAGGATGAGGGGGTGGTCATGAAATTAATGGTAAGTAGTTGAGGTGGATGAGAGGAAGAGATATAAAAGGGAAGGAGGATGAGAGGATAAGGGGGAGATCCTTGGTCTTGTTTGGCATTGAAAATGATATCCTTGGTCTTTTTTGGCATTGGAAAGGATATTTGGCCTTTGTTGGTATTGGAGGGTGTTGATTCCAACTTGGACACACACTACAACTGATTGGACTTGGGCTCAGAGGGCTAGGGAGCCTGTGGAGGTTCCATGGGCTAGGAAATCAATCCTAGTTGGTTGGGAGGCAAATCTAGTCGGGTAACCTAGTAGGATCATCTCAACATAATCGGGAGCATCTCAACCAAGCTACTGATACAGGTATTCTTCGATTGATGCTTACTTATGTAAATTACTAAAAAAAAAAAAAAAAAAAAATTAAAGTAAAATAAAAAAAAAATTACTTGTTTAATATGTTGTAAAAAATTCTACTAGTATATTATCATCAAATAAATGTTGAGATATAAATATACTATTTTCCTTCTCATTGTGTTTAAATTAAAGGATAAATTTGGTTTAGTTAAAATTTCTAGGCTAAGTCCTCACATATGGTATCAGATCCCAGCTTCAAAATCTCGACCCTAAACCCACCAAAGCACTTCTTTTACTTTTGTAGACAATGCATGGGTTTTCTACTAGATCGTTTCAACATATCGAGCTTTTTTCTTGGTCAAGTTAAATTCAATCTCAGACTTTTCTATTTATGATTATGAGTATTTTGACCGAAATTATGTTTTGAGCTCTTTTTTATGTTTCCAATCCTTTAAGCGCAGGTCCCAAACTCCACCCCTTGCATTTCCAAACCTCGGTTGCTACTTTACATTACAATATGTTCCCAAATTAGACAAAGTTTTCATGAAGATTTCCATTCTCAATAGACTCATGCAAATTCTTAATAAATATGTCTATTACTCCACTCCTATGTTCTATAAGGTTTCAGTGACACCACATGATATGAATGGGTATCCCATTCAATATCTTGTAGTTCAAATATTCAATGGCCCAAGTAGCATCTCTAGGGTAAAAAAATAAAATGAAATATTTAATCCAAGGGAATGCTTGGTCATGCTATCTCGGCAAACTGAGGTTACCGTTCTCGCAAGAATAAAGAATTCAGCAAGATGGTTTCTATGACCTCTCGGTCGAATACCCCACATAAATCAAAGCAAGTGATCGAAATTGTGGCACAATGATTTCTTTCATCGTTGATGATAACGATTCTATATCTAAAAAAAATACCCAATTTGTAATCCAAAGAATCTGGTTGTTAAGAATAATAACAATGGTGGAAACTTGATGAATTATGTCCCCTTCTGTTTGTTTGTTTCAAGTTTTTATCTTTTCCATTCATCATGCGAATCAAACAAAAGACCTTTCTTACAAGCCAGATCTAGTTTTGGAAGTTCAAGGCACTTGATTCAATGAAAGTTGATCCGATTTGTGTTGTTGTATTTTTCAAATTTGTGAAGCCTAATCAATATATAGTGAGGCTAATCATCAAGATCTACTCCAACAATAAATAATCCAGATCTGCATGAGCAACCTGCACCATGTTGGATTTGGATCTGCACCAACTGCTCAAGCGAAAGTTCTATGATAGAGGTCAAATTTGAGCATAAAAGGTTCAAAAGCAAGAAATTGGTGAGTCCCATCCAAAAAGATCACATATAGATGAAGTAGAAGGAGAAGCGCGTGTACCTTTCCCTCTAGAAATGGAGTTAGTTCCTAATCCTGAGAACCTTCCACCGAAATTCACCCAACAAAAATATTCAATGATCTTAGCAATTGAGATGAGCGATGATAGAGCTGAAGAGTGGCAACATACCTGCCTGGGCGAAACTATGAAAATTGGGTCTATCTGTATATTCGCACCAGCAAGCTTGCCTAAATTTCCATGAGCACTCTCAAATTTCCACCAACACTTGACCACAAAATTATTATTATTATTATTATTTTTTTCCAGAAGAGAAAAAACGATTGTATTATATGATATAAAAACAGTTACATCAGCATGTGACATTTGCAACCATCAATAACCTGCCATTTTCCATCACAACATCTATCAGGCACGAAACTGTTACGTACAATACATTCAAAGTGTAACCATAGTGTTGTACTGACTAAGAGTTTATATCATCATTCATCTTGGACCATATACATTGCAAAAAACAAAATCATCATTAAAACCAGTGAATATCGCTCTAATGACAGCAGACGATACCTACATATATATCGAGGGTGAATAGTAGGATATATAGAAACCACTCGCCCCATATGAACCAATACATAGATTCCATACCACCTTTCACAGGCACGCTTATGGCATATGAGAAAAAAGCAGAAGAGTCCAAATATAAACAGGAAGCAGAAAGAGGTCTTCCCATGACACCATTCTAAAACAAAAAGCAAAAGATAATACCTCAGAAGAATCCCTCATGGAATGAGAAATTCTTGTTGAAGGATATTCTACCTCCCCTTGATGAGAGACACAAAAATGTGCCCTGATGGCGCCTCCAGCCCTCTTTTGGATAGCAGATCCACTCTCGAGTTCTTCTCCCTCTAAACATGGGTCAGAGATGGAGGGGTCAAAGATGGAGCATTAAGCTTGGCAATCAGCCCATGTACCCGGTCAATCCATCCATGTAAACCTCCTGGTTGGAAAGAGACCCTCCCACTGATACCATCAATAATTAATTTGGAATCCCCATATATAAAGATTGACTGCAGACCCAATTCATGTGCCACCCAAAGACTAGTCCACAAAGCCAAGAACCTAACTCAAAAGATTCGACCATAGACTAGCTTGTAGGTTGTAACCAATTTAATACTGAATCAAATCTGCAAAATAAAGCCATAGGTATAGTCTCTGGTAGAATATCTCACTAATCCATAACTTGTCTTGTGGAGCCCCTCTTATAGTCGGTCTTGCTTGGGCATTCTCTAATGTAGAAATTATAGTTCTCTCCTGGTCTTCACCTTTGTGCATTAACTTCCAACTGCCTGAGCATTCTCTAATGTAGAAATTACAGTTCTCGGGTAGTCTTCACCTATGCACATTAACTTCTAACATCTACTAAACTCCTGAGTAAAAAAAAAAAAAAAATAGTGACCATGAGTCTCAAGCATAGTGTTTCCCGATAGTTGTCTAGTATGTCTATCACATGGATGGAATTTGGAATCCCAAAATGGGTGGATGCCCTTTATAATTGTAATCCTAGGTGAAATTTAAAATATATATATATATATATATATAACCATTCAATGTTATTTGAACTCAGATGATCTTAATGCTATTTGAACTCCCTCAATGTTAATCAAACGGAAAGCAAGTTGAATTAGTCCATTGGAGATCCAAGTTTTATCAAAATTTCTATTAATTTAAAAAGTAATAAATTTCCTGCACTTATTTGACTCCACCTCTTGAAATTTAAACTACTAATTATGATACAGACGAGAATTTGTTTTGTAAGAGCTTGCACAGAAAAAAGTGACTTTAAACTGTTGAATGTCTATTTCATTTATTATATATTAAAAATCTAATTTGAAAAACGATAATATTACTCTAATTAAAATATCTTATTAAATTAGAGTTTTTATTTGCAAATGGTTCACTTTAAAAAAGAAAAGGGTGAATTTCAAAATATGTATAAAAAAAAATTTACATACAAAACACCGTGAATTACAGTCCTTCGGTGGCTGAATTATAGATGAGTTTTCGATTTTCAATAATGTAATATAAAAAAATATATCACTCTCAGTGATGTTAAAAAAATAAAATAAAAATAAAAAAATCATCGTTTAAAAAAACGAATTTCAAAGTGAAAATTGGATTGGTTGTGTAAAAATAAAAAATAAAAACCAATTTCAAATTGACAACAATAGGATTGGTGTTTTGTGAAATAAAAAAAGGAGGCACAACTTAACTTTTGGTACTTATCCATTTCAGAGATGACATTAACAAACTATACTTTTCAAGAAATACAAAACATAGTACTATATACTAGATATTCCAAAAATTTGGAAATCGGAAAAGAAGATATAGGACCATTATTTTACATTATACTAATATTCTGAGATGAAAACCAACCAAATCTATGGCAAACAATTTAGATTTTGCACTCATTAGTCTGATTCAACGGAGATGACTGCAGATGTCATTTTCGGTATTTCCCTGACCTCTCGTATTTGCATTGATCAAATTAATTGAACACTACCCAAGAAAGAGTTATGTCAACAAGATTTTAAAAAAACAACAACAATAATATTTAAGTTTATGATGGTTGCGTGTTAATTTGGTAATTACTTTTTTTAATTTCTTTCACACGTTTCACAAATAATTTCTTTCATACATGTTAGATTTAGATTTAATTGAATGTAAAATTAAATAAATTAACTATATTATATATATTTATTTTTAGGTAATAATTTATTATTTTGGAGAATTTCTTTTCCATTATTGTTAAATAGTTATTTCAAAAATTTTATGGAAAATCTAGTAGTATTAATTTATATTTTATTATTTACTTCATAAGTAATTTTGATTTTTTTTTTCTCATTATTGTTAAATGATTATTTTGAAAATTTTATGAAAAATCTAGTAGTATCAATATATATATAAATATAAAGTATTATATTAAAATTAATGTATAAATGGATAAACAAAATTAATGATGAGATAGACTAATTTTTTTCAGTGGTGGTTCACGATCACTGAGTGGCCGCTACATCCATGGGTAATAATCCGGTAGATTCACCCGAAGGGATCAGCCGTCGGCTTTAATTTCGGGGCCTAACCCCAAGGGCGTCGAGGAGATTTGACCCCGTGACCTTCCATATGGCAAGGTACTTTAGCAACGGGAACTCGACCATTTGAGCTATCCCTTGGGGCTATGATGAGATAGACTAATTATGGAAGGTTGGTTGATTATATTTAACACATACTAAGTAATTTTAAATTTCTCTCTACCTAATAAAAAAATAAATTATGTTCAAATTATCTTAAATTCTATCATCTAGCAATATAAAATTTGAAGATATGGTGCGATAACGGACTTGCCCTCTCTGCGCGTTTCTGAGCTGCGCTGCTAGGGTTTCTCAGCAGCGTGGGTGCCCCTGCGGCGGCTTGCCTAAGGCCTGATCCCATGGAGACGCAGGGTTCTCCCAAGGAGCCCCCACTGCCGCCTTCTTCTCCTGTCATTGACGCTTTCAATTAGCTTCTGGCCGGTTTGCCCCAGAAGAAAAAAAGCGAAGCATCTAAATTCGTTAAGAAGCTCGAAGAGATTCCAGAGATCTCTTTGCCTCCAGAGACCCCCATCCAAGTAGCTTTGTCTCTGGATGATCGTGGTCTCATTGGTCAATTCACAGGACTTTGGCCTTCTCCGAAAACTACTGAGCAGTGGGTTAACAAGAACTGGGCTCCTCTGATCAAGCAAAGTGTTACCTCTTACTTTCTCGGGCGAGGGTTCTTTCTCTTTGAATTCTCTTCCAAAGAAGACAAAGATCTGATCTTCCAAAATGGGTCGTATTTCATGGGCCCTCAGGGCCTCTATCTGAACAAATGGACTCCAGATTTTGATCCGGCTGTAGATGTTCCCAAGGCTGTCCCGGTGTGGGTTCGGCTCCCGAATCTGCCAGTTCATTGCTGGAACTGGGATTCCTTGAAACACATTGGCAACGCCCTCAGGAAATTCATAGATCGGGCAAACAATAAGGACCAATATGACTGTGCTAGAATCTGCGTAGAAGTAGATCTAGAGGTGGGTCTCCTAGAGGCAATCAAAATCAAAGTCGGCAGCTGGTCTCATGTGCAGATCTTGGATTATGAGCAGTTGCCATTCAAATGCAGGAAATGCCATGTTCATGGACACTTTGCTAGAAATTTTCCATCCAATGTAGAGCCAGAGAAAGGAAATGAAGAAGGTTGGAATCAAGTCAAGCACGCAAAAATCAATCACAAAGGACAAAAACCGGGAGGACCCAATGGAAAAGGCCCTCTTTAGTCTATTTCTCAGCGCCCCCCTACCAAAAAGGCACAAGAAAACAACTTTGATCCTTTAAGCCAGCAGACAGAAGAAACTCAGGAGATCGAGACCCAAAAACCAGTCTCTCTAAGCAAAGGCACTCCCTCAACCTCCCTTAAAGGAACAAGTGTTGATCCCAAAGGCATGACTATAGAAGATGAGGGAGAAGAATAGGAAACGGACGAGTCAGAGGAGGAAGGAGAAATAGGAGAGTCTCAAACCTCGGTAAGGAGATCCACAAGAGGTCGCAAAACTGACAGGGAAAAAAGAGAGCAGGAGACTTACAAAGACAAGCTACAGGGCAGTCAGCCAACTCTGGAAAAACTGCTAGCCTCAAAGCCTAGGATGATGAAAAATCAGCCTCAAGGCTCCAAGGGAGCCAGAAAGTTAAGGAAGAAGCCATTAGAAGCTTAATAAGAACAGAATCTCCAGATATACTTCTCATCCAGGAGACCAAGCTGGAAGATGAAGTCTTCCTGCATGCAAGCAAGAAACTTTGGATCAAAAGTGAAGCAAGAGCAATCTCTGCCCGGGGTGCCTCGGGAGGGATTGGCACTCTATGGAACGCCAGCAAATTTGCAGTCATCTATGAGGCTAGTAATACTCATTGGTTGCTGCTTAAAATGCAGAATCTGGACACCAAATAAATTTTTTGCCTTTTAAATATATACTCTCCAGTCAATGTTGGGGAAAAAAAAGATTGTTGTGATTCTATAAGGCAACAAGCAGACTTGAAAAACCTGGAAAATATAATCATTGCTGGAGACCTCAACCTCACTCTCCACTCGTCCGAAAAAAGAGGAGGTAGCACAGTCCGAGATTCGGCAAGGGAATGGGCGGAGGATCTTATGCAGGACTGGAATTTGCTGGATATCAAGCCTTTCTCAGGTAAGTACTCTTGGTCTAACAAAAGAGCTAGCCCAGGTCATATTGCTGCCAGATTAGATAGATTTTTCATCCAAAGCTCCTTTCTGTTACTAGGATTAGAATCTAGAATGTATATTCTCACAAACAACATTTCGAACCACAAGCCCATAAAGCTAGAACTCCTAGCCCATCTAGATCTGGGCCCTATTCCTTTCAAATTTAGTCCCCTCTGGGTCAAGGAGCCAGACTTCATGCAAATAGTCAAGGATTGTTGGAGACAGCCAGTCAAAGGATCTCCTTTCTTTGTCTGGGAGGAAAAGCTTAGAAGGGTGAAAGGAGCTTTAAAACATTGGGCCAAAACCCTGTCCAATCCTGCTTCAGAAAGAAAAAACATCAAAGCTTCTCTTGCCTCTCATCAAATTCAAATGGAGAACACTATTGTCACAAAGGAGCTGCAAGATCAAGAGGCTCAGCTGAAGCAGTGTTTTCATAAGGCCTCCTTAGCTGAAGAAGAATACTGGAGATTAAAATCTCAAAATCTCTGGCTTAAAGCAGGGGACAGGAATTTTGCTTTCTTTCATAAACAAGCCTAGGCCAGGAAATGCTTCAACACAATTTCTGAGATCAAGGAGGATAACATCACCCACAAGGAATTTGAGGACATTAAGAAAGCAACATTTTCTCACTTCCAAAACTTGTATAGTGAGGACACGGATCCGGACCAATATTCATATCTGTTAGACATTATTCCTTCTTCAATCTCTCCTCGTATGAAAGAGATCCTTGAGGCCAAAGTCACTAAAGAAGAAGTTAAAAAGGCCCTTTTTGCCATGGATCCAGATAAGGCCCCTGGACCAGATGGCTTTTCTACCAGGTTCCTCCAAGTTTGATGGCTGATAGTTGAAAAGGATCTCTTCAAAATGGTTCAAAAATCTCAAAATAGTCAGAAAATAGGAGGCAGCACAAACTCGGCTTTTTTAGCCCTCATCCCCAAGGAAAAAGGCGCCAACAACTTCAGCAGATTTCGTCCGATTTCCTTATGCAATACAGGGTACAAGCTAATCACCAAAGTAATTGCAAATAGACTGAAGCTCATTCTTCCCAAAATAATTCCAGAGAACCAAGGAGGCTTCATCCATGGAAGGTAGATTGTGGACAACTTCACCCTTGTCCAAGAGGCAATTCACTCAAGTCTTCGTCGAAAAGAACAAGGTATGGCGATCAAACTCGACTTAGCAAATGCCTTTGATCGAGTAAATCATAGCTTTCTGTTAAAAGTCATGAGCAAGTTTGGTTTTGGAGTAAACGTCATTAAATGGACCCGGGCATGCATCTCGGAGCCATGGATTGCCCCTCTTGTAAATGGAAGAGCCACTGAATTTTTTAAAGCTTCGAGAGGGCTTAGGCAAGGGTGCCCTCTCTCCCCTCTATTCTTTTTCATCCAAGCCTCTGTCCTCAGCTTCCTTTTAGACAAAAAGATGCAAGATCAAGATATTAATGGATTGTGTATTGCAAGAGGGGTCAAAAACATAAACCACGCCTTATTTGCGAATGACACTCTGTTATTGGGAGCTGCCACTCTCTCCTCTGCCACCAAATTCAAAGTAGTATTGGATGAATTCTGTGAGGCCTCAGGCAACGTCTTAAATAAGAATAAATGTCATATCTTCAGTTGGAACACATCGCCAAGATTTCTCTCTGCTATCTCTAGATGTTTGGGCTTTGCAGCCTCCTCTACTTGGACCTCTTTCAAATACTTGGGCCTTCCTGTTTATCACAAAAGACCTGCAAGCAAAGACTGGCTCCCTCAACTCGAAAAATTCAAGACCAGGATCCATGCCTGGGGATACTCCTGGCTCAACATTGTTGTTAAATTTGTCCTAATAAAATCTGTGCTCACCAGTCTCCCTCTATTTCAATTTGTTGTGCTTCTTGCTCCGGCAAGCATCTTAAAAAAAATGGAGGAGTACATTTGGAGGTTCTTTTGGAAGGGAGGCAAACAGAATGAAAACAAGATTCCCCTTATCAGTTGGGAAACCATCTCCAAGCCATTGTGGGAGGGTGGTTTGAATTTCAAAAATCTCTGTCAGCAAAATGTAGCTATGGCAGCGAAGATAATTTGGAAGATCATCGCGCCCAAGCCAAGCTAGGCTCAATTGGCTCTCTGGAAAAAATATTTCAGAGGTCCTCGAGCTAGCTGTTTGGACAACGTGATCCATTTGCCTAACTCGTCTTTCCTTAAACTGTATGGTAATGCTGCTCCTTTAGTCAAAGCGCACTCCTACTGGATTCCAGGAAACGGCAAAAAGATCAACATCTGGACTGATAAAATTATGAATATGGAACCTATTGAAGACAGAGCCTCCATAAGAGCGCTGCGCTGCTAGATGGATGGAGAGGGGCTGCGTTTGTTGTGGGATATCTCGTTGTGGAGCGATTCTGTTTGGGCAGGTTGGAAACGTATTGAGGTGCCGGCTCATCTGATCAACGAATGGTTCACGCTGCTGGAGCTCCTTCATGGATTGGCGCCTTCGCACATAAGAAAAAGAGACTTGAAAGGCTGGGGACCGAATGCCAGAGGCTACGCTGTCTCCATGGGATATGCTAAGCTGAAAGAGAGACCACACGTCCCCCCTGACCCAGCACCTTGGCATGGTGTCTGGCGTTTTCCTTCGTGGCCCAAAATTGACTTTTTTCCTTGGCTCCTTTGCCATGGTAAAATTCTAATGTATGACATCCTGCAGAGGAAAGGGTTTTATGGCTCCTCCATATGTTCGTTGTGCAATGAAAATGCAGAGACAACAGTGCATTTAATGCTTGATTGCAGTTTCTCTAAGCAGATTTGGTCCTCCTGCATTCACAATCTAGATCCCAGCATTTCGCTTCCTTGTTCCACTGCTGATCTATTCTCTAATTGGGCCAACAGGTATCCTCGCCCTCCACCTAAAAACCAGGTAATCAAAACTGCATGGTCTGTCCTTCCAAAGGTTATTTGCTGTCAGATCTGGCTAGAACGAAATAGAAGAATTTTTAAAAATACTAAACAGAATCACAAGGCCTTAGAAATCAAGATTAAGTGTCATCTAAAAGAGTGATTAACTGATTTAAAAGATGATTCTAATCTTAGCCAACAGGACATTGCTTGGGGATCATACCTTGACTTACAATTCCAAACATCAGTTAGAAACGTCCCTCCTCCTAAAGACTGGCAAATAAGAAAATCTGAAACTGACTTTCAAGACTGGCTCTCATCTCAATCAAGACACTCTCTCTTTTTTGATGGGGCAGCAAAGGGCAATCCGAGCAAAGCTGGTGCATGAGGCGTTGTTGTAAGTCCTGTTGGGGAAAAAAATCATTCCTTTGCTTGGGGGCTTGGCCATTCAT
This sequence comes from Pinus albicaulis, assembly GCA_034641835.2. Lineage (NCBI taxonomy): Eukaryota > Viridiplantae > Streptophyta > Pinopsida > Pinales > Pinaceae > Pinus > Pinus albicaulis. The sequence continues at coordinate 1,666,119,782 of CM076575.1, read as the reverse complement.
CCAGCATTCAAGCTGAGGCTTTGGCTCTCTTCCAAGGTCTCAAGATTCTCAAAGACTCAAATATAAGTGAAGCTAATATTATTGGAGATTCCCATATCATCATAAATGCAATGGTCTCCAACTCCCCAGCTTTAGATCTTAAGCTGGCAAGGCTGATAACCAGAATTAAGGGTTTGGAAAACACTTTTCAGAAGCTGAATTACTATCATGTGCTGAGAATTCATAATAAAGAGGCGGACATTGAAGCCAACAAAGCTGCCCTCCTCTCTGCTGGGGTCAAGATGAAAGACGAAGAAGAATCATGGGAACCCATTCCATAAGCTGATTGTTGTCATGTTTTACAGTTTGCTCTTAAATCAATTTGTATGTATCTTCAAGTTGGGAAAAATCTCTGAAATTGACTCTATAGTTACCTCATCAAGGAGGAAATCTCCAAGCTTTAGCTGCATTCTCAACCTAATCGGTGAGGTGCAACAGGATATAGACATCCTCAATGTAACCAGATTTTCAGCATTCAGGCCAAAATGAATATAACTACTCCATAACCGTTACTGTAAAATATATATATATATATATATATATATATATATATATATATATATATATATATATATATATATATATAATTTGAAATAAAAACCTGAAATATATGATTTTATTATTATTATTTTTATAAAAATAATAATAATAATAAGAGAAATAAAAAATTAAAAATTAAAAATATATATATATATATATATATGTCTGAATACTAATTATGAATATAATTCAAATAAAATAAAAAAATCAAATGTTGAAGGAGGAACAACTTTTATACCATCTTGGATAAATTTAATTTCCTTGATAAGGAAATATTAAAATTGTTAAAACGTAATAAAAAGGAGCAACTTGTACACAGAATCGAATAAAGAAAAGTGTTTTCTGGGCACGTGAAGTTTAATGGTAATCACTTGTTTTCATGATTTTATATATATATATATATATATATTATTTTATTTTATTTTATTTTATATATTTTTTTAAACAATAACAAATATCTAATATAATATAAATAAATAAATAAAAATGTTAGAATAAATTGGATTGGAAGATTAGAGAGATCAAGCATGGAGTGGGTAATAGTGAATGGTGGTCTATTAGTTTTATTAATAAAAATATTGAAAGGTTATTATATATATAATGATGAATATATTTTTTTTTAAAGTATGTTTTTCGAACTACCAAATGTAGTTCATCATTAGGATAATGAAGATTGGTTGATAAGAGTATCCATATATATAATGCAGAGAAAAACAATGGTCAAAACCTATCATAAATGGAAAAATAGATTTAAAGAAAACAAGTAAAAAATGAAAACAACTAATAAATAAATGAACGAAAACTAAATAAACCCATCATAAAATAATATAAAAATAATAAAGACTAAGTCAAAAAACAAACGAATAAAAATATAAAATAAAATACAATAAATAAATAGATAAATAAAATAATAAAAAATTATCTATTTATTAGGCCGATAGGCCTTTTCTTTTGAAAGAGACCAATTTTTTTTCGTCAACATATGTTTTGTGCACACAACACCTGTTGTTGTTAATTAGTTTGTATACACTACACCTGTTGTTGTTCATTCGTTTGTGCAGACGACACCTGTTGTTGTTCATTCGTGGGTAATGAACCCTGTTCCGAATTCGATGGTTTAATGGAACAAGTGGGTAATGGAGAGTAATGGAACGAGAGGTGTAGTCTCATTATTCTTCACGACCTTCGCGCCTGGTATCACGACTCCCACGAACAACAGATTCCACAAATAATGCGGCTAGTATCACAACTCCCACGACGAACAACTATGTACTGTGTGGCGCGATCCACCCATTCCAATTTCTCTCCCACCTACAGCTGCACACCACATCCTCCTGTTCAATGGACGCCACAGGCTTCTGCTCAATGGACGCCACAGGCTTCTGCTCAACGATATTCAGTTCGCCCATCAAACAATAGGTATTTCTTGACTGGAAATTCCAATATTACAATCCATGCTGCAGCCATGACCTCTACAAGTCAATGTTATTACTAAGCTCATTCATTTTCTCAGAGTATAAAGAACCCTGAAACTCAGGGTTGTTTCCCATTGATGTTGACATTCATCTTAACTAGCTTCACTTTTGGTTCATTACCCTAGCATCTCTGACCTCAATACTATGTCGAATTGGTGTTTTCTTGTGCGTAATTTAAATCATTTATCTACTTTTCATGTCTCTTCCACATTGCTTTGTGTCTGATGTTGTTGTCCCAAAAGTAAAGGATATGTTTAGCTGTTGCACGTTTCAACAGTAAATACAGGCCATTGTAGTCTCCCCCTTTCACATTTCTACTACATGGCTTTTGATAAGGAATAGAGCCTAACTCGAAATCTATTTTTCCCTTCAATTCAAATAAAATTTCTCTCGATCTTTCCACCTCAACCTCAAGGGTTACCTGGTCTTGTAACTTCCTCTTTAACTGCTGGTTCAATGAATGCAACTCTTGCACTTTATCTTCTAAAAAAGCAGTATGTGCTTTTTGCTTCTCTCTGTACTTTTTTACCGCTTCTCGCTTTCCAGAAGGCCTTTAATTCTTTGCCAATGACTCTGATGTCCCACCCAATTGATCTCCTTGCTCTGTAGAGAAAAATTGGGTATGGCTGTGATAGAAGCCAACTTCTGGAATTCATAATCCTTTAAAGTGATTCCCATCATAGAATTTTAATCTTTTGGGTGATTCCAATGAGAAATTTCAGGTTTTGAATGCTACCCATCATTAACGTAGTGTGTTGGAAATGCATATGACGGGTTTTGTATCACAGGCATATCATTTTCTATGTTTGAACAATGTCTTTTATGAGAATTTTGGGATTGGAGTGACACCCATCATCGATTTCAGTGTTGAAAAATGGTTCATCATGGAAATATTTCATGGTTTGAGCGATATTTATTATAATATTTAATAATTGGAGCGTTGCCCATCACTGAAATTTCAGCTTACGGGCAACACAGAAAAAGTTCTTTGTTCTTCTTTTGGAAGGAGAAATATTTCCGTAAAATCCCCCACTTTCAATATATCCAAAATTGGGGGTGTTCACAGGTTTAACCAAATATGTCCTTGGCCCTTTAATACTTTTCACATACATATCTAACCCAAATGGGAGGGTTGTTTCCCACTGAAGTTGCATTCATCTTAACTAGCTTCACTTTTGGTTCATTATCCTAGCTTCTCTGACCTGAATACATAAGCCGAATTGGTGTTTTCTTGTGCGTAATTTAAATCGTTTATCTACTTTTCATGTCTCTTCCACATTGCTTTGTGTCTGATGTTGTTGTCCCAAAGTTAAAGGATATGTTTAGCTGTTGCACGTTTCAACAGTAAATACAGGCCACTGTAGTCTCCCCCTTTCACATTTCTACTACATGACTTTTGATAAGGAACAAAGCCTAACTCGGAATCTATTTTTCCCTTCAATTAAAATAAAATTTCTCTCAATCTTTCTGCCTCAGCCTCAAGGGTTACCCAGTCTTGTAACTTCCTCTTTAATTGCTAGTTCAATGAACGCAACTCTTGCACTTATCTTCTAAAAAAGCAATATGTGCTTTTTGCTTCTCTCTGTACTTTTTTACCGCTTCTCGCTTTCCAGAAGGCCTTTTCTTCTTTGCTAATGACTCTGATGTCCCACCCAATTGATCTTCTTGCTCTGTAGAGAAAAATTGGGTATGGCTGTGATAGAAGCCGATTTCTGGAATTCATAATCCTTTAAAGTGATGCCCATCATAGAATTTTAAGCTTTTGGGTGATTCCAATGAGAACTTTCAGGTTTTGAATGCTACCCATCATTAACATAGTGTGTTTGCAATGCATATGACAGGTTTTGAATCGCAAGAATATCATTTTCAATGTTTGAACAATGTCTGTTATGAGAATTTTGGGATTGGAGTGACACCCATCATCGATTTCAGTGTTGAAAAATGGTTCATCATGGAAATATTTCATGGTTTGAGAGATATTTATTATAATATTTAATAATTGGAGCGTTGCCCATCACTGAAATTTCAGCTTACGGGAAACACATAAAAATTTCTCTATTCTTCTTTTGGAAGGAAAAATATTTCCTTAAAATCCCCCACTTTCAATATATCCAAAATTGGGGGTGTTCACAGGTTTAACCAAATCTATCCTTGGCCCTTTAATACTTTTCACATACATATCTAACCCAAATGGGAGAGCTGGACTTGCTCTATATTTCCACTCCATAAACCTCAAACTTTTTTTTCAAATACATGTTGGGAAAACCATTTTTCATAGATCCTAATCAAACTTAACAGAGACATTGTCACTAGTTCCTGTAACACTTACAACTTAGGTGTCCGGCTTCAAGAGTGATACCATATTATCTCAATATTATCTCTTACTTGTATAAGTTGGAGCTTGCCATAATCTAGAAACCCACTAAACAAAGAAGTCATTCGTGGCATATTTTGGCTGATAAGGGTCCATTTTTTCTTCGAGCAGTTGCATGTCCTGCAAGAGCGTCTGAAGTTCATCCCTGCCCTTTTATTGTGATAGCTCAAAAATTTCCAAAATACAATATAAAAAGGCGTACTCCAAGATATAATCATAAAAATGAAATCTGAAAACATGCATATAAAGCATAAGATAAAATAGTCTTGAAAAAAATTCTTACTCTTTTCAGACATTGTAGTAGAGCAGTTTTTAATTGGCTTATGCTACTCCCACAAGAGGTTGGGTCAAACCAGCGTGCTTTCTCAAAAGTATAAAATCTACCTGACATAACTATTATATTTCATTAGCAACCCTAAGAATGGGAGCAACGCTGGCATGAGATAAAGGCACGATTTATGTGTCAAATATTTCTGTCAGAAATGTGCTCCTGTTACACTCACTCGGTTTCCAAATAAGCTCCTTTAGCAAAGAAAAGGAAGGTAGTCTTAATTAAAAGCAATGTCAATTTATAGAAGTACTTTACAGTTTATGTTTATTATCTATAATGTTGGGCAAGAGGTAACAAATACCTTTGGTTGTTAGATAGTGGTTGTAGTGACAATATGACCGAAGATAGGAAAGGACATTTTGTGAAAGCTCTTTAAAGAACTAAAAATATCACTTCATTAAGCTAGGTCTAAGACATAGGACATTTTGTGAATGCTCCATCAAAATACCTATAAGAAGTCTTGAATGGTGATATCTCTGTTGGAAGTATTGAATGGTGAGATCTTTGTAGATATGGATAGCTGATCAAATTTCAATTTTAGTCTTGTTTCAAAGAAGAAGCTATCTGCATCAAATACGTGTCTCTTGTAGTGTTAGCATTAGTGAATGGTTACATAGACCAACGCCTATTTACAATAATATTCTAGCCTAAGTCAGCAAAGAACCCCCCAGATGGTTTAGTATCACGTGTCCCACGTGTAAAACATGGATTTCTAAGGACACATGTCAGCTATGCATGTGTCTTTTTTATAGGACGAACCTATGTCATAATTTGAAAAGACATTTAATAATGTGTACTACCTCTAAAGTTTCAACCTACATAGTGTTCCTACCTCAAAAAAAAAAACAAAACAAAACAAAGACAATTTTTATCTTTTGCTTTTTAAACCTATGCCTTTTTCACATTCATATCCACAAAATTTAGTCCCACGCTAATTTATTATACCCTCCTCTAATGCATTGCCTGCAATTGGAAAGCTAAGTGTTCATTATGAACTGATCTATTAGATAGGGATTAAAGAAGTGATAATTCATGCTTCATTTGCAATTTATTTAATGCATTAATATCTCTTCCAATGCATTAAAATGAATTACAGGTGTTACATTACGAAGAAAAAAAAAGTTGTACCCGGCTATCGCGATGGAGCCAGCTTTGACTGAGAATGCCATCCCCATATTGCTGAATGGTTCAACTGAGATTCAACCTCTGCTCCAAATAATCAACATCGGATCTGTCTATTCATCAAAAAATAGCTCTTCACACTACCACATTACTCTTTCTGATTGGACGTATCAACACAGAACTTTGCTACCATTTTCTTATAGCACATAAATTGTATCTGAAGACATCCAGATCGGTTCGATCATTTTACTTAAGAAAGCAGCTTGCACAGTCTCTCAAAACTCTTCATAAGAATACATTGTGTATTAACCTTTTTCCTTTATTCTATTTGCATTATTCCTACATAACAAAGAATTTTACATTCATTTTTTTCTTTTAAAAAATTTCTTCATTCATTTCAGATCCATCTGAATCCTAGAACTTGAGGTTGTTCGACGTAACTCACCTCTGGTTAAAGACTCATCAGCACTATTACATGCCAAGGCAAGCGACTCCCATTCAAGCTCTTCATCAACAAAGGAGTCTCTGCCAACTATTGTAACTCCTAAAAATACATCCACAACAACACTTGTATCATTCAAATCACTCAATCCGTATCGAAATTACTGGTCAATTCAAGGTAGAGCATCAGCAAAGACACCCTTGAAAAATTACAGCACCGCACATGGCTCAAGAAAAGTCTTCGGTTTTGATCTCATTGGACGCGACAGAGATGAGATTCACCTTTCTGCATTTGCTGAATTAGCTGAATCCCTTTATAATCTCATTGAAGTTATGCAACTATATATTGTCTCCAATGGAACAATTAAACAAACCAACCCAAACTACAACCATTTAAAAAACAAATGGGAGATTTACTTATTTGTTGCGTCAACTGTTAAACCATGTTCAGAAGATGATCCAAGCTTCCCTTACCAAAGTTTTCATTTCAAAATGATCGCTGAAATCAAGTCCTCAAGCCCAAATACCATTGTAGATGTTCTTGGTGTGGTTAGCTCCACCTCTCCTGCTACAACAATTCGAAGAAGAGATGGGACTGAAACACTAAGAAAAACACTCACATTGAAGGACAAGTCAGGTTTTAGCATTGATTTAACAATATGGGGAAATCAATGTGTCTCTATAGGAAAGGACCTAGCTGAATTTCACTCTTCTGACAACCCGCCAATCCTTTGTGTCAAAGGAAGTCGGGTAACTGAATTTAATGGAATCACTATAGAGACAATCTCCACTACCACCCTTCTCATCAATCTGGACATTGAAGAAACCCACCAACTCGATACTTGGTTTCGTGATACAGGCTACAACTCTTCGTCTCCATCTTTGAGCAGAAACTATAATGTGGCTTCCAAACGAGCTCTACCACAAAAGACAATTCAAGAAATATCTAGCATGGAAGTCTCTGAGAAAGCAATATGGGTTTGGGTTCGTGCCACAGTGACTACTCTACACATGGACGACTTCTATTTTCTTGCTTGTCCATTAGATTTCAATGGGAAACAATGCATGAAAAAATTAATCTACCATTCTAACAATATTTGGCATTGTACAAAGTGTAAAGGTGAATTCCCAGAATGTGACTATCATTACAAACTAAAATTCGAAATACATGACCATATCGGACACCTTCAAAATGTCACTGCCTTCAATGATGCGAGAAATTAACTCATGGGCATCATAGCTAAAGACTTGTTCCTCCTCTCTATTGAACCAGTTGATCTTCACAAAATCTGTAGCCGAATATTAGGTCGCCACTTCTTATTTTCACTTTCCGTCAAAACAGAGTTCTACAATGGTGTTGAACATCTGCAACCTATACTAATAAGTTCAGAAGAAATTCAGTATGATGTTGCATGCAAGGAGGTCCTAAAAGACATTGCCACACTTACCAATTCACAATGCTCTATTATTCGTCACCTTTGACCTCTTTTCTTAGATGCACACCATGCTACTTTTGTGCACATAAAGGAACATCTCTGTATAGTTCAATTTTCAATACCATTGTAACATACAACCATGTTGTTGTACTGAACAATTTTCTTTCGAATTTTTTTTTTCAATACTTACAAATATGTATATTTACCCCTTGACAATTTAAATAATATAGATACCTATGTTTGGCACCACAGAAGTGGTTTTCTTTACAATAGTCTTTATCAACATGTATGGCATATTCAATTCAAACTCTCTCTATCACTTACTAATAGTTATTTACAAAGTTGAGCTTCTCACAAAATGTCATACATTTCATATGCATTCATAACTCAATTTGCTTTGCTAAAATTCCTCACATCTCATGCCTAACATAGATTTATTTGTAATTTCTTAGATATGTCATCAAACGATGAAGATGCAGATAAAAGAGCACGACGACGCCTTATTTATGCTCAAAATAAAAAACCAATAAATGCAAGTCAACGACTTCTTTATAAAAATTGAAAAAACACTATAGCTCCCACTACACAACCTCCCTCTTCAAGTGCTCTCCCAAATATGCATTCCAATTCACCCTACCTTCATCAAAACCTATATAACCCCCCCTATTTAAGAACACCGTCACTTTAGACACATAATAGATAACCTCTCTACATTGCATGTTTGCACACTATGCAAAGAATCATATCCATGTATGAAAAAAAAATTCACATGGTACACTTTCTTGCTCTTAGTGTGCAACATCTAAATCTACAAACCGTTTCACTCATGTGAACAACATGGACCCTGGCGAGCAACCAAATGTCCTACAAAATTTAACATATATTGAGGAAATGCTAATCGCATGTGTAAATCCCATTCTGCAAGTAACGCATGCTCGTGGTGGTCAATACAAATATAGTGGCCATACAATCAATGTCCCTCAAGACATCACTTCTATTGCGAAATACCTACCTCGCCTTGTTCTTGAGTTGGATATCCTCATTGTCAGAAGACAAAACCCTTCTGAAACATCTTATGAATTCATCGTCTCTAAAACACGTGTACTAGCAACTCTTGAATACAAACTCACTCATGATCCCTATTACAGAGATGTTGAACTCTGCCCATCTGCAATTTCTTCTCTACCAGATCAGCCTACAGATATTTCTTATCTTCTTCATAATGTAACCACGTCCTCATTTATACCCCAGGAAACCATAATCGATTCTACTCATGATCCTGATGCCATGCTAACTCCATTTGATATCCAACCTTCTTCATTTGTTCCAGTTCCCCCAAACTCGTGTACTGAACTTGATCACATTCGTGCTTACTTGCACTCCACAGATCCAAACTCAACCAATTCAATTGATTGGCCTACAATATCTCTATCACCTATCAACGAATACACTACTGAGGGCGTCTTTGCTATGGCATTCCCCACACTTTTCCCAACAGGCATTGCCATGATCGCACAACCAAGAATTACAAAATTTGAGATGCACAAATATGCGTTGCACCTATTACGCTACCATGAAAATCGCTTCGGCCAACATCCGAGATTCCCTTACTACATATATAACACGCTAATGCGGCACCGTAGCCAATCAACTGCCAATGTTTTTGTTAAAAAATACATTGAAAACAACTTGCCAACAATTGTTTCAGATTTGCGACAATGTCTTCATGACTTCCCACAATCAAGAATTGCTGAACAATTCATGCACTTTGGCTCATCCCTACGAGGTACACACTCTTTCTGGAACAAGCGTTGTAATGAGCTAACTGACATGATCACACAACTTGGAAGCCCAACATTTTTCTTCACTTTACTCACTGCTGATACCAAATGGCCTAACCTACACAAGATTATGCCTACTGACGTGCCCTCAGATTCAAACACTCATTACAAGAGGAGAATTCAAAATATAATTAACAATCTACATTTAACATCCCAATATATGCTTTGCAGATTTACAATTTTTCTTGAAGAAGTTCTACAAAAAGGCCCCCATGCAATTGACTATTGGTGCAGATATTTTCAATTACCATTTCTCTTTAAACCTAATATTAATTTACAATAGATCTTTAGCAATAACATCTTTCAATGTTGCATACAGATACGAATGGCAACATCGAGGATCTGCACACATACATGGATTCCTTTGGTTGCAAAATGCACCAAACATGGATTCCCTCAATTGGAACAATGACACAGAAGTTCTCAATGCTAAAAGACATTTTGACCATTATGTCACTGCTTGGAACCCGCGAGAACCCCAACATTGCAAATCTGTACTCCACCAATCATCAGAGCACAACCCATGTATTCTCGACACACCATCAATTTTTGCGTCAACCCAGTCATAAAACTATGAAGAGCTTGTGAAATGTGTTTAACGACATACAAAGTGTCATGCATCTTCTTGTCTTCGCAAAAAAAACAAAATTCTCAGTTGTTGCTATGGAATACCATGGGAGTTGAACCCCACATCTTCACTCTTCATAGATAATAAAGGTCAAAAAACCTACAAACCTGCATGTAACGATGATAGATTGAACATCCATAACACCGATCTACTTTCCATCTGGAGAGAAAATGTTGATTGCCAGCCAGTACTTTCACGCCATGTCGTGTTAACCTATATTTCTAAATATGCAGCCAAAGCAGAAAAAAAATCAGAAAGCTATAGCCAAATCTTATTACGCCTCTCAAACAACATCGCTCCAAACGCACCTACTATCACTGTTGTCCAAAAAATCCTTACAGAAACCATAGCAGAAAGAGACATAAGGGCACAAGAAATATGCCATATGTTGCAGAAATTACCACTCACACTTTGTAGTCGTACATTTGTTTCTCTAAATGTTAATACAACTGTATTCAGACGTGTTCTACATGCTTTCGAAAATCCACCCTCAACATCACCATTTATACTCGCATACATGAATAGACCTTCTTCATTAGAGTCGTTGCCCCTCATTGAAGTTGCACGTTCTTGGTCATTTTCTCCTCATCGTAAACAAAACCAATGGAAACACATTTCCCCTCCGATGGTTGTCCATATCTTGCCACGATACACCACAATCCCTTCCCCTACTGATCCAAGCTACGCAACCTTTTTTTGGGTTGAATTAATATTGTATTTCCCTTTCCATACCCTCCCCAATGACATTGGATCTAACAATGAGGAAATCATTGCACACTAGGAACAAAAAAAAGGAACATATAAATCATGGCATGTTCATCGTGAAAATGAAACCCCACAATATCCACGATTCGAAGATGAATCTACTCATGTATCTACCCCTCCTGACATCCCCCTTGACCCCATCCAAATGAATGAATGGGAAATCCTCTCTCACCTTCACCCAGGCGACAACATCGAAATTGATACCCTTGGAATCATTGGCAATCGTGAATTTGATCTTAATCATAATTGGTCTCACACTTACCTGCCTCTCAACTTGCAAGAAACTGCCATCAATTTCATTGAACACAATTGCTCAGATAGTCAAAACCAACATCGTCCTTTCTCAAACCTTCCCGAAAATCACATATTATCTCCTACCCAACAAAAAGCATTCACATATATTATTTCTCATTTGAAAAACCCTCTACCAAAACCCCCAACCAGAACCATCATACAAGGGACAGCCGGAACCAGAAAATCTACTTTAATAAAATCTCTGCAATGTGCATTTATTGCAAACTCCTCAGCATCTAAAATCCCATTGCTTCTACTTGCACCCACCAGTGTTGCAGCTTTCAACATAAATGCCCTTACAATTCACTCTGCCCTTCACATCCCTATCCAAACAATGCATCCTCTCGAAGGACAACCGCTCTTACACTTCCAAGAACAACTCCGCCATATACAATACATACTCATTGATGAAATGAGTTTTGTCGGGCCGAAAATGCTTTCCCGTATTGATGATCGCCTACAAGAGGCATTTCCCCTTCATTGAACTACACCATTTTGGAATCACTCCATTATCCTTGTCGGTGATTTAGGCCAGTTTCCACCTGTAAAAGACATTCATTTGTATGCTAGCACATCACGTGGCACTGCACTTTTGCGCAACTTCGAAATGGTCATAACAATAACAACTATTTTCCGCCAACAAGGTGCTGACCCTTCCCAAATTGCCTTCCGCCAGATTCTCGCAAATCTCAAGGATGGAACACCTACAATTGAAGATTGGAAACTCTTAATGTTGAGGACAGATTCCTCTATTACGCATGAAGATAAAAAAACATTTGAAGACTCCATGCACTTATATGCAACAAACAGTTTAGTTGCCTTGCATAACAAATCAATGCTTAAAAAATTAAACATGCCAGTAGCTGTGTGCTCAGCGGAGGAACATGGAGACCAAACCTTCGCTACATCTGAAGAATAACAACTAGACAGAAAGGTTCTGTTATGCAATTAACAAAAATTTACGCTCGCCTGCAACTTGTGGGTACATGCAGGGCTTGTAAATGGCGCACTTGGCACAATAATCACAATATTCTATGCACCTGACTCAAAGCCTCCAGAATTGCCATCCTTCGTGGTAGTCGATTTTAAACAATACAGAGGAACATCATGGGACATTTCACATCCCACATATGTGCCCATTTCCCCTATCACAAGAGGTGCACGTCGACAAATACCACTTCGAATGGCATGGGCTTTAACCATACACAAGTCCCAAGGAATGACATTAGATAAAGCAACAGTTGACATCGAACCCAAAGAATGCCAAGGTCTAACATTCACCGCCATTTCAAGAGTAAGATATCTATCAGACCTTCGAATCCATCTAGAATTTCCTTTCTCACACATATCACGAATGAAAGAAAATCCATATCTACAACATAGAAAGAAAGAAGATTCATTGCTCACATTGAAATCTATATAGACGATTACACTCTATCCAACAATAAACTCTTTGTTACATCTTCACCAAATGGTAAACAAACCTTAACCTTTTCCAAATTCCATACACAGTTACTTGCTTCTACATTTGTTCTAACACTGGTTATGCTCCTAATGTTCAAAATAAGTTTATGCTCACTTTCAGTATTTTAAAACTCTACATTTAGTACACTTTTATCAGTTGTTTACACTAACACTTATTGTTTCTCTTTTTTCATGCCCAACAGATATGGATTCACAGTATTTAAACACGCTCTACGAATGCTGCCAAGAGATTCAACAACAAGAACTTACTTTACATGATATACAACTGAGATTCCTTTCACCACAAGCATTGCCTCTGTACCATTTGCGTACAACAATTGCCTTGTTACAAAAGATCCGAAAAATCCTAAGAAAAACAATCCACATACATGAAAGAGATACACATTGGAAAATGCGTTCTGATTGGCAAGAACACCTTTCTCAACGTGGGGTCACAATAGACACCAATTGGTGTTGCCGATGTTGTGCATCGTCATATATATATGATTAGATATTTACTATCATTTACATGTATATGACATCACAAACATTTAGTGTTCACATGTATATTTATTCACCTTCAAATTTGTATATCTGTCTTTATAGAAATCATGTTTTGTTCAACTACTATACCATTCAATGTAATTACAATTGTTTCTGTAACATTCTTTTTCTTCATTGTTGTGCTTTTAACCCATTTCAAAATACTCTTTCTCAAGATGAGCATTATATTCTACCATAGCTTTTTTCAGTTTCTTATTCCGTCTCAAGGTGTTCACATTTTAGTCATGCTATTATGCTCTGTTCTGTGTTAAAACCTCTATATCTGTCATCTACTAATGTTTAACCTCAACTGGAAATAATGGTCACCTTGTCCCTTCAGGAATATTAAGGGTATTGAGGTTATTAGCTGAAATCACTGGTGAATACCTTAAATAGTCTAACATTAGTTATAATTTATTGATTGCATATGTTTAGGATAATTTTGTAAATAATAAGGATGCATAAGATATGTTTTCCATCTTAGTTTTTGTGTAATATTATAGGCATCTAATAAATAGCCCATTTGAGTATCTAACAACAACATAAATAGCTTGTCAACGAATTTTGTTACATAGAGTATTGGGTGATATTCAATAAGAATAAAGACGAGCTCTAGCTTAGTGTGGCAACAACTCAGCAATAGATGTGCAACCTCAAACTCAAGAACATTTTGGTGTATATCAGGCCCTAGGTTCAGATGGGTCTGGGCCAGTGTCCATTGTCCAAATTTAATGCACATAATATACCATCTAGATTGAATGCACCATTAGACAGGTGCACTCACAAATAATTCATAGATCACCATGATCCCTACCCAGGCTGAATAAAGCACCTTGTAACTTTTTGTGCCTAAGGTTAAACCCATTTTCATGCCTTTTTTTTTTTTTAGGTCAAGAACCATGAGGTTTGATGATAAAGAAGATAAAGATAGTAATTGTTTCACATAGTTCATATTGCAAGTTTGGAATTGACTGCCCTATAACACGGTACTGTGAATAAATATTGCAATTTCTATGGTAGAAATATGGTTAAACATGAAAAAAGGTTTGCTACTTTTTTCAATGCCCTTCATACAATGGTATATTTACAAAATTTGAGATAGGCAGCCATATATGGCTTCAACATTTACTGTTGCTAGAAAAATAAGTAACCCATAAACCAGGGACACTACACATCGGAGATCATAGATCATCACTACAGATATGAGACATGACTTCCATCTCCTCTTACTGAACTAAACCAAAATCAATACTTGATTTCTATCTATGTTTATATGTTTACTTCCTCTGGGGGTTTTCTCGTTTTCTATATCAGTTTATATCGATTTCTCTGACATTTATGCTGGGATATTTTATTGGCCTTGGTATCCAAATCGACCAGCTCACAGAGTTCCATCCCTTAACACGGGTATTTATTAAACTGTAATTTAAAGGCATGGAATCACATCGAAATAGTTATGTCTTTTCTATTTTGTAGCATATCACTTTCTTTGGCCCTTCAAGATAGTGGCATCTCCTGAGAGAGCATTAGATCAACATAGTAGGGTGCTGGTATTCCAACAACAAGGATACTCTTAGATAAAAAGGGTTTGTCACTCTTGGATAAAAAGGGGTCTGTCTTGAACCCATTGGCAGTGTAGTGAAACAGTGGAAGCCCTAATTAGCATTAGAAATAGCAACTTTATAACATCAGGGAGCCTGGAAAATAGAAAACTGAGTTGCTGTGTAAAAAATAGTACTAGCAGAGTCAAGTGATAGTGGTTGTAGCTAGATTGGATGACTATTAATTAATCTAGTAGCATAGGTACTATGAACTACAATCAAACTATTGAATATTGACTGAATAATCTAGGAAATTATTCATTTAGTACACTCGTTGTTTCAATGGACAGTCAGCCCTAGGTCAGTGTTTTTAATGAAGATTCATATTGTTGTTGCATCTTTATATTCATACCCACATATTGCTATGAATGCGTGCTACTGTTAATAGTTCACTGAAATAAAACCCTATCCAGAATAAAAACTCTAAAGGGAAAAAATTTCCTTAGGATTATGCATTCAGTACCAACACGACACAATTATACATCATAAATATTCTACATTTGTATTTGAAATCCACTGACCAAGAATTGGGCACCATGAAAATAAAAAGAATACCATGACGCCATGACACATCATGTCAAGGTGGTAATATTACAAATCATGAGATTGTGTTGCACAAGTTTGTTCAAATTTTAATTGTATTCTGCTGACAAATTCGATAAATTAATCCATGGCAATCAACATCATGTACAAGTAACCCTTTATAAAATCCCAAGCATAAAAATGCATTAGTGGAAATTCAGGATAATTTTATTTATCATGATATTCCAAATTTAGTTTACGGGTACACTTTCGAAATTTAATTACATGAATTATAGCTTAGTAGGTGACTGGGTTTAACTTCAAGCTTGGTGTTTGGTTTTGGTGCATAAGTGGTCAGCTTGACAAGAGGTGGACCTTGATTATTGGGTTTTGTTATTTGTATATTTCATGAGATTATATATTGTAGGTCGGTGAACTCTATGCAGATCATGATTGCTGGGAGAGACTAGAAGACATGGACACACCCAGAACATCAGATATCCAGTATTCCCAGCAGCTTCTCTAAACTGTAGTTCGGGTGAGTTCAATGTTCAAACTTGAAGGAATTTTTCCCCCAAAATAAATATGAAATCTGGTGTTCTGCTTTTCTGGTTTTTTGGGCCACCTCTTGGCAGTAACTGCCCTTCTTATAATGTCTACAACAGTTTTTCAAGTTTGCAAACAAATACAGGAGATCATACAGTGATGACCCCAACGTGAAACCAGTTGTGTGTCCGTTCTACTGCGACTATGTTGGATACCAGGTAATTTTACATTCTTATATCTTATTTACTCATTTTCTTTATAGATCTCTTTTTTCTAATAGATTTGGCCGTGGAAAAAATAGTGCTCATCTTATTTTTAAATAAAAGTTGATTGAAACCAGTTGTGTGTCCTTTCTACTGCAACTATGATGGATACCAGGTAATTTTACATTCTTATATCTTATTTACTCATTTTCTTTATAGATCTCTTTTTTCTGATAGATTTGGCCGTGGAAAAATCAGTTCTCATCTAATTTTTAAATAAAAGTTGATTGGTAATATAACAAGGTGAATTTTGGAAATTTAGAAGAACGATTAACCAATTGTCTTTAGAACTAGGAAACTTAACACATTCCACAAATCTGCATTTTAGTAGAGTACTGGGCTGACAAATCTTTCAAATGAAAGGGCTATGGTAATATGAGGGGATTGTCAAAGATTCATGCCAATATTGGAGTCTATAGTTCATAAATCGTTCTGTTGTCATTTCAAAAATTTTATAGCAACAACAAACAAAGTAGTTTCTTGGTGAAAATAAACACCCAACATACCTACTCTTATCAGCTGAAATATCAGACCAAACCTTCCCCTTATGAAAACTAACATATATGCCACCTAGTTTACAGGATGAATTGCTATGGGGTGCTATATGGTTGCACAAGGCAACACAGAATAGATCATATCTTCAGTACATTGTAGCTAATGGCTTGTCACTGTTGTGCAGAAATTCTTGATGGCTGGTGTGAAAAGTCTGCAAAACTACAACGGGTATGCTGATGACTTCATCTGCTCTGTATTTCCAGGATCACCTATTTCTCTGCATCTATACACTCCATATTTGATATTAATAGGCCATTTTTTATGTTGATGGCAAAATTAATTTTATAAATTTTAAAACATTTTGAAAATCCAATTGGTATAAAGTAAAGCCAAGTAATTGACCTGCCTTATATCATAATTTTATCTCTATCTCATTTCTAAAATCTGCCAAAATTAAGATATATATAAACATGAATATTAATAATAAAAATTCAAACCTTGAATGCCTACTTAATGATTTGTTTCTTGACATCTGTTCATACCATGGACAGATCTATTCATACCATGGACGTCAGCGGTGGAACACAAACTTTTTGTGTGAATACTTCTATGCAGGTCAATGATGGGACACAAGGTTCTGTTGTGAATATCCCTATTCAGATCAACGGTGGCACAAAATTCTACAAAACAGGGGATAACATCATGCAGCTTCATTTTTCCAAACAATTATGTGCTTTGGAATCATATCTTGGTTTGTCAGAGACTCCTAATCGTAAGGCAACTGTGGATGGATCAACAGAAGTAATGGGTCATAATGCAGGCTCTTTTCCATAGGAGGAATGTTCCCTGAAACCATGGTTCTATGACGACCTCCCAAATTCTGGTTCAGTTTATGATAGAAATTTTAGTGATCATGGGTGGTGTTCATAGACAATGAGAGGTTGATTGGAGAGGCTGCCAAAAACCAGGTTGCATTCAATGCCGAACGAACCATCTTTGATGTCAAGAGACTCATTGGGAGAAAGTAACTAGTACTCTGACCTCTGATTTTCCCATTCATTAGATAATTAGATTTATTTTCCCATTCATTAGATAATTAGATTTATCGCAAGTCCAATTCTCGCCTTGATATTGAACCCACAAGGTTGGCAGTCATAAATGGACATGTTAGATCAGGGGTCAAGCAACATTCTGGCTGGGGTCAGATCTGGATTTGATTTCTGCCCTGTCCAAAGTTTAAGAAAATATTTTAAAACTTTTAGTTGATGAGCACAATTAAATGAAATTTTTTGTTTCATATAGGTTTGAAGACAAATAAGTTCAGAAAGATATGAAATTGGTACCATACAAGATAGTGAACAAAGAAGGGAAACCTTATATTCAAGTTCAGGTACGAGATGGAGAGAAAAGGTGTTTAGCCTCGAGGAAATCAGTGATGTGATTTTTATTAAGATGAAGGATATTTCAAAAGCATTCCTTGGCAAGAAAATAAAGGATGATGTGGTGACTGTCCCTAGTATGCTTTCTTTCTAAAAAAAATTATGAGGTTGTGTTCCACCAGTTATTGACTGCATTATGACTGTTAATTTGTGGGCTTGCGCAGCTTATTTTAATGATGCACAGTGCCAAGAAACGAAGGATGCTAGTGTTATTGTTGTTTTTAATGAAACTCGTATCATTAATGAATCCACAGCTGCAACAATAGCGTATGGCTTGGACAAGAAGGGTGGAGAGAAAAATATTGTTGGTTTTTATCTTGGCGGTGACACGTTTGATGTCAGCGTTCTAACTATTGACAACGGAGTTTTTGATTAACGGTTTTGAATTAGCCATGGAATTATCTTGTCATAATGAATACATTGCAATTATGATGCTAATGATATTTTCCCCAAGTCCTCCAAACATTGAAGCATTGGACTTATTCCATGGGAACTTTGTTTGAAGTTTTTTTTAAGCGATCAAACCTAAATTCCTTTTAAAGAACATGTAAGTTGTAATCTGAAATGAAGGATTGTCTTTTATGTTTGTTTTGTTCTATGCTAATATTAATTTATATTATATGTTGTAATAGTTTTGATGACGTATGGTAATATTAATTTATATTATATGTGGTAATGGTTTTGATGGTTAAATAAAATAATATGGTTGGGCACTTTATTTTCACGAGAAAATGGAAAAATGAATAAATAGATAGATAGCATTTTTATCAATTTTGTGTTGGAAAAATTATATTTCATAAATCAAGTTTATATTAGGAAAATAATGATTATTCAATGTTATTAGAAATATAAATATATAATTACAAGTATAAATGAATCTTAATTCTAGATTTGTAATGCATTGAGAAGGATCAAATCTTTCACTTTGCAAGTCTTTATTAAAGTATAAAACTTGATAAGATAACTACACCTCAAGGGATTTGATCGGATACATCTTTTGGCCAAGAGTGATAGATCTATTAAGATATGATTTTAGTGATATATTTTCCCTTGAAATCTTGACAATATTGAAATGATGAATTCAAATATATATGTTTATGAAATTATCACAATTTAATAATCTTATCGGCCTCTCTTTGCACCTTTTGGGGCAACTGTTAGTTTATTGTATTTTATTTTATATTTTTATTCGTTTGTTTTTTGACTTAGTCTTTATTATTTTAATATTATTTTATGATGGGGTTTATTTCATTTTCGTTCATTTATTTATTGGTTGTTTTCATTTTTTACCTTTGTTTTCTTTAACATCTATTTTTCCATTTATGATAGGTTTTGAGAGTTGCTTTTCTCTACATTATATATATGGATAGTCTATCAACTAGTCTTCATTATCCTGATGATGAACTACATTCAGTTGTTCAAAAAGCTTCACTTCAAAAATTTCTTGTGTGATTTCCAGAAAAAATTTATTATAATATGATATGGATCACAGAAGTTTACACTCCCAATTTTTTTTTTAAAGATTCGCATGTTTAAAAGAAATCAATGATTCACACATCACATAAAAAAGAAGAAGGTAAGGTATGTATTTATACTTAAAAAAAACTACCTTTTTTTAATGAATAATTAATTGTGAGTTATATATTAACACTATAATAATATTTAATACATTATTTTTACAGTATTAAATAATTTCTTTAAATGAAATAATTTCATTTAATTAAAATTAACATATTATTTTTGGGTATCTAAAGTTAACTAAATTACACTAATATGAGATCATTCACAAGTTGTTAGCTAATTACATTTTCCTAAACAAAATGTTAATTAAATTTAATTAATATTATGCAATATCAATATTAATTAAGGTTACCAAAAGATAAATTAAGGTTAAGAAGGCATCTAAGGGTGACTAGTAGTGTATCTTAATGCGCACTTAGTGAGCAATGGGAGAGGAATGGGAGAGGATATAGTAGATCCATGAGGATCTACTAAGCATTAGTAACGTTTGATTATGAGCATATCAAAAGGAAAAATTACACCTATCATTTTGTAAACATGTTGAGCTAAGTAAAAACTCACAAGGTCCTAAGTTGTGACAATAAGTTTGTCCTAAGTTGTGACAATAAGTTTTATGGGTGATACAGTTATTTGGACAATTCAAAATTACGAGGACGCGAGGAAATAGAGGTCAAGGAGGGTCATCACAAGGACCTCCTACAAATAACCCATTGTCATCGCCAGAGCTTGCTCTCATCTTGCGCTCCCTAGAAGAAATTAATGAGACTTTAAGAGGGCGCCAAGCAAATCAGGTGGAAGTGGAGCACCCTCCATCGGGGCTAGGCAATCTCGAGGGATCAAGAGATTCGGATAGAGGACATCCAATTGAGGACATTAGTGGGGAGCTCCAAAATATTAAGCTCTCAGAGTTTGTTGGAGGTCGTGCCAACGAACGAGCATAACCCTGGTTAGAGGGAATGAGTAGGTGTTTTGCACTAAGAGATTATACTTCCAATTCAAAAGCTAAATAAGCGATATTCCAACTTAGAGATAGTGCCCTGAACTGGTGGGGTAACTTAGAGCGTCAACTACACCTCACTCCTAACACAGTTACCTGGGAATTATTTGAGGAGAGGTTCAGGAAAAAGTACCTACCAGCATTTTATGAAGAACAACAACTAGGAGCCTTCCATGCTTTGGTACAAGGAAATCGCACAGTAGAGGAATATGAGATTAGATTCATGGAATTGGTCAAGTATGTCTCCTACATGGACATTGATTAGCACCAAGCATATCATTTCATTTATGGATTGAACCCTAAGATTAGGGAAATGGTACGGATGTGGAAACCATCCTCAGTTGCATAAGATGTTGAACATGCTCATTATGTTGAAGAGCACTTAGACTTAAAAGGTGGAAATAAAACTATTTTTCCACACCAACCAAGGTTTATGGGGAAGGCCCTTCGTACCTTCTTGAGGCCATCACCATATGGAAATATGGTTGCGCCCATAACGCCGACAATGGGGATTTCAATGGTTTCCAATACAACTTCATAGACAACTTCAAGGACTCATGCAAATCACATTCAGACACGAGGAGCCACGAGCAGGGGTAGGGGTCTCAGGGGAAGGAGATCTTTCCAAATAACTCCACAACATTATGTTTAAATTCTACCTCACATCATTTGTTGGGGATGTGGGGGACCTCATTACCAGTGTGATTATCCTGAGTTACAAATAGGTAAAAACCCTAGAGAAGGAAAAGCACCAATGGGGGAAGCAAGAAACCACCATCGAATCTATGCAGCAATTGATAACCATCAAGTTTAACACAAGTCTGTTGTGGTAGAAACTGCAGGTATGATAAACAATGTAAAAGTTTTAAAAAAAAATTGATTATGGTGCTACAGATAATTTTATTTCACCAGTTGCATTAGAAAAATGTGGGTTGGTAGCCTATGAGCACGATGAATTTAAACGAGTCAAAATGGCTTATGGGATAAAACAAGCAGTAGGACCTAGTGTTAACCAATGTCAAGTGAATCTCGGGGTGTGTACAACTAAGTTGAAGGCATACGTCACAACATTGGGGACGTACGATGTAATCATCAGAATGGACTGGCTAGAAGCTCATCGAGCTTTGGTAGACTATTTCAAAAATAAGGTTATTTGTTTAGATGATGAAGGTAGGTCAATTGCAATTTGTGGTATCAAGAGAGGAGTGCCCCTACGATTAATATCCACAACGATGGTAAAACATTGTCTCCGAAAAGGTTGTAAACTATATGTTGTTGAGGCGGTAAGTGACCAAAAAGGACCCTCCCTAGATCAATACCAAGTTTTGTTAGAATTCAAGGATGTTTTCCCCAAGGAATTGCCTGGGTTACCACCTGTGAGGGAGATTGATTTCACAATCGACTTAAAACCTGGTGCATAACCAATCTCCAAGACACCCTACGGGATGACAGCCCCAGATCTTTGTGAGTTGCAGATGTAGTTAAAATAGCTTTTAGGCTTGGGATTTATTAGACCTAGTATTTCACCTTGGGGTGCACCAACAATTTTCGTCAAAAAGAAGGATGGATCTTTAAGGCTATGCATATATTATAGGGACTTGAATCGAGCCACAATAAAGAATAAGTACCCGATACCTAGAATAGATGACATATTTGACCAAATGAAGGGAGCAACAGTTTTCTCAAAGATTGATTTGCGATCTAGATACCACCAATTGAGGATAAAGGAAGATGACATCCCAAAAAATGCATTTCGGAGTCGGTTTGGGCACTACGAGTTTGTAGTTGTACCATTTGGTTTGACCAATGCACTAGCATTATTCATGAGTCTCATGAATGGTGTGTTCAGGAAATATTTGGACCAATTTGTGCAAGTATTTCTAGATGATATTCAGGTCTATTCCAAGAATGAAAAGGAGCATGAAGAGGACCTAAGGGTTGTGCTAACCTGCTTAAGGGAAATTCAATTGTATGGAAAATTGTCAAAATGTTCCTTCTTTTAAAATAAATTCATTATCTTGGGCACATCATTTCAGGAGAAGGAATTTTAGTTGACCCAGAAAAAGTAAAGGCCATAATGGAATGGCCAGTGCCGAAAACTTCTCATGAGGTGCGTAGCTTCATGGGGCTAGCAGGTTATTATCGCAGATTTGTGGAAGGGTTTTCGAAGATTGCAAAACCCATCACCACATTACAACGAAAAGGGGTTAGGTATGAATGGACATATGAACGTAACACTGCATTCACTGAACTAAAGAGGTTACTAACAAGTACACCAATCCTTCGAGTGTCTAACATGGAAAAGGACTTCATTATCTACAAAGATGCTTCAAAGCAAATATTGGGAGCAGTGTTGATGCAAGAAGGCGGAGTAATAGCTTACACATCCAGAAAGTTGAAGAAACATGAAGAATTGTATGCTACCCATGATTTAGAATTAGTAGTAGTGATGTTAGCTTTAAAAACCTAGAGACACTACTTCGTTGGGAGAAGCTTTGAGTTAATAACTGATCATCAAAGCTTGAAGTACCTCTTCACTCAGAGATATTTGAATGCTAGGAAAAGGCAGTGGAGTGAATTCATGAGTGAGTATGATTTTGGGATCTCATATATTAAGGGAAAGGAGAATGTGGTGGATGATGCACTAAGCAAGAGGCCACGAACCTTCTCTTTAGTACCCTTGAGGGTTAATTTGAGGGAACGTGTGTTGGAAAATCTCTTTGAAGATAATTGGTATCTGAAGATTATATCAACACTCCAGAGTGGGAAGCAGATAGAACCAAATTTTGAGGGTTATGTCCTTGAACCAGATGGACTATTGAGATTTCAAGGAAGAATGTGCATCCCTAAGGAAGGGAGTATAAGAATAATCATCCTTGAAGAGTTACATAGAGCACTTTATTGTGCACATCCTAGAGTGAAGACAATGTATGTTGACATGAAGAAACTCTTCTTTTGGGCAGGCATGAAGCACGACATAGTCTAGTTTGTCACCAAATGTCTTGAATGTCAATGAGTGAAGGCTGATCATCGCGATCTAGCAAGACTCCTACAACCGCATGACATCCCTATGTCTAAATGGGAGGTCATTTCTATTTTCCACTCACTTCATAGAGGCACAATGCTATATTGGTTGCAGTTGATAAATTAACCAAAAGTGCCCATTTCATCCCAATGAGAGATACTTATGATGTTACTGATGTGGCACACATTTTTATAAGTGAAGTTATTCGACTACATGGGTTACCCTCAAAGATCATTTATGATAGAGACTCTCGCTTTACATCTAGGTTTTGGACAAGTTTTCAATCAACATTGGGGACTCAGTTGAACCTAAGCACTGCATATCATCCAAAAACAGATGGGCGGACTAAAAGAGTAAATCAGGTTATGGAAGACATGCTCAGAATGTACGTCATGGATAATTAGACTCAATGGGAAAGGTACTTACCATTGGTAGAGTTTTCCTATAATAATAGTTACCACAGTTCCATTGGGATTCCTCCTTATCAAGCTCTATATGGGAGGCCATGCAGGACGCCATTGCGTTGGGAAAAGATATAGGACCAAGTAATAGTTGGGCCGGAGTTGGTACATGAAATGGAAGAACATGTAAGACTGATTCGGGAAAGGTTAAAGGAAGCACAAGATAAACATAAGAGTTATGTCGATGCACACAGGACTAATCGTAGTTATGAGGTAGGAGACCAAGTTTTTATTCGTATTCAACCCAACAAAAGCACCATACGGTTTGGGAAAGGGAAAAAGTTGTCACCTCGGTTTATAGGACCTTTTAGAATCAGGGAGAAGATTGGATTAGTTGCCTATCGTCTTGTACTGCCACCCCATTTGCATAAAACTCATGATGTTTTTCATGTATCTATTTTACGACATTATGTTTTTGATGAATCTCATAAACTATACTGGAGGGAATTGTAGGTATCGGACTTAGGAACCATAATGGTCAAACCATTACGCATATTGAAACATAGGGTTCGACATCTCAGATGTCGCATGGTGGGCCAGGTTAAGGTCCAGTGGGACAAGTATAGCCCAGGATCTACTACCTGGGAGGATGCAGAGACTATATGTCGTGACTACCCCTCACTTTTCGAGTGTCTGTGATGCCCATTTTGACTTAGGTAACTACCTATGCTAAGACTCTATTTGTAGTTCCATGTTATTTTATGAACGCTATGTAATATTGTTGCATTTTAGTTGGACAATTGAAACTACTTATATAAATCAATAGATATATTAGGTATTGTTGATTAAAATATTTGATGTACGATTTACCTGATGTACGACTTACTTGGTAATGATTTATCTAGTGCATGACTTCTCAAAGTTATTGTTGTTTGACATATGACTTAAGGGGATATGATTTATCTAATGAATGACTTATCAAAATTGTGATTTATCTAAGATTTATTTCCATTATGTTTTTATGAAGTGAAAAATTGAGACATGGATGTTGGACTTCATAACATGACGATTAAGATCACTTATCTATATATGCTTTTGGTTGTTATGTATATTCATGAATGAGAACTAACCTGCAGGTTGGAAAGAACTATATGATAACCAATATATATGCTTCCGATGGAAAATTTTGACATATCCGACGAGGAATGATATGATTTACATTGTTCTATTACATTTTGTATCTCCTTGATATGCACTATGATGAAATGGGTAAAGTGTAAATGATGCAGGTGACAAGACTACCTTACTGGATTTTTCGATGACAAGTATCCAACTAGATTTGTAGTGTGGTCCATAGTAGGGCGTTGACCCTTTTTTTGAGGACGGGTGGAGGCATTTCCCATCGTGTAACCTCCAAGCCTGGAATCGTGGGAGGGAAGTGATGGAAACGATCCCCTAGACGTGTGATGGCGGTTGCCAGTTGCTTGCTGGGGAAGTTAGGATGACGAAAAAATCAGCCTCAAAGCCTAGGATGACGAAAATCAGCCTGGAATCGTGGAGGCATTTCCCATCGTGTAACCTCCAAGCCTGGAATCGTGGGAGGGAAGTGATGGAAACGATCCCCTAGACATGTGATGGCGGTTGCCAGTTGCTTGCTGGGGAAGTTAGGATGACGAAAAAATCAGCCTCAAAGCCTCAAAGCCTCTGGAAAAACTGCTAGCCTCAAAGCCTAGGATGACAAAAAATTAGCCTCAAGGCTCCAAGGGAGCCCATCAGAAACATAAATAATGAAGGTCATCTCCTGGAATTGTAGAGGTATGGGGAGCAAAGTTAAGGAAGAAGCCATTAGAAGCTTAATAAGAACAGAATCTCTAGATATACTTCTCATCCAGGAGACCAAGCTGGAAGACGTAGTCTTCCTGCTGCAAGCAAGAAACTTTGGATCAAAAGTGATGCAAGAGCAATCTCTTCCCGGGGTGCCTCGGGAGGGATTGGCACTCTATGGAACGCCAGCAAATTTGCAGTCATCTATGAGGCTAGTAATACTCATTGGTTGATGCTTAAAATGCAGAATCTGGACACCAAAGAATTTTTTTGCCTTTTCAATATATACTCTCCAGTCAATTTTGGGGAAAAAAAGGACTGTTGCAATTCTATAAGGCAACAAGAAGACTTGAAAAACCTGGAAAATATAATCATTGTTAGAGACCTCAACCTCACTCTCCACTCGTCCGAAAAAAGAGGAGGTAGCGCAGTCCGAGATCCGGCAAGGGAATGGGCAGAGGATCTTATGCAAGACTGGGATTTGTTGGATATCAAGCCTTCCTCAGGTAAGTACTCTTGGTCTAACAAAAGAGCTGGCCCAGGTCATATTGCTGCCAGATTAGATAGATTTTTCATCCAAAGCTCCTTTCTGTTACTAGGATTAGAACCTAGAATGTATATTCTCACAAATAGCATTTCGGACCACAAGCCCATAAAGCTAGAACTCCTGGCCCATCTAGATCTGGGCCCTATTCCTTTCAGATTTAGTCCCCTCTGGGTCAAGGAGCCAGACTTCATGCAAATAGTCAAGGATTGTTGGAGACAGCCAGTCAAAGGATCTCCTTTCTTTGTCTGGGAGGAAAAGCTTAGAAGGGTGAAAGGAGATTTAAAATGTTGGGCCAAAACCCTGTCCAATCCTGCTTCAAAAAGAAAAACCATCAAAGCTTCTCTTGGCTCTCATCAAATTCAAATGGAGAACGCTATTGTCACAAAGGAGCTGCTAGATCAAGAGGCTCAGCTACAGCAATGTTTTCATAAGGCCTGCTTAGCTGAAGAAGAATACTGGAGATTAAAATCTCGAAATCTCTGGCTTAAAGCAGGGGACGGGAATTTTGCTTTCTTTCATAAACAAGCCTAGGCTAGGAAATCCTTCAACACAATTTCTTAGATCAAGGAGGATAACGTCACCCACAAGGAATTTGAGGACATTAAGAAAGCAGCCTTTTCTCACTTCCAAAACTTGTATAGTGAGGACACGGATCCGGACCAATATTCAGATCTGTTAGACATTATTCCTTCTTCAATCTCTCCTCGTATGAACGAGATCCTTGAGGCCAAATTCACTAAAGAAGAAGTTAAAAAGGCCCTTTTTTCCATGGATCCGGATAAGGCCCCTGGACCAGATGGCTTTTCTGCCAGGTTCCTCCAAGTTTGCGGGCTGATAGTTGAAAAGGATCTCTTCAAAATGGTTCAAAAATCTCAAAATAGTCAGAAAATAGGAGGCAGCACAAACTCAGCTTTTTTAGCCCTCATCCCCAAGGAAAAAGGCGCCAACAACTTCAGCAGATTCCGTCTGATTTCCTTATGCAATACAGGGTACAAGCTAATCACCAAAGTAATTTCAAATAGACTGAAGCTCATTCTTCCCAAAATAATTCCGGAGAACCAAGGAGGCTTCATCCATGGAAGGCAGATCGTGGACAACTTCACCCTTGTCCAAGAGGCAATTCACTCAAGTCTTCGCCGAAAAGAACAAGGAATGGTGATCAAACTCGACTTAGCAAATGCCTTTGATCGAGTAAATCATAGCTTTCTGTTAAAAGTCATGAGCAAGTTTGGTTTTGGAGTAAACTTCATTAAATGGACCCGGGCATGCATCTCGGAGCCATGGATTGCTCCTCTTGTAAATGGAAGAGCCACTGAATTTTTTAAAGCTTCGAGAGGGCTTAGGCAGGGGTGCCCTCTCTCCCCTCTGTTCTTTTTCATCCAAGCCTCTGTCCTAAACTTCCTTTTAGACAAAAAGATGCAAGATCAAGATATTAATGGATTGTGTATTGCAAGAGGGGTCAAAAACATAAACCACGCCTTATTTGCGGATGACACTATGTTATTGGGAGCTGCCACTCTCTCCTATACCACCAAATTCAAAGTAGTATTGGATGAATTCTGTGAGGCCTTAGGAAACGCCTTAAATAAGAATAAATGTCATATCTTTAGTTGGAACACATTGCCCATATTTCTCTTTGCTATCTCCAGATGTTTGGGCTTTGCAGCCTCCTCTACTTGGACCTCTTTCAAATACTTGGGCCTTCCTGTTTATCACAAAAGACCTGCAAGCAAAGACTGGCTCCCTCAACTCGAAAAATTCAAGAGCAGGATCCATGCCTGGGGATACTCCTGGCTCAACATTGCTGGTAAATTTGTCCTAATAAAATCTGTGCTCACCAGTCTCTCTCTATTTCAATTTGTTGTGCTTCTCGCTCCGGAAAGCATCTTAAAAAAAAAGGAGGAGTACATTCGGAGGTTCTTTTGGAAGGGAGGCAAACAAAATGAAAACAAGATTCCCCTTATCAGTTGGGAAACCATCTCCAAGCCTTTGTGGGAGGGTGGTTTGAATTTCAAAATTCTCTGTCAGCAGAATGTAGCTATGGCAGCGAAGATAATTTGGAAGATCATCGCACCCAAGCCAGGCTGGGCTCAATTGGCTCTCTGGAAAAAACATTTTAGAGGTCCTCGATCTAGCTGTTTGGACAACGTGATCCATTTTCCTAACTCGTCTTTCCTTAAACTGTATGGTAAAGCTGCTCCTTTAGTCAAAGCGCACTCCTACTGGATTCCAGGAAACGGCAAAATATCAACATCTGGACTGTTAAAATTATGAATATGGAACCTATTGAAGACAGAGCCTCCATAAGAGCGTTGTGCTGCTGGATGGATGGAGAGGGGTTGTGTTCATTGTGGGATATCTCGCTGTGGAGCGATTCTGTTTGGGCAGGTTGGAAACATATTGAGGTGCCGGCTCATCTGATCAATGAATGGTCCACGCCGCAGGAGCTCCTTCATGGATTGGCACCTTCGCACATAAGGAAAAGAGACTTGAAAGGCTGGGGACCGAATGCCAGAGGCTATGTTGTCTCCATGGGATATGCTAAGCTGAAAGAGAGACCACACGTCCCCCCTGACCCAACACCTTGGCATGGTGTCTGGCGTTTTCCTTCGTGGCCCAAAGTCGACTATTTTTCTTGGCTTTTTTGCCATGGTAAAATTCTAACGTATGACATCCTGCAGAGGAAAGGGTTTTATGGCCCTTCCATATGTTCGTTGTGCAATGAAAATGCAGAGACAACAGTCCATTTAATGCTTGATTGCAGTTTCTCTAAGCAGATTTGGTTCTCCTACATTCACAATCTGGATCCCAGCATTTCGCTTCCTTGTTCCACTGCTGATCTATTCTCTAATTGGGCCAACAGGTATCCTGGCCCTCCACCTAAAAACCAGGTAATCAAAACTGCATGGTCTGTCCTTCCAAAGGTTATTTGCTAGCAGATCTGGCTAGAACGAAATAGAAGAATTTTTAAAAATACTAACAGAATCACAAGGCCTTAGAAATCAAGATTAAGTGTCATCTAAAAGAGTGCTTAACTGATTTAAAAGATTATTCTAATCTTAGCCAACAGGACATTGCTTGGGGATCATACCTTGACTTACAATTCCAAACATCAGTTAGAAACGTCCCTCCTCCCAAAGACTGGCAAATAAGAAAATCTGAAACTGACTTTCAAGACTGGCTCTCATCTCAATCAAGACACTCTCTCTTTTTTGATGGGGCAGCAAAGGGCAATCCGGGCAAAGCTGGTGCAGGAGGCGTTGTTGTAAGTCCAGTTGGGGAAAAAATTCATTCCTTTGCTTGGGGGCTTGGCCATTCATCCAGCATTCAAGCTGAGGCTTTGGCTCTCTTCCAAGGTCTCAAGATTCTCAAAGACTCAAATATAAGTGAAGCTAATGTTATTGGAGATTCCCAGATCATCATAAATGCAATGGTCTCCAACTCCCCAGCTTTGGATCTTAAGCTGGCAAGGCTGATAGCTAGAATTAAGGGTTTGGAAAACGCTTTTCAGAAGCTGAATTACTATCATGTGCTAAGAATTCATAATAAAGAGGCGGACATTGAAGCCAACAAAGCTGCCCTCCTCTCTGCTGGGGTCAAGATGAAAGACGAAGAAGAATCATGGGAACCCATTCCATAAGCTGATTGTTGTCATGTTTTACAATTTGCTCTTAAATCAATTTGTATGTATCTTCAAGTTGGGAAAAATCTCTGAAATTGACTCTATAGTTACCTCATCAAGGAGGAAGTCTCCAAGCTTTAGCTGCATTCTCAACCTTATCGGTGAGGTGCAACAGGATATAGACATCCTCAATGTAACCAGATTTTCAGCATTCAGGCCAAGATGAATATAACTACTCCATAACCGTTACTGTAAAATATATATATATATATATATATATATATATATATATATAATTTGAAATAAAAACCTGAGATATATAATTTTTTTTATTATTATTTAAAAAATAATAATAATAATAATAATAAAAATAAAAATAAATAAATAAATAATAAAATATATATATATATATATATATATATATATATATATATATATATATATATATGCCTGAATACTAATTATGAATATAATTCAAATAAAATAAAAAAATCAAATGTTGGAGGAACAACTTTTATACCATCTTGGATAAATTTAATTTCCTTGATAAGGAAATATTAAAATTGTTAAAATGTAATAAAAAGGAGCAACTTGTACACAGAATCGAATAAAGAAAAGTGTTTTCTCGGCACGTGAAGTTTAATGGTAATCACTTGTTTTCATGATTATATATATATATATATATATATATATATATATATATATATATATAATTTTATTTTATATATTTTTTTAAATAATAACAAATATCTAATATAATATAAATAAATAAATAAAAATGTTAGAATAAATTGGATTGGAAGATTAGAGAGATCAAGGAGTGGGTAATAGTGAATGGTGGTCTATTTGCTTTATTAATAAAAATATTGAAAGGTTAGTTTATATATATATAATGATGAATATATTTTTTTTTTAAATATGTTTTTCGAACTACCGAATGTAGTTCATCATTAGGATAATGAAGATTGGCTGATAAGAGTATCCATATATATAATGCAGAGAAAAAAAATGGTCAAAACCTATCATAAATGGAAAAATAGATTTAAAGAAAACAAGTAAAAAATGAAAACAACTAATAAATAAATGAACGAAAACTAAATAAACCCATCATAAAATAATATAAAAATAATAAAGACTAAGTCAAAAAACAAACCAATAAAAATATAAAATAAAATACAATAAATAAATAGATAAATAAAATAATAAAAATTTATCTATTTATTAGGCCGATAGGCCTTTTCTTTTGAAAGAGACCAATTTTTTTTCGTCAACATATGTTTTGTGCACACAACACCTGTTGTTGTTAATTAGTTTGTATACACTGCACCTGTTGTTGTTCATTCGTTTGTGCAGATGACACTTGTTGTTGTTCATTCGTGGGTAATGAACCCTGTTCCGAATTCGATGGTTTAATGGAACGAGTGGGTAATGGAGAGTAATGGAACGAGAGGTGTAGTCTCATTATTCTTCACGACCTCCGTGCCTGGTATCACGACTCCCACGAACAACAGATTCCACAAATAATGCAGCTAGTATCACAATTCCCACGAAGAACAACTATGTACTGTGTGGCGCGATCCACCCATTCCAATTTCTCTCCCACTTGCAGCTGCACACCACATCCTCCTGCTCAAAGGACACCATAGCCTTCTGCTCAATGGACGCCACAGGCTTCTGCTCAACGATATTCAGTTCGCCCATCAAATAATAGGTATGTCTTGACTGGCAATTCCAATATTACAATTCATGTTGCAGCCATGACCTCTGCATGTCAATGTTATTACTAAGCTCATTCATTTTCTCAGAGTATAAAGAACCCTGAAACTCAGGGTTGTTTCTCGCTAATGTTGACATTCATCTTAACTAGCTTCACTTTTGGTTCATTACCCTAGCTTCTCTGACCTCAATACTATGTCGAATTGGCGTTTTCTTGTGCGTAATTTAAATCGTTTATCTACTTTTCATGTCTCTTCCACATTGCTTTGTGTCTGATGCTGTTGTCCCAAAAGTAAAGGATATGTTTAGTTGTTGCACGTTTCAACAGTAAATACAGGCCATTGTAGTCTCCCCCTTTCACATTTCTACTACATGGCTTTTGATGAGGAATAGAGCCTAACTCGGAATCTATTTTTCCCTTCAATTAAAATAAAATTTCTCTCAATCTTTCCGCCTCAACCTCAAGGGTTACCCGGTCTTGTAACTTCCTCTTTAACTGCTGGTTCAATGAACGCAACTCTTGCACTTTATCTTCTAAAAAAGCAGTACGTGCTTTTTGCTTCTCTCTGTACTTTTTTACCGCTTCTCGCTTTCCATAAGGCCTTTTCTTCTTTGCCAATGACTCTGATGTCCCACCCAATTGATCTTCTTGCTTTGTAGAGAAAAATTGGGTATGGCTGTGATAGAAGCCGACTTCTGGAATTCATAATCCTTTAAAGTGATGCCCATCATAGAATTTTAATCTTTTGGGTGATTCCAATGAGAACTTTCAGGTTTTGAATGCTACCCATCATTAACGTAGTGTGTTGGAAATGCATATGACGGGTTTTGTATCACAAGCATATCATTTTCTATGTTTGAACAACATTTGTTATGAGAATTTTGGGATTGGAGTGACACCCATCATCGATTTCAGTGTTGAAAAATGGTTCATCATGGAAATATTTCATGGTTTGAGCGATATTTATTATAATATTTAATAATTGGAGCGTTGCCCATCACTGAAATTTCAGCTTACCGGCAACACAGAAAAAGTTCTCTGTTCTTCTTTTGGAAGGAGAAATATTTCCTTAAAATCCCCCACTTTCAATATATCCAAAATTGGGGGTGTTCACAGGTTTAACCAAATATGTCCTTGGCCCTTTAATACTTTTCACATACATATCTAACCCAAATGGGAGGGTTGTTTCCCGCTGAAGTTGACATTCATCTTAACTAGCTTCACTTTTGGTTCATTATCCTAGCTTCTCTGACCTGAATACTAAGCCAAATTGGTGTTTTCTTGTGCGTAATTTAAATCGTTTATCTACTTTTCATGTCTCTTCCACATTGCTTTGTGTCTAATGTTGTTTTCCCAAAGTTAAAGAATATGTTTAGCTATTGCACGGTTCAACAGTAAATACAGGCCACTATAGTCTCCCCCTTTCACATTTCTACTACATGGCTTTTGATAAGGAACAAAGCCTAACTCAGAATCTATTTTTCCCTTCAATTAAAATAAAATTTCCCTCCATTTTTCTGCCTCAGCCTCAAGGGTTACCCAGTCTTGTAACTTCCTCTTTAATTGCTAGTTCAATGAACGCAATTCTTGCACTTATCTTCTAAAAAAGCAATATGTGCTTTTTGCTTCTCTCTGTACTTTTTAACCGCTTCTCTCTTTCCAGAAGGCCTTTTATTCTTTGCTAATGACTTTGATGTCCCACCCAATTGATCTTCTTGCTCTGTAGAGAAAAATTGGGTATGGCTGTGATAGAAGCCGATTTCTGGAATTCATAATCCTTTATAGTGATGCCCATCATAGAATTTTAAGCTTTTGGGTGATTCCAATGAGAACTTTCAGGTTTTGAATGCTACCCATCATTAACGTAGTGTGTTGGCAATGCGTATGATAGGTTTTGAATCACAAGCATATCATTTTCAATGTTTGAACAATGTTCGTTATGAGAATTTTGGGATTGGAGTGACACCCATCATCGATTTCAGTGTTGAAAAATGGTTCATCATGGAAATATTTCATGGTTTGAGAGATATTTATTATAATATTTAATAATTGGAGCATTGCCCATCACTAAAATTTCAGCTTACGGGAAACACATAAAAATTTCTCTGTTCTTCTTTTGGAAGGAGAAATATTTCTTTAAAATCCCCCACTTTAAATATATCCAAAATTGGGGGTGTTCACAGGTTTAACCAAATCTATCCTTGGCCCTTTAATACTTTTCACATACATATCTAAACCAAATGGGAGAGTTGGACTTGCTCTATATTTCCACTCCATAAACCTCAAACTTTTTTTTCAAATACATGTTAGGTAAACCATTTTTCATAGATCCTAATCAAACTTAACAGAGACATTGTGACTGGTTCCTGTAACACTTACAACTTAGGTGTCCGGCTTCAAGAGTGATACCATATTATCTCAATATTATCTCTTACTTGTATAAGTTGGAGCTTGCCATAATCTAGAAACCCACTGAACAGAGAAGTGATTCGTGGCATATTTTGGCTGATAAGGGTCCATTTTTTCTTCGAGCAGTTGCATGTCCTGCAACAGCGTCTAAAGTTCATCCCTGCCCTTTTATTGTGATAGCTCAAAAATTTCCAAAATACAATATAAAAAGGCGTACTCCAAGATAGAATCATAAAAATGAAATCTGAAAACATGCATATAAAGCATAAGATAAAACAGTCTTGAAAAAAATTCTTACTCTTTTCAGACATTGCAGTAGAGAATTTTTTAATTGGCTTATGCTTCTCCCACAAGAGGTTGGGTCAAACCTGCGTGCTTTCTCAAAAGTATAAAATCTACCTGACATAACTATTCTATTTCATTAGCGACCCTAAGAATGGGAGCAATGCTGGCATGAGATAAAGGCACGATTTATGTGTCAAATATTTCTGTCAGAAATGTGCTCCTGTTACACTCACTCGGTTTCTAAATAAGCTCCTTTAGCAAAGAAAAGGAAGGTATTCTTAATTAAAAGCAATGTCAATTTATAGAAGTACTTTACAGTTTATGTTTATTATCTGTAATGTTGGGCAAGAGAGTAACAAAGACCTTTGGTTGTTAGATAGTGGTTGTAGTGACAATATGATCGAAGATAGGAAAGGACATTTTGTGAATGCTCTTTAAAGAACTAAAAATATCACTTCATTAAGCTAGGTCTAAGACACGGGACATTTTGTGAATGCTCCATCACAATACCTATAAGAAGTCTTGAATGGTGATATCTCTGTTGGAAGTATTGAATGGTGAGATCTTTGTAGATATGGATAGCTGATCAAATTTCAATTTCAGTCTTGTTTCAAAGAAGAAGCTATCTGCATCAAATACTTGTCTCTTATAGTGTTAGCATTAGTGAATGGTTACATAGAACAACGCCTATTTACAATAATATTCTAGCCTAAGTCAGCAAAGAACCCCCCAGATGGTTTAGTATCACGTGTCCCACTTGTAAAACATGGATTTCTAAGGACACATGTCAGCTATGCATGTGTCTTTTTTATACGATGAAACTATGTCATAATTTGAAAAGACATTTAATAATGTGTACTACCTCTAAAGTTTCAACCTACATAGTGTTCCTACCTCAAAAAAAAAAACAAAACAAAACAAAGACAATTTTTATCTTTTGCTTTTTAAACCTATGCCTTTTTCACATTCATATCCACAAAATTTAGTCCCACGCTAATTTATTATACCCTCCTCTAATGCATTGCCTGCAATTGGAAAGCTAAGTGTTCATTATGTAATGATCTATTAGATAGGGATTAAAGAAGTGATAATTCATGCTTCATTTGCAATTTATTTAATGCATTAATATCTCTTCCAATGCATTAAAATGAATTACAGGTGTTACATTACGAAAAAAAAAGTTGTACCCGGCTACCGCGATGGAGCCAGCTTTGACTGAGAATGCCATCCCCATATTGCTGAATGGTTCAACTGAGATTCAACCTCTGCTCCAAATAATCAACATTGAATCTGTCTATTCATCAAAAACTAGCTCTTCACACTACCACATTACTCTTTCTGATGGGACGTATCAACACAGAACTTTGCTACCATTTTCTTATAGCACACAAATTGTATCTGAAGACATCCAGATCGGTTCGATCATTTTACTTAAGAAAGCAGCTTGCACAGTCTCTCAAAACTCTTCGTAAGAATACATTGTGTATTAACCTTTTTCCTTTATTCTATTTGCATTATTCCTGCATAACAAAGAATTTTACATTCATTTTTTTCTTTTAAAAAATTTCTTCATTCATTTCATATCCATCCGAATCCTAGAACTTGAGGTTTTCCGACGTAGCTCACCTCTGGTTAAAGACTCATCAGCACTATTACATGCCAAGGCAGGTGACTCCCATTCAAGCTCTTCATCAACAAAGGAGTCTCTGCCAACTATTGTAACTCCTACAAATACATCCACAACAACACTTGTATCATTCAAATCACTCAATCCGTACCGAAAGTACTGGTCAATTCAAGGTAGAGCATCAGCAAAGACACCCTTGAAAAATTACAACACCGCACGTGGCTCAAGAAAAGTCTTCGGTTTTGATCTCATTGGACGCGACAGAGATGAGATTCACCTTTCTGCATTTGCTGAATTAGCTAAATCCCTTTATAATCTCATTGAAGTTATGCAACTATATATTGTCTCCAATGGAACAATTAAACAAACCAACCCAAACTACAACCATTTAAACAACAAATGGGAGATTTACTTATTTTTTGTGTCAACTGTTAAACCATGTTCAGAAGATGATCCAAGCTTCCCTTACCAAAGTTTTCATTTCAAAACGATCGTTGAAATCAAGTCCTCAAGCCCAAATACCATTGTAGATGTTCTTGGTGTGGTTAGCTCCACCTCTCCTGCTACAACAATTCGAAGAAGAGATGGGACTGAAACACTAAGAAAAACACTCACATTGAAGGACAAGTGAGGTTTTAGCATTGATTTAACAATATGGGGAAATCAATGTGTCTCCATAGGAAAGGACCTAGCTGAATTTCACTCTTCTGACAACTTGCCAATCCTTTGTGTCAAAGGAAGTCGGGTAACTGAATTTAATGGAATCACTATAGATACAATCTCCACTAATCTGGACATTGAAGAAACCCACCAACTTGATACTTGGTTTCGTGATACAGGCTACAACTCTTCGTCTCCATCTTTGAGCAGAAACTATAATGTGGCTTCCAAACGAGCTCTACCACAAAAGACAATTCAGGAAATATCTAGCATGGAAGTCTTTGAGAAAGCAGTATGGGTTTCGGTTCGTGCCACAGTGACTACTCTACACATGGACGACTTCTATTTTCTTGCTTGTCCATTAGATTTCAATGGGAAACAATGCATGAAAAAAGTAATCTACCATTCTAACAATATTTGGCATTGTACAAAGTGTAACGATGAATTCCCAGAATGTGACTATCGTTACAAACTAAAATTCGAAATACATGACCATATCGGACACCTTCAAAATGTCACTGCCTTCAATGATGCGAGAAATAAACTCATGGGCATCATAGCTAAAGACTTGTTCCTCCTCTCTATTGAACTAGTTGATCTTCACAAAATCTGTAGCCGAATATTAGGTCGCCACTTCTTATTGTCACTTTCCGTCAAAACAGAGTTCTACAATGGTGTTGAACATCTGCAACCTATACTAATAAGTTCAGAAGAAATTCAGTATGATGTTGCATGCAAGGAGGTCCTAAAAGACATTTCCACACTTACCGATTCACAACGCTCTGTTATTCATCGCCTTTGACCTCTTTTCTTAGATGCACACCATGCTACTTTTGTGCACATAAAGGAACATCTCTGTATAGTTCAATTTTCAATACCATTGTAACATACAACCATGTTGTTGTACTGAACAATTTTCTTTCGAAAAACTTTTTCAATACTAACAAATATGTATATTTACCCCTTGACAATTTAAATAATATACATACCTATGTTTGACACCACAGAAGTGGTTTTCTTTACAATAGTCTTTATCAACATGTATGGCATATTCAATTCAAACTCTCTCTATCACTTACTAATAGTTATTTACAAAGTTGAGCTTCTCACAAAATGTCATACATTTCATATGCATTCATAACTCAATTTTCTTTGCTAAAAATTCCTCACATCTCATGCCTAACATAGATTTATTTGTAATTTCTTAGATATGTCATCAAATGATGAAGATGCAGATAAAAGAGCACGATGACGCCTTCTTTATGCTCAAAATAAAAAACCAATAAATGCAAGTCAACGACTTCTTTATAAAAATTGAAAAAACACTCTAGCTCCCACTACACAACCTCCCTCTTCAAGTGCTCTCCCAAATATGCATTCCAATTCACCCTACCTTCATCAAAACCTATATAACCCCCCCTATTGAAGAACATCGTCGCTTTAGACACATAATAGATAACCTCTCTACATTGCATGTTTGCACACTATGCAAAGAATCATATCCAGGTATGAAAAAAAAATCACATGGTACACTTTGTTGCTCTCGGTGTGCAACATCTAAATCTACAAACCGTTTCACTCATGTGAACAACATGGACCCTGGCGAGCAACCAAATGTCCTACAAAATTTAACATATATTGAGGAAATGCTAATCGCACGTGTAAATCCCATTCTGCAAGTAACGCATGCTCGTGGTGGTCAATACAAATATAGTGGCCATACAATCAACGTCCCTCAAGACATCACTTCTATTGCGAAATACCTACCTCACCTTGTTTTTGAGTTGGATATCCTCATTGTCAGAAGACAAAACCCTTCTGAAACATCTTATGAATTCATCGTCTCTAAAACACGTGTACTAGCAACTCTTGAATACAAACTCACTCATGATCCCTACTACAGAGATGTTGAACTCTGCCCATCTGTAATTTCTTCTCTACCAGATCAGCCTACAGATATTTATTATCTTCTTCATAATGTAACCACATCCTCATTTATACCCCAGGAAACCATAATCGATTCTACTCATGATCCTGATGCCATGCTAACTCCATTTGATATCCAACCTTCTTCATTTGTTCCAGTTCCCCCAAACTCGTGTACTGAACTTGATCACATTCGTGCTTACTTGCACTCCACAAATCCAAACTCAACCAATTCAATTGATTGGCCTACAATATCTCTATCACCTATCAACGAATACACTACTGAGGGCCTCTTTGCTATGGCATTCCCCACACTTTTCCCAATAGGCATTGCCATGATCGCACATCCAAGAATTACAAAAGTTGAGATGCACAAATATGCGTTGCACCTATTATGCTACCATGACAATCGCTTCGGCTAGCATCCGAGATTCCGTTACTACATATATAACACGCTAATGCGGCACCGTAGCCAATCAACTGCCAATGTTTTTGTTAAAAAATACATTGAAAACAACTTGCCAACAACTGTTTCAGATTTGCGACAATGTCTTCATGACTTCCCACAATCAAGAATTCCTGAACAATTCATGCACTTTGGCTCATCCCTACGAGGTACATGCTCTTTCTGGAACAAGCATTGTAATGAGCTAACTGACATGATCACAAAACTTGGAAGCCCAACATTTTTCTTCACTCTACTCACTGCTGATACCAAATGGCCTAACCTACACAAGATTATGCCTACTGACATGCCCTCAGATTCAAACACTCATTACAAGAGGAGAATTCAAAATATAATTAACAATCTACATTTAACATCCCAATATATGCTTTGCAGATTTACAATTTTTCTTGAAGAAGTTCTACAAAAAGGCCTCCATGCAATTGACTATTGGTGCAGATATTTTCAATTACCATTTCTCTTTAAACCTAATATTAATTTACAATATATCTTTAGCAATAACATCTTTCAATGTTGCATACAGATATGAATGGCAACATCGAGGATCTGCACACATACATGGATTCCTTTGGTTGCAAAATGCACCAAACATGGATTCCCTCAATTGGAACAATGACACAGAAGTTCTCAATGCTAAAAGATATTTTGACCATTATGTCACTGCTTGGAACCCGCGAGAACCCCAACATTGCAAATCTGTACTCCACCAATCAGCAGAGCACAACCCATGTATTCTCGATACACCATCAATTTTTGCGTCAACCCAGTCAAAAGACTATGAAGAGCTTGTGAACTGGGTCCAACGACATACAAAGTGTCATGCATCTTCTTGTCTTCGCAAAAAAAATAAAATTCTCATTTGTTGCTATGGAATACCATGGGAGTTGAACCCCACATCTTCACTCTTCATAGATAATAAAGGTAAAAAAACCTACAAACCTGCATGTAACGATGATAGATTGAACATCCATAACACCGATCTACTTTCCATCTGGAGAGAAAATGTTGATTGCCA
This sequence comes from Pinus albicaulis, assembly GCA_034641835.2. Lineage (NCBI taxonomy): Eukaryota > Viridiplantae > Streptophyta > Pinopsida > Pinales > Pinaceae > Pinus > Pinus albicaulis. The sequence continues at coordinate 1,666,079,581 of CM076575.1, read as the reverse complement.
GCCAGTACTTTCACGCCATGTCGTGTTAACCTATATTTCTAAATATGTAGCCAAAGCAGAAAAAAAATCAGAAAGCTATAGCCAAATCTTATTACGCCTCTCAAACAACATCGCTCCAAACGCACCTACTATCACTGTTGTCCGAAAAATCCTTACAGAAACCATAGCAGAAAGAGACATTAGGGTGCAAGAAATATGCCATATGTTGCAGAAATTACCACTCACACTTTGTAGTCGTACATTTGTTTCTCTAATTGTTAATAGAACTGTATTCAGACGTGTTCTACATGCTTCCGAAAATCCACCCTCAACACCACCATTTACACTCGCATACATGAATAGACCTTCTTCATTAGAGTCGTTGCCCCTCATTGAAGCTGCACGTTCTTGGTCATTTTCTCCTCATCGTAAACAAAACCAATGGAAACACATTTCCCCTCCGATGGTTGTCCATATCTTGCCACGATACACCACAATCCCTTCCCCTACTGATCCAAGCTACGCTACCTTTTGTTGGGCTGAATTAATATTGTATTTCCCTTTCCGTACCCTCCCCAATGACATTGTATCTAACAATGAGGAAATCATTGCACACTAGGAACAAAAAAAGGAACATATAAATCATGGCATGTTCATCATGAAAATGAAACCCCACAATATCCACGATTCGAAGATGAATCTACTCATGTATCTACCCCTCCTGACATCCCCCTTGACCCCGTCCAAATGAATGAATGGGAAATGCTCTCTCACCTTCACCCAGGCGACAACATCGAAATTGATACCCTTGGAATCATTGGCAATCGTGAATTTGATCTTAATCATAATTGGTCTCACACTTACCTGCCTCTCAACTTGCAAGAAACTGCCATCAATTTGATTGAACACAATTGCTTAAATAGTCAAAACCATCATCGTCCTTTCTCAAACCTTCCCGAAAATCACATATTATCTCCTACCCAACAAAAATCATTCACACATATTATTTCTCATTTGAAAAACCCTCTACCAAAACCCCCAACCAGAACCATCATACAAGGGACAGCCGGAACCAGAAAATCTACTTTAATAAAATCTTTGCAATGTGCATTTATTGCAAACTCCTCAACATCTAAAATCCCATTGCTTCTACTTGCACTCACCAGTGTTGCAGCTTTCAACATAAATGCCACTCTGCCCTTCACATCCCTATCCAAACAATGCATCCTCTTGAAGGACAACCGCTCTTACACTTCCAAGAACAGCTCCGCCATATACAATACATACTCATTGATGAAATGAGTTTTGTCGGGCCGAAAATGCTTTCCCGTATTGATGATCGCCTACAAGAGGCATTTCCCCTTCATTGAACTACACCATTTGGGAATCACTCCATTATCCTTGTCGGTGATTTAGGCCAGTTTCCACCTATAAAAGACATTCATTTGTATGCTGGCACATCACGTGGCACTGCACTTTGGCGCAACTTTGAAATGGTCATAACACTAACAACTATTTTCCGCCAACAAGGTGCTGACCCTTCCCAAATTGCCTTCCGCCAGATTCTCGCAAATCTCAGGGATGGAACACCTACAATTGAAGATTGGAAACTCTTAATGTTGAGGACAGATTCCTCTATTATGCATGAAGATTAAAAAAAATTTGAAGACTCCATGCACTTATATGCAACAAACAGTTCAGTTGCCTTGCATAACAAATCAATGCTTAAAAAATTAAACATGCCAGTAGCTGTGTGCTCAGCGGAGGAACATGGAGACCAAACGTTCACTACATCTGAATAATAACAACTAGACAGAAAGGTTCTGTTATGCAATTAACAAAAAGTTATGCTCACCTGCAACTTGTGGGTACATGCAGGGCTTGTAAATGGCGCATTTGGCACAGTAATTACAATATTCTATGCACCTGACTCAAAGCCTCCAGAATTGCCATCCTTCGTGGTAGTCGATTTTAAACAATACAGAGGAACACCATGGGACATTTCACATCCCACATATGTGCCCATTTCCCCTATCACAAGAGGTTCACGTCGACAAATACCACTTCGAATGGCATGGGCTTTAACCATACACAAGTCCCAAGGAATGACATTAGATAAAGCAACAGTTGACATCGGACCCAAAGAATGCCAAGGTCTAACATTCACCGCCATTTCAAGAGTAAGATCTCTATCAGACCTTCGAATCCATCTAGCATTTCCTTTCTCACGCATATCACGAATGAAAGAAAATCCATATCTACAACATAGAAAGCAAGAAGATTCATTGCTCACATCAAAATCTATATAGACGATTACACTCTATCCAACAATAAACTCTTTGTTACATCTTCACCAAACGGTAAACAAACCTTAACCTTTTCCAAATTCCATACACAGTTACTTGCTTCTACATTTGTTCTAATACTGGTTATGCTCCTAATGTTCAAAATAAGTTTATGCTCACTTTAAGTATTTTAAAACTCTACATTTAGTACACTTTTATGAGTTGTTTACACTAACACTTATTGTTTCTCTTTTTTCATGCCCAACAGATATGGATTCACAGTATTTAAACACACTCTATGAATGTTGCCAAGAGATTCAACAACAAGAACTTACTTTACATGATATACAACCGAGATTCCTTTCACCACAAGAATTGCCTCTGTACCATTTGCGTACAACAATTGCCTTGTTACAAAAGATCCGAAAAATCCTAAGAAAAACAATCCACATACATGAAAGAGATACACATTGGAAAATGCGTTCTGATTGGCAAGAACGCCTTTCTCAACGTGGGGTCACAATAGACACCAATTGGTGTTGCCGATGTTGTGCATCGTCATGTATATATGATTAGATATTTACTATCATTTACATGTATATGACATCGCAAACATTTAGTGTTCACATGTATATTTATTCACCTTCAAATTTGTATATCTGTCTTTATAGAAATCATGTTCTGTTCAACTACTATACCATTCAATGTAATTACAGTTGTTTCTGTAACATTCTTTTTCTTCATTGTTGTGCTTTTAACCCATTTCAAAATACTCATTCTCAAGACGAGCATTATATTCTACCATATCTTTTTTCAGTTTCTTATTCCGTCTCAAGGTGTTCACATTTTAGTCATGCTATTATGCTCTGTTCTGTGTTAAAACCTCTATATCTGTCATCTACTAATTTTTAATCTCAACTGGCAATAATGGTCACCTTGTCCCTTCAGGAATATTAAGGGTATTGAGGTTGTTAGCTGAAATCACTGGTGAATACCTTAAATAGTCTAACATTAGTTATAATTTATTGATTGCATATGTTTAGGATAATTTTGTAAATAATAAGGATGCATAAGATATGTTTTCCATCTTAGTTTTTGTGTAATATTATAGGCATCTAATAAATAGCCCATTTGAGTATCTAACAACAACATAAATAGCTTGTCAACGAATTTTGTTACATAGAGTATTGGGTGATATTCAATAAGAATAAAGACGAGCTCTAGCTTAGTGTGGCAACAACTCAGCAATAGATGTGCAACCTCAAACTCAAGAACATTTTGGTGTATATCAGGCCCTAGGTTCAGATGGGTCTGGGCCAGTGTCCATTGTCCAAATTTAATGCACACAATATACCATCTAGATTGAATGCACCATTAGACAGGTGCACTCACAAATAATTCATAGATCACCATGATCCCTACCCAGGCTGAATAAAGCACCTTGTAACTTTTTGTGCCTAAGGTTAAACCCATTTTCATGCCTTTTTTTTTTTTTAGGTCAAGAACCATGAGGTTTGATGATAAAGAAGATAAAGATAGTAATTGTTTCACATAGTTCATATTGCAAGTTTGGAATTGACTGCCCTATAACACGGTACTGTGAATAAATATTGCAATTTCTATGGTAGAAATATGGTTAAACATGAAAAAAGGTTTGCTACTTTTTTCAATGCCCTTCATACAATGGTATATTTACAAAATTTGAGATAGGCAACCAGATATGGCTTCAACATTTACTGTTGCTAGAAAAATAAGTAACCCATAAACCAGGGACACTACGCATCGGAGATCATAGATCATCACTACAGATATGAGACATGACTTCCATCTCCTCTTACTGAACTAAACCAAAATCAATACTTGATTTCTATCTATGTTTATATGTTTACTTCCTCTGGGGGTTTTCTCGTTTTCTATATCAGTTTATATCGATTTCTCTGACATTTCTGCTGGGATATTTTATTGGCCTTGGTATCCAAATCGACCAGCTCACAGAGTTCCATCCCTTAACACGGGTATTTATTAAACTGTAATTTAAAGGCATGGAATCACATCGAAATAGTTATGTCTTTTCTATTTTGTAGCATATCACTTTCTTTGGCCCTTCAAGATAGTGGCATCTCCTGAGAGAGCATTAGATCAACATAATAGGGTGCTGGTATTCCAACAACAAGGATACTCTTAGATAAAAATGGTTTGTCACTCTTGGATAAAAAGGGGTCTGTCTTGAACCCATTGGCAGTGTAGTGAAACAATGGAATCCCTAATTAGCATTAGAAATAGCAACTTTATAACATCAGGGAGCCTGGAAAATAGAAAACTGAGTTGCTGTGTAAAAAATAGTACTAGCAGAGTCAAGTGATAGTGGTTGTAGCTAGATTGGATGACTATTAATTAATCTAGTAGCATAGGTACTATGAACTACAATCAAACTATTGAATATTGACTGAATAATCTAGGAAATTATTCATTTAGTACACTCGTTGTTTCAATGGACAGTCAGCCCTAGGTCAGTGTTTTTAATGAAGATTCATATTGTTGTTGCATCTTTATATTCATACCCACATATTGCTATGAATGCGTGCTACTGTTAATAGTTCACTGAAATAAAACCCTATCCAGAATAAAAACTCTAAAGGGAAAAAATTTCCTTAGGATTATGCATTCAGTACCAACACGACACAATTATACATCATAAATATTCTACATTTGTATTTGAAATCCACTGACCAAGAATTGGGCACCATGAAAATAAAAAGAATACCATGACGCCATGACACATCATGTCAAGGTGGTAATATTACAAATCATGAGATTGTGTTGCACAAGTTTGTTCAAATTTTAATTGTATTCTGCTGACAAATTCGATAAATTAATCCATGGCAATCAACATCATGTACAAGTAACCCTTTATAAAATCCCAAGCATAAAAATGCATTAGTGGAAATTCAGGATAATTTTATTTATCATGATATTCCAAATTTAGTTTACGATACACTTTCAAAATTTAATTACATGAATTATAGCTTAGTAGGTGACTGGGTTTAACTTCAAGCTTGGTGTTTGGTTTTGGTGCATAAGTGGTTAGCTTGACAAGAGGTGGACCTTGATTATTGGGTTTTGTTATTTGTATATTTCATGAGATTGTATATTGCAGGTCGGTGAACCCTATGCATATCACGATTGCTAGGACAGACTAGAAGACATGGACATGCCCAAAACATCAGATATCTAGTATTCCCAGCAGCTTCTCCAAACTGCAGTTCAGGTGAGTTCAATGTTCTAACCTGAAGGAATTTTGCCCCCAAAATAAATATAAAATCTAATGTTCTGCTTTTCTGGTTTTTTGGGCCACCTCTTGGCAGTAACTTCCCTTCTTATAATGTCTGCAACAGTTGTTCAAGTTTGCAGACAAATACAGGGGATCATACCGTGATGACCCCAGCGTGAAACCAGTTGTGTGTCCTTTCTACTGCGACTATGATGGATATCTTATTTACTCATTTTCTTTATAGATCTCTTTTTGCTAATAGATTTGGCCGTGGAAAAAATAGTGCTCATCTTATTTTTAAATAAAAGTTGATTGAAACCAGTTGTGTGTCCTTTCTACTACGAATATGATGGATACCAAGTAATTTTACATTATTATATCTTATTTAGTCATTTTCTTTATAGATCTCTTTTTGCTGATAGATTTGGCTGTGGAAAAAACAGTGCTCATCTTATTTTTAAATAAAAGTTGATTGGTAATATAATAAGGTGACTTTTGGAAATTTAGAAGACCGATTAACCAATTTGCTTTAGAAATAGGAAACTTAACACATTCCACAAATCTGCATTTTAGTAGAGTATTGGGCTGAAAAATCTTTCAAATGAAAGGGCTATGGTAATATGAGGGGATTTTCAAAGATTCATGCCGATATTGGAGTCTATAGTTCATAAATTGTTCTGTTGTCATTTCAAACAGTTTATAGCAACAACAAACAAAGTAGTTGCTTGGCGAAAATAAATACCCAACATACCTACTCTTATCAGCTGAAATATTAGACCAAACCTTCCCCTTATGAAAACTAACACATATGCCACATGGTTTACAGAATGAATTGCTATGGGGTGCTACACGGTTGCACAAGCCAACACAGAATAGAGAATATATTCAGTACATTGTAGCTAATGGCTTGTCACTGTTATGCAGAAAGTCTTGATGGCCAGTGTGACAAGTCTGCAAAACTACAACAGGTATGCTGATGACTTCATCTGCTCTGTATTGCCAGCATCACCTATTTCTCTACATCTATACACTCCAAATTTGATATTAATAGGCCATTTTTTATGTTGATGGAAAGATTAATTTTATAAATTTTAAAACATTTTGAAAATCCAATTTGTATAAAGTAAAGCCAAATAATTGGCCTGCCTTATATCATAATTTTATCTCTATCTCATTTCTAAAATCTGCCAAAATTAAGATATATATAAACATGAATATCAGTAATAAAAATTCAAACCTTGAATGCCTACTTAATGATTTGTTTCTTGACATCTGTTCATACCATGGACATCAGCGGTGGAACACAAAATTTTTGTGTGAAAACTTCTATGGAGGTCAACGATGGGACACAAGGTTCTGCTGTGAATATCCCTATTCAGATCAACAGTGGCACAGAATGCTACAAAACAGGGGATAACATCATGCAACTTCAGTTTTCCAAACAATTATGTGCTTTGGAATCATATCTTGGGTTGTTAGAGACTCCTAATCATAAGGCAACCGTGGATGGATCAACAAAAGTAGTGTGTCATACTGTAGGCTCTTTTCCACAGGAGGAATGTTCCCTGAAACCATGGTTCTATGACGACCTCCCAAATTCAGGCTCAGTTTATGATATCAATCTTAGTGATCATGGGTGGCATTCACAGACAATGAGAGGTTGATTGGAGAGGCTGCCAAAAACCAGGTTGCAGTCAATGCCGAACGAACCATCTTTGATGTCAAGAGACTCATTGGGAGAAAGTAAGTAGTACTCTGACCTCTGATTTTCCCATTCATTAGATAATTAGATTTATTATCCCATTCATTAGATAATTAGATTTATTGCAAGTCCAATTCTCGCCTTGATATTGAACCCACAAGGTTGGCAGTCATAAATGGACATGTTAGATTAGGGGTCGAGCAACATTCTGGCTGGGGTCAAATCTGGATTTGATTTATGCCCTGTCCAAAGTTTAAGAAAATATTTTAAAACTTTTAGTTGATGAGCACAATTAAATGAAAATTTTTGTTTCATATAGGTTTGAAGACAAAGAAGTTCAGAAAGATATGAAATTGGTACCATACAAGATAGTGAACAAATATGGGAAATCTTATATTCAAGTTCAGGTACGAGATGGAGAGACAAAAGTGTTTAGCCCCGAGGAAATCAGTGTTGTGATTTTGATTAAGATGAAGGAGATTGTAGAAGCATTCCTTGGCAAGACTATAAAGGATGATGTGGTGATTGTCCCTGGTATGCTTTCTTTCTAAAAAAATTATAAGGTGTGTGCCACCAATTGTTGATTGCATTGTGACTGTTAACTTGTGGGCTTGCGCAAATTATTTTAATGATGCACAATGCCAATCAACGAAGGATGTTGGTGTTATTGCTGGTTTGAATGCAGCTCGTATTATCAATGAACCCACAGCTACAACAATAACGTATGGCTTGGACAAGAAGGGTGGAGAGAAAAATATTGTTGTTTTTTATCTTGGCGGTGACACGTTTGATGTCAACGTTCTGACTATTGACAATGGATTTTTTGATTAACAGTTTTGACTTAGCCATGGAATTATTTAATAACTTGGAATTATCTTGTTATAATGAATACATTACAATTATGATGCTAATGATCTTTTCCCCAAGTCCTCCAAACATTGAAGCATTGGACTTGTTCCATGGGAACTTTGTTTGAAGTTTTTTTCAAGCAATCAAACCTAAATTCCTTTTAAAGAACATGTAAGTTGTAATCTGAAATGAAGGATTGTCTTTTATGTTTGTTTTGTTCTATGCTAATATTAATTTATATTATATGTTGTAATAGTTTTGATGACGTATGGTAATATTAATTTATATTATATGTGGTAATGGTTTTGATGGTTAAATAAAATAATATGGTTGGGCACTTTATTTTCACGAGAAAATGGAAAAATGAATAAATAGATAGATAGCATTTTTATCAATTTTGTGTTGGAAAAATTATATTTCATAAATCAAGTTTATATTAGGAAAATAATGATTATTCAATCTTATTAGAAATATAAATATAAAATTACAAGTATAAATGTATCTTAATTCTAGATTTGTAATGCATTGAGAAGGATCAAATCTTTCACTTTGCAAGTCTTTATTAAAGTATAAAACTTGAGAAGATAATTACACCTCAAGGGATTTGATTCCAGATACATCTTTTGGCCAAGAGTGATAGATCTATTAAGATATGATTTTAGTGATATATTTTCCCTTGAAAGCTTGACAATATTGAAATGATGAATTCAAATATATATGTTTCTGAAATTATCACAATTTAATAATCCTATCGGCCTCTCTTTGCACCTTTTGGGGCAACTGTTAGTTTATTGTATTTTATTTTATATTTTTATTCGTTTGTTTTTTGACTTAGTCTTTATTATTTTAATATTATTTTATGATGGGGTTTATTTCATTTTCGTTCATTTATTTATTGGTTGTTTTCATTTTTTACCTTTGTTTTCTTTAACATCTATTTTTCCATTTATGATAGGTTTTGAGAGTTGCTTTTCTCTGCATTATATATATGGATAGTCTATCAACTAGTCTTCATTATCCTGATGATGAACTACATTCAGTAGTTCAAAAAGCTTCACTTCAAAAATTTCTTGTGTGATTTCCAGAAAAAATTTATTATAATATGATATGGATCACAGAAGTTTACACTCCCAATTTTTTTTTTAAAGATTCGCATGTTTAAAAAAAATCAATGATTCACACATCACATAAAAAAGAAGAAGGTAAGGTATGTATTTATACTTAAAAAAACTACCTTTTTTTAATGAATAATTAATTGTGAGTTAGATATTAACACTATAATAAAATTTAATACATTATTTTTATAGTATTAAATAATTTCTTTAAATGAAATAATTTCATTTAATTAAAATTAACATATTATTGATGGGTATCTAAAGTTAACTAAATTACACTAATATGAGATCATTCACAAGTTGTTAGCTAATTACATTTTCCTAAACAAAATGTTAATTAAATTTAATTAATATTATACAATATTAATATTAATTAAGGTTACCAAATGATAAATTGAGGTTAAGAAGGCATCTAAGGGTGACTAGTAGTGTATCATAATGCGCACTTAGTGAGCAATGGGAGAGGAATGGGAGAGGATATAGTAGATCCATGAGGATCTACTAAGCATTAGTAACGTTCGATTATGAGCATATCAAAAGGGAAAATTACACCTATCATTTTGTAAACATGTTGAGCTAAGTAAAAACTCACAAGGTCCTAAGTTGTGACAATAAGTTTGTCCTAAGTTGTGACAATAAGTTTTATGGGTGATACAGTTATTTGGACAATTCAAAATGGCGAGGACACGAGGAAATACAGGTCAAGGAGGGTCATCACAAGGACCTCCTACAAATAACCCATTGTCATCGCCAGAGCTTGCTCTCATCTTGCGCTCCCTAGAAGAAATTAATGAGACTTTAAGAGGGCGCCACACAAATGAGGTGGAAGTGGAGCACCCTCCATCGGGGCTAGGCAATCTCGAGGGATCAAGAGATTCGGATAGAGGACCTCCAATTGAGGACATTACTGGGGAGCTCCAAAATATTAAGCTCTTAGAGTTTGCTGGAGGTCGTGCCAATGAACGAGCATAAGCCTGGTTAGAGGGAATGAGAAGGTGTTTTGCACTAAGATATTATACTTCCAATTCAAAAGCTAAAATAGTGATATTCCAACTTAGAGATAGTGCCCTGAACTGGTGGGGTAACTTAGAGCGTCAACTACACCTCACTCCTGACACAGTTACCTGGGAATTATTTGAGGAGAGATTCAGGAAAAAGTACCTACCAGCATTTTATGAAGAACAACAACTAGGAGCCTTCCATGCTTTGGTACAAGGAAATCGCATAGTAGAGGAATATGAGATTAGATTCATGGAATTGGTCAAGTATGTCTCCTACATGGACATTGATCAGCACCAAGCATATCATTTCATTTATGGATTGAACCCTAAGATTAGGGCAATGGTACGGATGTGGAAACCATCCTCAGTTGCATAAGATGTTGAACATGCTCATTATGTTGAAGATCACTTAGACTTAAAAGGTGGAAATAAAACCATTTTCCACACCAACCAAGGTTTATGGGGAAGGCCCTTCGTACCTTCTTGAGGCCATCGCCATATGGAAATATGGTTGTGCCCATAACGCCGACAATGGGGATTTCAATGGTTTCCAGTACAACTTCAAGGACTCATGCAAATCACATTCAGACACGAGGAACCACGAGCAGGGGTAGGGGTCTCAGGGGAAGGAGATCTTTCCAAATAACTCCACAACATTATGTTTAAATTCTACCTCACATCATTTGTTGGGGATGTGGGGGACCTCATTACCAGTGTGATTATCCCGAGTTACGAATAGGTAAAAACCATAGAGAAGGAAAAGCACCAATGGGGGAAGCAAGAAACCACCATCGAATCTATGCAGCAATTGATAACCATCAAGTTTAACACAAGTCTGTTGTGGTAGAAACTGCAGGTATGATAAACAATGTAAAAGTTAAAAAAAAAATTGATTATGGTGCTACAGATAATTTTATTTCACCAGTTGCATTAGAAAAATGTGGGTTGGTAGCCTATGAGCACGATGACTTTAAACAAGTCAAAATGGCTTATGGGATAGGTGACCTAGGTGACCTAGTGTTAACCAATGTCAAGTGAATATCGGGGTGTGTACAACTAAGTTGAAGGCATACGTCACAACATTGGGGACGTACGATGTAATCATCAGAATGGACTGGCTAGAAGCTCATCGAGCTTTGGTAGACTATTTCAAAAAGAAGGTTATTTGTTTAGATGATGAAGGTAGGTCAATTGCAATTTGTAGTATCAAGAGAGGAGTGCCCCTACGATTCATATCCACAATGAGGGTAAAACGTTGTCTCTGAAAAGGTTGTAAACTATATGTTGTTGAGGCGGTAAGTGACCAAAAAGGACCCTCCCTAGATCAGTACCCGGTTTTGTTAGAATTCAAGGATGTTTTCCCCAAGGAATTCCCTGGGTTACCACCTGTGAGGGAGATTGATTTCACAATTGACTTAAAACCTGGTGCAGAACCAATCTCCAAGACACCCTACAGGATGACAGCCCCAGATCTTTGTGAGTTGCAGATGTAGTTAAAATAGCTTTTAGACTTGGGATTTATTAGACCTAGTATTTCACCTTGGGGTGCACTAGTAATTTTTGTCAAAAAGAAGGATGGGTCTTTAAGGCTATGCATATATTATAGGGACTTGAATTGAGCCACAATAAAGAATAAGTACCCGATACCTAGAATAGATGACATATTTGACCAAATGAAGGGAGCAACAGTTTTCTCAAAGATCGATTTGCGATCTAGATACTACCAATTGAGGATAAAGGAAGATGACATCCCAAAAAATGCATTTCGGAGTCGGTTTGGGCACTACGAGTTTGTAGTTGTACCATTTGGTTTGACCAATGCACTAGCATTATTCATGAGTCTCATGAATGGTGTGTTCAGGAAATATTTGGACCAATTTGTGCAAGTATTTCTAGATGATATTCAGGTCTATTCCAAGAATGAAAAGGAGCATGAAGAGGACCTAAGGGTTGTGCTAACCTGCTTAAGGGAAATTCAATTGTATGGAAAATTGTCAAAATGTTCCTTCTTTTAAAATAAAATTCATTATCTTGGGCACATCATTTTAGGAGAAGGGATTTTAGGTGACCTAGAAAAAGTAAAGGCCATAATGGAATGGCTAGTGCCGAAAAATGCTCATGAGGTGCGTAGCTTCATGGGGCTAGCAGGTTATTATCGTAGATTTGTGGAAGGGTTTTCAAAGATTGCAAAACCCATCACCACATTACAACGAAAAGGGGTTAGGTATGAATGGACATATGAATGTAACACGACATTCACTGAACTAAAGAGGTTACTAACAAGTACACCAATCCTTCGAGTGTCTAACATGGAAAAGGACTTCATTATTTGCAAAGATGCTTCAAAGCAAATATTGGGAGCAGTGTTGATGCAAGAAGGCGGAGTAATAGCTTACACATCCAGAAAATTGAAGAAACATGAAGAATTGTATGCTACCCATGATTTAGAATTAGTAGTAGTGATGTTAGCTTTAAAAACCTAGAGACACTACTTCGTTGGGAGAAGCTTTGAGTTAATAACTGATCATCAAAGCTTGAAGTACCTCTTCACTCAGAGATATTTGAATGCTAGGAAAAGGAAATGGAGTGAATTCATGAGTGAGTATGATTTTGGGATCTCATATAGTGAGGGAAAGGAGAATGTGGTGGATGATGCACTAAGCAAGAGGCCACGAACCTTCTCTTTAGTACCCTTGAGGGTTAATTTGAGGGAACGTGTGTTGGAAAATCTCTTTGAAGATAATTGGTATCTGAAGGTTATATCAACACTCCAGAGTGGGAAGCAGATAGAACCAAATTTTGAGGGTTATGTCCTTGAACCAGATGGACTATTGAGATTTCAAGGAAGAATGTACATCCCTAAGGAAGGGAGTATAAGAAGAATCGTCCTTGAAGAGTCAGATAGAGCACTTTATTGTGCACATCCTAGAGTGAAGACAATGTATGTTGACATGAAGAAACTCTTCTTTTGGGCAGGCATGAAGCACGACATAGTCCAGTTTGTCGCCAAATGTCTTGAATGTCAATGAGTGAAGGCTGATCATCGCCATCTAGCAGGACTCCTACAACCGCATGACATCCCTATGTCTAAATGGGAGGTCATTTCTATTTTCCACTCACTTCATAGAGGCACAATGCTATATTGGTTGTAGTTGATAAATTAACCAAAAGTGCCCATTTCATCCCAATGAGAGATACTTATGATGTTACTGATGTGGCACACATTTTTATAAGTGAAGTTATTCGACTACATGGGTTACCCTCAAAGATCATTTATGATAGAGACTCTCGCTTTACATCTAGGTTTTGGACAAGTTTTCAATCAACATTGGGGACTCAGTTGAACCTAAGCACTACATATCATCCAAAAACAGATGGGCGGACTAAAAGAGTAAATCAGGTTATGGAAGACATGCTCAGAATGTACGTCATGGATAATTAGACTCAATGGGAAAGGTACTTACCATTGGTAGAGTTTTCCTATAATAATAGTTACCACAGTTCCATTGGGATTCCTCCTTATCAAGCTCTATATGGGAGGCCATGCAGGACGCCATTGCGATGGGAAAAGATATAGGACCAAGTAATAGTTGGGTCGGAGTTGGTACATGAAATGGAAGAACATGTAAGACTGATTCAGGAAAGGTTAAAGGAAGCACAAGATAAACATAAGAGTTATGTCGATGCACACAGGACTAATCGTAGTTATGAGGTAGGAGACCAAGTTTTTATTCGTATTCAACCCAACAAAAGCACCATACAGTTTGGGAAAGGGACAAAGTTGCCACCTCAGTTTATAGGACCTTTTAGAATCAGGGAGAAGATTGGATCAGTTGCCTATCGTCTTGTACTGCCACCCCATTTGCATAAAACTCATGATGTTTTTCATGTATCTATTTTACGACATTATGTTTTTAATGAATCTCATAAACTATATTGGATGGAATTGCAGGTATCGGACGTAGGAACCATAATGGTCGAACCATTACGCATATTGAAACATAGGGTTCGACATCTCAAATGTCGCATGGTGGGCCAGGTTAAGGTCCAGTGGGACAAGTATAGCCCAGGATCTACTACCTGGGAGGATGCAGAGACTATATGTCGTGACTACCCCTCACTTTTCGAGTGTCTGTGATGCCCATTTTGACTTAGGTAACTACCTATGCTAAGACTCTATTTGTAGTTCCATATGCTAATACTCTATTTGTAGTTCCATGTTATTTTATGAACACTATGTAATATTGTTGCATTTTAGTTGGACAATTGAAACTACTTATATAAATCAATAGATATATTAGGTATTGTTGATTAAAATATTTGATGTACGATTTACCTGATGTACGACTTACTTGGTAATGATTTATCTAGTGTATGACTTCTCAAAGTTATTGTTGTTTGACATATGACTTAAGGGGATATGATTTATCTAATGAATGACTTATCAAAATTGTGATTTATCTAAGATTTATTTCCATTATGTTTTTATGAAGTGAAAAATTGAGACATGGATGTTGGACTTCATAACATGACGATTAAGATCACTTATCTATATATGCTTTTGGTTGTTATGTAAATTCATGAATGAGAACTAACCTGCAGATTGGAAAGAACTATATGATAACCAAGATCTATGCTTCCGATGGGAAATTTTGACATATCCGACGAGGAATGATATGATTTACATTGTTCTATTACATTTTGTATCTCCTTGATATGCACTATTATGAAATGGGTAAAGTGTAAATGATGCAGGTGACAAGACTACCTTACTGGATTGTTCAATGACAAGTATCCAACTAGATTTGTAGTGTGGTCCATAGTAGGGTGTTGACCCTTTTTTTGAGGACGGGTGGAGGCATTTCCCATCGTGTAACCTCCAAGCCTGGAATCGTGGGAGGGAAGTGATGGAAACGATCCCCTAGACGTGTGATGGCGGTTGCCAGTTGCCTGCTGGGGAAGTTAGGTCGATATAGTCGACGCTTCCGCCATAATGGTTTTATCAGTGGTTATATCATTATAGTTGATTCCATAGTGTATTGCAGCAGAGGACATATATGATGGGAGCGGAAGTAGGTTAGGAAGGATAGGAGGTTATAAGTTAGATTGGAGACTCTTGGTAGGAGGTGGTATCATTTCTCAACTTAATTTGACTACCATATCTCTCTCTATTTTGTCATGCCTTATTTTCAAACCCATTGTGTCATTTTCACTCTAACTTCGGGACGAATTTTTTTGAAGGAGAGGTGTATGTAATGGCCCACTTGATCTGATAAGGAAAATTTTGATTAGTGTTTAATTAATCTGTAAATGATGACTTATAATTTTTGAGTAATATATACACTTGTGAAATTGTAATTTTATTTTATTTTTACTGGTATGACTTCTATTATTTATTTCATTTCTAATATGTTTTCTCAAATCAAATATTAGATAAGGTATGGTCTTCCCTCATTTATTTCTAAATCAAATATATAGATTTTGTACAGCCAATATTTCTTCTCAAATCTACATTTTGGTCTTCTCCCATTTATTTTTGAATAAAATATCTATATATGGTAAGAAAGTCAAGGTTAATAAATTAGAAGGATGAGGGGGTAGTCATGAAATTAATGGTAAGTAGTTGAGGTGGATGAGAGGAAGAGATATAAAAGGGAAGGAGGATGAGAGGAGAAGGGGGAGATCCTTGGTCTTGTTTGGCATTGGAAAGGAGACCCTTGGTATTGTTTGGCATTGGAATGGATCTTTGGTCTTTGTTTGGTATTGGAGGGTGTTGATTCCAACTTGGACACACACTACAGTTGGTTGGACTCGGGCTCAGAGGGCTAGGGAGCATGTTGAGGTTACCTGGGCTAGGAAATCAATCCTAGTTGGCTGGGAGGTAAATCTAGTCGGGTAACCCAACAGGAGCATCTCAACAAAATCATGAGCATCTCAACCAAGCTACTGATACATGTATTCTTCGATTGTTGATTACTTATGTAATTTATTGCCAAAAAAGAAAAGAAAATCTTACTTGTTTAATATGTTGTAAATAATTATACTTGTATATTATCATCAAATAAATGTTGAGGTATAAATATACTATTTTCCTTCCTAGTGTCTTTAAATTAAAGGATAAATTTGGTTTAGTTAAAATATTTAGGTTAAGTCCTCACAACTTGTTTCTTCTCTACAAATCTAATTTCAAGAATCTTATTGCAGAACTTGCACAATGAAAATTTTGCTCCTCCATTGAGCCTGAAAAAAATCTAATGGGGTTATATTCCTAAAGGAAACTTAAACATCAAACAAACCCACTCTCTGACATTGAAACACACTAAACCCCCCATTCTTAACAACTGCGGCTTCCATATCTCTCTCTTTCTTGTCTCCTCAATTCCCCCATCCCCTAGCTATATCCTCCCTTGTCTCATGGCCTCCTCCTCCTCTGCCTTTTAAAAATCTCAACTTTGGTGGTGCCTCCAAATGCAACCCTAGACCAACTAGCTATGAAAAAGTCTTTAGGGACCCTCTTGGATATATTGTATTTTTGTATATTGGTCATCTTAGCATTAATTCAAATATTGTCACAAAACTTCGGGCTTCAATGTATGGGCTCCAAACTACCAAAAGATAAGGCTTATCTTGGTTGATATTGATAGAGGACTCTCAACTAATTATATCAACATTCATTAGACTCCATAATGGTTCACTTCCAAGCAAAGTATCTACCTCTTGGTGATTGAAGACTCTTATTGAACTTTGGCACTCTCTCCTCTTATACATATTAGTATCATCCTATCTCATGTTAGAATATTAATAAACTAAGTAGTCGATTATTTGGCCAATGAAGGGGCTACTAGTTATATCATCTAACTATATTCAATTTGGATGAATCTAAATGAACACCCATTTTAATTGCATGCTAATCTTTGACATCTATATTTAAATCTCCCCATGTAAGGTGGTACGGGGAAATCACAATGATGAGGCAAATGACTACGAATTCCCCACATTAGTTGGCACGTGCTAGGAGTATGGGATATCGGGCTCTATTCCCACACAATGCACTCATTGTTATACTATCGATTTACTTGAAGCCGATACAACTCCCCCTCTGTGTAGTGCTCAGGTATTGGTGCATTCATGGCAACATTAGGCACAAATGACCAGCTTAGCTATTGGAAATAATGGTGCAAATGAGGGAGCTATGGTATAGTGTGCAAAATACCAACCTAACATTCCATTCAACTTCTAAGATAGTTTTGGAAATCAATGACAAACTATGTGATATTTATGGAGGCTTCTTGGGTAAATTTTCCTATTTTTCCTGTTGATCTCCCTAATGCTCAATGGTTTTTTTGTTTGATCTTCAAAATTGGTCTCTAGCTCTAGTTTACGTTTGGCCCACAAGCTCCATCGGACAGAGCATGGCCTAAAACAGAAACTTTTCTTGTAAGTATCCACTACATTACACTGAGGCAGAGGTAGATGTTGTTAATGCAATGTTAGCATTCCTCCATTCCACCTTGTCAAGTTTGTGCATTCGAGTGAAGATGATCGAAGAAAAGGTTCGTGGTTTGAGGGCTCTCTTGTAAAGAGACAAAATCAAGGCTGAAGTTATGCCCATTGTGGACCTTGGTTCTAATCGAACCTAGGAGACTAAGTATTGTTTCCTGCTAAAATTATATTGGCACATGAAAACCTTCGTGGCCCAAGCTTTAAGGTTACACGATTAGAACCAACTAGAGATTTGTGAGCACCTCGGGGTGATTGAGAAGTAGAACCACTTATTGACCTTGGTTTCATTGTTGTTTAGAAACCATGGTGGGAAAATGTTAAAGGACATGTCATGTTCATACAATAACACCCCATTGTGCGTCATTCTTCCTCATAGGAGACAGGTCACAACATTCCTCCTCAATGCCTAAATTTCCTATTTTGTGAAAATTCCATGATCGAAATCCTTCTACAACAACTAGTTAAATTTCTTCCATTTTGTTATATATTGAATAAAATTATTTACTATTTGCTATGGTAAATAACGAAATTAACACACTTTAGTATTCACAAATATAAAATGTTTTGGAAACAAAATATAGTGCAGAAAGAAATAACACACACATTCAAAACTATTATTTTTGGACAAATGTCCCCAGAAAAACCCAATGCGAGAAAATCGGTATAACAATTGAGGGTATGTGTTATTAAGTGATAGTTCTGAATACAACCTTGGATGCCTTACTGGCTATCCGATACATAGAAAATAACTAGCAGAAAGTTAGTGAGAAAATATCCTCACACTTATCACTAATGAACCGACACTGATCCAACCTCTGAATGTCTAGCCTCAAGTTACCTCTGCGCAATAACTGCACTTCTCTACATCACAACTGATAGGGACAACATCACTCCCTTGGATGAACGATCTTTTGGCTGGATGCTCCAATCTCTGGCCCTCCAGTCTCACACCCCGGCTCCTGGCACTAGAACTGGACTTCTCCTTAACAGAACTGTGGATATTCTCTCAGACTCTGCGCTAGCTCTATGCTTTCCAGCGTGGCTCTGCACTACCTCTCTGGATCTCTCTATGCCTTCTCTTTGTTGTACTCACTGGACCAGGAAAAATTCCACTAGTCACTATCCCTTCCCCTCACTGCAAGAAATATCTCGATAATTTCTTTGGCAATTGCAATTATGCTCACTTGAGAAATCGACCTCTGATCTGTAATTCGTTGTGTCTTCCAAGTGCCCATCGAAGTCCTTCTTATGATCTTCTGGTTGATTAATCAACGACCCAGATTAGATTCTAATCAATGGCTCAGATCATCTTGACTCGATCTTTGTATTTATTTAGAAGTTTCACACCGAGTTTAATTAATACCCTTTAATTATTTTAATTTCCTAAGTTTAGACTTAGGCATCCATTAAAAATAATTAATTATTTTAATAAAACTATCTCCAGGTGGAATTTCCCAAAACGATTTCTGGGTCTTGGAGGATGCATGTGACCTAGCCTCCCTGCAAATTTTGAGGCTTATAACACATCTGATGCTACCATAAATCAACACTCCCCCTTAGTGAGGAATGTGCTTTAGTAATGCAACCTGCTGAAGCATCACTTTGACTCTGTAACATCTCCCTCTACGCTGCTGATGTCTGATATCATTGCCCCCCAACTACTGCGCAAATGTTGCATTTGTTCCACTGTTGACCTTGCATGCTATTGAAAACTACAACTCTGCTATTGTTGCAACAGGAAAACATCCAAAATACTGAACCAACTATGTTTTGTATGATGCACCTATCACTAGAGTTATGACTGCTACAAGTCTCTGTGTTGACCCTCTGAAGCCTCTACGTTGCTGCTGACTCTTCACTGTGCCAACTTTTCTATGTGCTTCTTAGTCTCTGGCACTCCTAGCCACTGCAACCGTCATTCCGACACTCCTTTGCACCAACTAACACTGGTCCATCCTGCTACTATTGATATGGGCTCTCATATCAAGGTATTGATCTAAGAGGTGGACTTCTCAAGGATCCTTCCCATTTCATCTCTCTCGAACTACAATACTAGATCACCCCACCTCTCCCCTGGAGGTATATGGGAAATCATGGAAAACTACTCCTCCTCGATCCCAGCGGTTGTAGCATGTTGACCATATTTCTCTTCCTTGTACTTCTTTCGAAGAGAACACTGCGTAGCGTAGTGACCGAGCTCACCACACCTAAAACATTTGATCTTCAAGACGTCCTTCTTCCGCCTCCACTGCTCCTGCTGCCCCTTTGATGCAAGGGTTGCATTCTCCGCCTCCTCCTTGGGCTTCGTTCCACTGTTGCTACTGCCATCAAGTTTACACTTGACTAAGTCTCACCTCATCTCTTCCTGTTGAAGAGCAACGTACATCCCTTCCCAATCCGATAACTTTTCTCTACCCAAGATACTCTAGATGGAGATTTTCAATTCTTCTGAGACATAATTCAGGGCCAATCTCACCATCTCTGTAGCCTGAGGATTTGACCCTACAACTGCCAGTTGATCTCAAACATCCTGAGGCTTCGAAAGGAACAAATATATGTGCTCCCCCTTCTACATCCTTGTGAATCTCATCTTCTCCTCCAAGTACATCTTCCGTTGCTCGGAATATCCCTGATACGATGTAGCTAAGGCATCCCACATCTCCTTGGCACTCCCTTTTCCAAATATATGTGAAACAATGTTATCCCTCACTTCGTCGAGGATCAGCCTCTTGGCCTTTGCCATGTCCTTCTTGTAGGCCTTCAATGGATCCGAATCTGTGGGGACAACTACCACATTATCGATAAATGCCTTGAGATCATGCTCATCCAGAAGGAAGGAGATCCTTGCCTTCCAAATCACATAGTTGGAGGCACCCTCCAAACGATCTTGATCTCTCAGCCCAATTGCTTCCATCACGCCCACACAAATGTAAAATCTTCCTCTAGCCCTCTACGCAACTGCTGACTAGCTTTACGCACTCTTTGCTGGAGTGAGAAAAACTGCTCTCAGCTACTGATACTACTACGTGGGAAATAAGAATTTTTGGGCAAGAAATTCTCCGAGGTCAAAATTCCCTCAGTGTGCTCTTCTTCCCTTCTGACGCTTTTCTGCACTAGCTACTGCAACAAAATTTCTGTGTACCAGTTGAAGATCTGCTCTACGCTAAAGTTGATGCACTACTCCCTCTGCTGGTGACAAATATTGATTTGGAAAATCTTTCTTTCTGTCGACTCACTCAGAGAGAGATTTTTCCACACAAATCTTACCCTCCTGGCACTGGACTGCACAACATTTCTGAGGATTCGATCTGCTGTCTACGTAGCTCTTCGAGTTCCCTCTTCAACTCTACTTCTGAGCTCTTCTCTGCTTCACTTGAGCTTTGATACCATGTGAAAATTCCACGATTAGAATCCTTCTACAACAACTAGTTAAATTTCTTCTATTTTGTTACATACTAAGAAAAATTATTTATTGTTTACTACAGTAAATAACAAAATTAACACATTGTAGTATTCACAAATATAAAATGTTACAGAAACAAAATATAATGCAGGAAAGAAATAACACACACATTTGACACCATTATTTTTGGGCAAATATACCCTAAAAACCCAATGTGGGAAAACGGATGTAGCAGCTAAGGGTTTGTATTATTAAGCATTATTTCTGAATACAATCTTGAATGCCTTACTGGCTATCTGATACAGAGAAAATAACTGATAGAAATTTAGTGAGAAAATAACCTCACACTATCACTGATGAACCGACACTGATCCAACCTTTGAATGGCTAGCGCCAAGCTGCCTCTATGCAATCATTGCGCTGCTCTGTGTCACAACTGATAGGGACTGTGTTACTCCCTTGGATGATTTATATGCTAGCTGGATTCTCTAACCTCTGGCCTTCTAGTCTCACACCCTGGCTCCCAACATTAGAACTGGACTTCTCCTTAACATAACTATGAATCTTCTCTCAGACTCTGTGCTACCTCTATGGATCTCTCTATGCCTTCTCTGTGTTGTACTCACCGGATCATGAAAACTTCCATCGGTCATTATCCCTACCCCTCATTGCAAGAAATCTCTTGATAATTTCTCCGACAATTGCTGCGCTGCTCACTTGAGAAATCGATCTCTGATATCTAATTCGACGTGTCTTCCAAGTGCCCATTGAAGTCCTTCTTATAATCTTCTTGTTGATCAATCAACCACCCAGATTAGATTCTAATCAATGGCTCAGATCATCTTGACTCGATCTCCCTTTTTGTAGAAGTTTCACACTCAGTTTAATTAATACCCTTTAATTATTTTAATTTCCTAAGTTTAGACTTAGGCATCAATTAAAAAAATTAATTATTTTAATAAAATTGTCTCTAGGTGGAATTTCCCAAAACGATTTCTAGGTCTTGGAGGATGCATGTGTCCTAGTCTCCCTATAATTTTTGAGGCTTAGAGCACATCTGATGCTACTAGAAATAAACAATGTTAGAATTCTTCCATTCCACCTTGTCAGGTTTGCGTAGTCGGGTGAAGGTAATTGAAGAAAAGGTTCGTGGCTTGAGGGCTCTCTTGTAAAGAGACAAAATCAAGGCTGAAATTATGCCCATTGTGGACCTTGGTTCTAGTCGAACCTAGGAGAATAAGTATCGTTTCCTGCTAAAATTATATTGGCACATGAAAACCTTCATGGTGTCATGCCCCAAGCTTTAAGGTTACATGATTAGGACCAACTAGAGATTCACGAGCACCTCAAGGTGATTGAGAAGTAGAACCACTTACTGACCTTGGTTTCATCGCTGGTTAGAAACCATGGTGGGAAAATCTTAAAGGATATGTCATGTTCATCCAAGAACACCCATAGTGCGTCATTCTTCCTCATAGGAGGTAGGTCACAACATTCCTCCTCAATGACTAAATTTTCTATTTTCTTTGATGCAATATTCTTTTTTGAATCATAATAGTTTACAAATTTATGAACCTTTTTGGTTTGGTTTCCCACATGGAAACCCTTAAAATTTTATGTGAATATGTCTTTTGCACCTATAGGCCTGGTTTCCCTTTCTGGGTAGGTCTAGCCATTATTTTGTTTAGAGCTTGTTTCCCTTCCTAAGTAGGTTTATATGTTATTTTGTCTCTGTTTACTTGTGTTGAATTTGGTTTCTATGGTTTTTTTGGATCTCTTTGTTAAACATGCCGAAATATTTTTGGAAATTGGCACCTAGATACAATAACTATCATAACTCTATACTGATATTGTAAAGCAATAAAAAAAATTACTTTAAAAACTATATATTCTACTTTAAAATATTCCCTATCCCTACTTTATGGGGGTTGGACTTTCCTAGGGTCACCATAATTAAGAAGAAAATAAATAAATAAAATCAAACTATAATCACCTTCATATTATTTACTTTTTCATCAAATCTTATACTGCATGCCATGCCATGCCACCCGAAGATGCTGTAAGTTAAATGGCAATATCCGTCCCCAACCTAAAACACTGCAAACTCCAATACAACAGTATTCACCCAATTCCGGGATTTTCCACTTATTCATAATTCGAGACCCCATTCTGACGGTGAGATAGTCGGTACTTTTATGTAACATTTAACCCCGGCGGAAGTCCCTGGGTTCTGTGAGGACGGGATGCAGAGAGAACGGCCCTTGCTACAGATTTATACTCGAATTCCCAACACTGGCACTTAGTTGACTATCCCTGCGTTATTAAAACAAGAAAAAATAAAATAAAATAAAATGCCTTAATCTGCGCAATGAGCGCGCAGAGTAAACAACACCGTTGAATCTTCTGCATGTTGCTTTGTTTTCCATGGAATTCATCCAAATTCATCATCACAGTATGCTCTTTCAATCCTCTAAAGAAGAAAACAAAACGAATAAAACAAACGCCCACATCACAATTGAATCCACAGCTCATGTAATTCGTTCAATGACGGGCTTTTTAAATCCCCAACCCTCAGATAGTAATCAGAGAGCAATTTGGGGATTCTGAGGGATTGGCAGGGCAGGCAATGGCATCAAGTCTGTTCACAGTAGGGCTGGTAGGGGCTTGGTTCAGCTCCAACATCGGGGTCATCTTGCTGAATAAGTACCTGCTGAGCAACTATGGGTTTCGCTTCCCCCTATTCCTTACGATGTGCCACATGATCGCCTGTTCTCTGTTCAGCTATCTGATCATAGTCTGGTTCAAGATGGTGCCCATGCAACCGATTCGATCCCGGGTCCAGTTCACTAAGATCGCCACTCTCAGCGCCATTTTTTGCGCCTCTGTAGTGGGCGGCAATATATCCTTGCGTTTCCTGCCCGTCTCTTTCAATCAAGCGGTTGGGGCGACTACCCCGTTCTTCACTGCTGTGTTTGCCTATCTCATAACAGTTGAGAGGGAGGCCTGGTTGACATATCTCACTCTGGTTCCTGTCGTTGCTGGCGTCGTTATTGCTAGCGGGGTACTTAAGTTTATTCTCTTTCCATTGATAATCTATTTCTTGCTATTGATTTCATTGGCTGAATCTTCACATGTATTGGGTCTCTGGATTTTTCTGGAGAAATAGCCTAGTAGTTCTATTTTGTGTTTTTTTTGCAATTTTTGAGTATTGCTTTGTATTATTTTGGAATCTAGTTTTACTAATTCTGGTTAATCTGGGAGTTTGATGAATTGCATACCAAATGTACTGCAGTTCCGGTCTCTACTCTGAAAAGGCATTAGGTCTTGTGTATCATTGCGTTTCTGTGCTTACTTTATGTGGGTTCCTGCACTGTTAGTTTGTACCCTGATGAATTATCATAGTTGATGTATCATCTATCGTCCCGCGATGGACTGTATATAGATCAATCGTTATCGTTATTGTAATGGATAGATTGTGAATATTGGAAATGCAATAGGGCTGGTGTAGACCTCATAGATCACCCAAGTTATAGCTTTGCCTGATCAAAATCAAAAGCATAATGTTTTGGTAAAACCAACTTCAACAAATTATGAAACAGTTCATACAACTTTCACATTGAGAAACCAACACATGGATGGCTCTTAAACCTCCCGTAGTTGCCAATTATGAAAGCTATTTGATAGAAGCAAAATTGAAGTTCATGGCCGTCTATGGTAATATTAGGTAGTCATAACATCTCTCCTCGGTGAATATCAATGTTCCGCCAAGTTTTCAGGACGAGGGATGGTGATGTTTCCCGGATGTGTGGAGACACCTCCAAATAGGATGGAATACATTAGGATCCTGGACATAGGAGACCTTGTTGAAAGTCCCAAAAAATAAATTACGAGTCATGAAGAATAAAATTATGAAATAAATGTTTACATTTGCTTTAAGGTTTTAATATCTTGTCTTAAAAAGATGAACTTTCTTAAGGCCATTGGGAAAAAATTGTGAGGCTGCCCAAGTGTTCCCCACTAAAAGGAAGCATTCCCTTTGCACCTCTCCGAGTTCTTCCAAAAAAATTTCCCCTTGCATTTTGCCAAGTTTCTCCAAAAGGGGATGTGAGGAAACGTTCTCCTTGCACTTCACCGAGTTTCATCAAAAGGGGATGTGGGGAAACGTCTCTCACTGAGAATGAAAATGTTCTCCTTGCATCTTCCCAAGTGTCCCCAAAAGGAGGATGTGGGGAAACGTCTCCCACTGAAAAGGAAACATTCCCCTTGCATCTCCCCAAGTTTCCCCAAATGTGAGATGTGGCGGAGCGTTCTCCTTGCACTTCCCCAAGTTTCCCCAAAAAGAAATGTAGGAAAACATTCTGCTTGCACTTTTTTGAGTTACTCCAAAAGGAAGATGTAGAGAAACACTCCCCTTGCACCTCCCCAAGTTTCCCCGAAACGGGGATGTGGGGAAGTTACGTCCCCATGGATTTTCCCTATCCCAAAAATTTGGGGAGTGCATTTCTGTGTAACAGAGATAAATACTGATGAAGTATCAAACGAGCATGGTGGGTCCTCAACAAGTCAACTCAGTTGACATTCTGTTCAAAACTCACTCCATTAGGGTAAAATTGGTTGGGTCAGCAACTCTCCATTTTGGGTTTGTTAAGTTGTTGGCTAGTCTGAGTCATGTGACTTCTAACTCGAACACTAGGAGTTAGAGAAGCTAATGACAGATATCCCAATTATTAGAATCTCCTTGAGAAGACCAATCTAGAATTCTCCGCTAGATATTTATGATCCTAACGGACAACATAGTAACATGAAATTGTAGTTCTTAGCATACATTGAACCCAGATATCCATTGTCCCAGCGGACAACATAGTAAAATGAAATTGTAGTTCTTAGCATACATTGGGTTCAACTCTTGACTAAGACTGGGTGCATTCCAGAAGCTGGTTATAATAGGCTGAACTTCAGAGCCTCTTGACTAAGATTAGGCGCATTCAGCAGCTGGTTATAATAATCTTAACATCAGTGTTAGTGTAGCAGATACGTTTTATACTTAACTTCAGCGCTAGTGTAGCATATAACCTGTTTTTTGAATCTCTGATTGGTAGAGTTCGAAGCGGTCTCTCTATCGTTGCAACTCCAAGCCGCTCATTTGAACAAGTCCACATTCCTCAAACTTGTCTGTATTTTGCTGCATTGTTTGAGCTATAAGCTGCCTCTGATTATAATTTTTTATTATAGGCTTATGCTGCCTTTTGGAATGAAGCACTGCGTGGTTGATTACTGACACTACTTATGCATCATAACAGTGCTAAGCTGTTTTTCCAAGATGAGTATTGTTACCTGTATTTTAAATGTTCATTGATGAAATTTCATATGGAACCATGTTATAACGAGTTTGGTGAAGTGCAAAACATAATCATTTTGTGTCAAGAAATGAGCATCAGGAACAGTTTCACGCATCATAGAAGCACCATTTGTGTTTGATGTATTGTACACCCACCATTGCTCACATGAATCACTCACCACCATATTTGTCAATGCCTCTGGCACCTTCAATAGGAAATTGAAGATGAGGTAATAGCTACCAAATCTAGTCCTTTAAAGCTTAAGTACTTGTAAGTTAAAGTCATTGCAGTAAATGAAGTGAACAACACTATGCCCAGTGATGAATTTGATGATGGACTTTCCTCTCCTGTACAAGGCATTAATCCACATTCTTTATGACTAACAATATCATGCATCAAAGGGTTCAATGTGTGCACCAAACACCAAGACCAAAAAATGTGAAGATGCACTTGCTCTATCATTTTTTTCACTCTTACAATTAGCTACATTATTAGTATTTACTTGAAACACATTAGGTGGTCTGACGCAATGTTGCGAACATCTCGATAACATCCCGATTTTATCTCGAAATTACGATTTTTTGGCCTTGCCGATGTTTGCTGATTTTTAAAGATATTAATAATGGTATCTTAAATTTTCCGATGTTTGCTGATTTTTACCGATATTTTCCCGATTTTTATGATTTTTTGGTTTTCTGGACCCTTGTCGATTTTATCCCGATGCCGATGTTCGCAACATCCCTGACGTCATTGATGTTTCTCAATAGGAGCTCTGAAATGTTTTAAACAAATGTAACAATTAATGAGGAGTCATGTGCTATGAGGAGTATTGCAACATTGATTAACACATGAAGAACATTTATTAAATGATGTTTTTTAACATTTGTCCAATTGCTAGATACAGTGGATACCCCACTATCTACCTACTCCTTTGTAAATCATCCTAGAGCTTAATGGATTTTGGTTTTTTCTTCGTCTAATAATATGGTTATGGCTTTCTCATACTTGGGGCTTGTTTAAACATAGCATGCAATAGGGAGAGTGAAGAACATTGAATGGCATACTACATGCATAACGAAACTTATCACTTCTGCTTCCAACTTGACCCTAGCCTACCACCAACATCAAGGAAATTTGCTATTGTCATACTTCTACTTCCAGCCCCCCATATGTAAGGTTCCACTATCATTAGGGGAAGTAGCTGTGGTAAATTTGGAGTGGCTAGCCGCTATACATTCTCAATATGGAATCAGATTGAACCTTTTGTTTCTATCATGCTTTCTTTGTACTTCCTCTTTCTTGATATATTTTTTCTATCTTCTTTTAATACATTGAGGCAAGTTTTGATTCCATTACCAGTGGCCTTTTCACTTGGCATCATCACACAAGGATGCTTCCTTACACATGTATATAAACTAGTGGAAGGTTTGCCCCCCTTGTCACATCCATGGCTTCATATATATTTTGTGGTTCCAACTTCCAAGTTCCAACCCCTTCTCCTGTCCTCAAGTTTTGTTGCATATTTTCATAAGGTTGCTAAATTGCCCCCCTTGTCACATCCATGGCTTCATATATATTTTGTGGTTCCAACTTCCAACCCCCTCTCCTGCCCTCAAGTTTTGCTGCATATTTTCATAAGGTTGCTAAATGAGTTTTTCTTGTATGATATATCTCCTCCTCCATTTTAACTTCATCCCCTTCCAAACTTCCAACCCCCTCTCCCACCCTCAAATTTTGTTGCATATTTCCATAAGGGTTCTAAATGAGTTTTACTTGTATGATGTATCTTCTCCTTCACATTCTTCATCCCCTTCCAAACTTCCTCATCTTAATAGAATAGGTCACTATAAACATTCTCCTTGTGTTCCCCCTCATTTTTATTCCATACAAACATTATGAGAATAAAAGAAAAAAGTATACACCACATGAAGAACATCTCTTCAAGTCTTGGATGAAAAACCTACAATAGAATGAGGGAGAAGAAGGAATGATAAATCATAGAGGAAGAGAATATATCCACAAACAAACAACACAAAGAAATAATAACTTTGCAAAGAATGCATTGTGAACTTGCCTCTTCATCTCTCTAATTGTTAATAATAATACAATGTGACTATCACAACCTATGATCTCCTCCAAGTTCTTACCAATATGCTTTTCTCTAAACCAGCAAGAATCTCTCTCAAAAGAGTCAAAACCCTAGCTAAAGATAAATGATATGATAGAATAGAATGAGAAAAATGATGGAGAAGGGGTTTAATGCTTCCCTTTCCTTTTCCTTGAGTTATGGGGTCTATCGAGGCTTCACATTCTTAACGAAAAACATAAAAATAATTTTCTATGCTTGTGTGGTAGTGGCTTGGGAGCACCTCAAGAGTGTTGGAGGAATGCTATTGGATCACTTGTGGAATGTTGGCGAATTCCTATTATGAGGAGCGATTCTAGATATACAAGAGAGTGGTTAGGGAACATGTTTGAAGGGGTAGGAGCATGCTCTTACTAGTGCTTCTAACATGAATCTGTATGAAACATGAATTGGGAGTTGGTGCATAGCTCTCCTAGTGCGATTTTGATAGCAATGGTCATTGCTTTTAAGACTCCTTAGGGCCACTTCCACTTCCAACTTTGAATGATGTTGTTTAGCATTTGCAACTCTCCTACTACATTTCAAGCCTTAATGAACAAGGTGTTTGTGTTTTAATCCTGCAAAGACTTAGCCATTCTACAGTGGTTAGTGCCTACTGTTGAATTTTTCATAGGTCTTCTAAACTGATAATTACTTCTAATGATTTAATCCTTTTCATATTCTCATTAATCATTAAGAAATAATGCAAAAGACATCAACAATAGAAACATTTATGACATTAGGATCATAAAAAGACATCCAAACAAGAAACACAGGTATTTTACTTTGGGAAAACCCACTTGGGAGAAAAACCCAACCTTTTCCTTAGCGAAATCATTCTATTCAACAAGAGATTCAATATTATGTTTCCAGTCAAAGACATACTTCAAATTGACTGTGAACAAACCTAGGTCAAACCTGGTCAAACAAAATAAATAGCCTCAAAAATTCGGACTTGTCCATAAACTCGGTTTGCTATGCCTCAGAGGGTCAATGTGTCCAGATGTTAGGTTTGCTTTGGAGTTTGATCTACCAGAGATGGTCTGTTCATACCCTTTAGTTTTGCCCAGAAGATGATCTTTCCATAAACTCGACTTGCTATCTTTCTTCTTCTTCGCTTGAGCAAAAAAGTAAGTATGTTGAAGAGTGATCTGAATTGCTAGTTGGAAGAGGAGGACGAAATGACTTTATATAGTCATTCAAGGAGCCCAAATTCGTGTCACTAAATGGTTAGGCCAACTTGATCTTTTGGAGCCAAAGTTTTAATTTGAAAATTTGGGTTTCCCTCCTTTGAAGCCAACATGGAAAGATATATTTATGATTATTATGTCTCATATAATTTTGAGGGCTAATTATGAATTATGAAGACTGACCATAGCTACAAAATTCAACGCTCCCTCTTAGGTAGGGAGGTATTAATAATGATTATCCAAATGTTCTTGTTGAAAAATTTCTCTGAGAAAAGGTTAAAACAACTTATTGTTTATCATTAGCATCAACATCATTCGATTAACATAATTTTTGCTAGCAACTTCGACTCATGGTAAATCAACAAAATCAATTAGTCACTATAATTCTGGTCAGCACCTTTGATCCATGGTACATCATTAGCATCAACTAGTCACCATAACTTTGGTTGATGCTTCTAACCCATGGTATACAGACTAGTCCTAGTTCACCATATTTCCGGTCAACATCTTTGACCCATGGTGAAACCCTAGGGCCACACTCAATTCATTTGAGGAATCCTTGTTCCAATCCCAAAGGCCTCACTCAATCCACTTGAGTAATTCTAGGCTTGATGCTAAATGTGCTCATGCAACTTGTCTAGAGAGTAATTCTGAGTTTGATGCTGAAAGGCACCCACTCAACCCTACGATTAAATTCTAGGCCTCTATACACACTGGACCATTCTCCCTAATCCTGGTAAATGTACTTGACCCAGGGAGAATGACTGTCCCTTTCTAGACCATTCTCCCTAATTTTGGTCAACGTACTTGACCCAGGGAGAATGACTCTCCCTGATGCTATCACATCAACACTCCCTATCACCGAGAGAGGCATTCTCAATCACTCCAAGCTTGTCCTCGAAGTATACATGCATCATCCTGGGACAAAGGCTTTGTCAAAAACCTGCTCATCTGTAGAATAGTACTGAAGCCATACTACTCTCTTTAGTACCATGCCACGGTACTAAATCTTATTGTGCTTCAACCTATCATCATGGTTGTCACTTGCACTTGATCAAACAATCTTGCAAGTAGCTTTTGAAGCCATACTACGCAACTCGCCAAACAAACTGTAATATACTTGGAAGTTGGCCTGTATAGTATCGAGTGCAATAAATGTCTGATTCTTGTTCATCCAAGAATTCATAGTGGAGCCTAAACTGAAACAACATTCCAATGTACTCTTTTTGTCTCCCGCACTCGCTGCCCGTCTGAATTTGTATATTCTAGCAACTACACTTCATCATTTCAATCCATATCCCATTGTACCATGTTTTCCTGTCACCCTAATTGGGTGTTATCTTTTTGCAATAGGTCTTGCTATGGCAATATTGGTTGCTCCCTCTGGCACTACAACTTTCTAGTTATTGTAGCATATCAACTATCTAGTCTGACAATCTCCATGATAGTTCATCATCTCAAAAATCTTTGAGAGATCTCAATAGTATGCTTCTTTTGACCAAGGAGGTAATGCATCAAATCTAGGTCCATCTCGAGCTTAGA
>CM076575.1:1665868884-1666048177 GCA_034641835.2 Pinus albicaulis | reverse complement strand
ACCTATGTTGCCAGGAAACGTGGGTGCGGGGACGGGGACGGGGACGAGGACGACACTTTTTGAAACAGGGTGCGTGGGTTCGTTTGGGTATTTTTATATTAATATATATATATATATATGATATTTATATTATATATATCATATATAAATTATAATTACTAATAATTTATAAACTTTAAACTTTAAATATTTAAACATGCACATCATTCAACATTCAAGTTTCAACATTCACATGTGACATTTGTCATTGAAATTTCAAAAATTCTAGTTTGATAATATCATGCTTCATATATGATATCAAGTGCAAATTAGAGCTCAGTTTACATATATGATATTAATAAGAAATTAGAATCATGATTCAAAATTTCAAAATAATAAATATTTAAATATATGTCCGTTCACATTGTCATACTAAATTCAAAATTTGCCTCAGTTTTAGAACTGTTTTACAGTCTGGACCTCAGAATGAAATAAGTGGAAGAGACAGGAATGACAGTTGTAACTTGTCCCCAACGGAAGAAAACCTCATCATCAAAGAACACTGCCAAGACATTGATGAACATGAGGAGAAACAATTTGTTTCTTTGGTGGTTCTTGGCAGATGTTTCTACTGAATTTTTCAGTACAATCAAAGCTTTTCTTTCTTAGAAAGGGCAGTTCTGTACAAAATTCACATTCCTGTGATAAAAATTTGATTTCACTGTGGAGTTTGATCAGTTTCACATCTTTTGTGAAACTCCCATGGCTTCTAACTGTGAAAGATCTCTTTCCTTTTTTTTTGCTTTGTACATTGAGGCTTCAACATTCAAACCCGTTCATTTAACTTTATATTCATTGAGTTCTCCAAGCTGAAATTCTAGTGGGGTTCCTGTTTAATGGTTTAACATTTAAGTCGGAAACTCCCTTTGCCAAAACGAAACTCTCATTATTACACAACAACAGATGTTGTTCCTGACAACTGATGAGCATTGAGAACAAAAACAAGTCTACATGCCAGAAGTCAGGCGGGGTTTCAATTTAGTGGTAAGTGGGTTCCCTCTTACCAAGGCCAAACTTTCACTCTGACAAAAACGTAAAGCCTTTCTATATATATTTTTGGGTTTCCATATTTATGTGAATCATGCTATGTTAACAATCAAGTCGCTGAAAATCATGCTACCCTAACAATTTTGAACTTGGCAATTAGAAGTCATGTTAATAATACGCATTATCATTTATGTATTTTCCCTAACCTCGTGGGCCTCGCTCGGTGGTGAGAGAGGGGTCGTCGAAACAAGAAATGCTGAACACCGAAACTTACCGCCTACCGTGCGGCGTGAACGTCGCGTCTCGAAATCAACAAGAAACTTGCTATGGCCGTGGCATGTGCGCTCAGGCGGGGATGGTCGTGTCGCCATTGTCAGCCCCATTGAAGCTATGGCCGTGCTTTTGGGTGCTACAGACCAAGGCCACTGAAACATGCACCGAAACTTCAAACATTCGAATAGGATAGCGGCTAGCCGGATAGGTAGGTATTGTATTGAAAATTGAAATTAAGTTTTTAATTTTTAAGTTTTAATATTTTATTGTATTATCGTTTATGTTTTAAAAATAGTTAATATTTTTAATTTATTAAATTATTTTTAATTTAATTTTAATATTTTTTAAAATTTACTTAAAATTTTTAAATTTTAATTATTAAAAAAAAAAAAATTTAAGAAATTTATTTCAGAAGAACCCGAAAATCGGGTTTTAAGTACCAAACTATGGGTTCGTCTGACCAAAAGAACCCAAAGAACCCGATTTTCATTTTTGAAGAACCCGGTGCGTTTGGGTTCTTCGGAGAAGAACCCGTACCCGAATCGGGTACTTGGGTGCGGGAACTCGGTGCGGGTTCGAGAACCCCACCCCCGGGTGCGAGACCCTGTGCAACATAGCTTATGACACTTGACTGTTCAATTTCTGTCAGCGAATGTTGAGCAGTCTGACTAACCATTAGCTATTCACTTCGGAGAAAACAGGAAAACATTATTTTGTGTTATTCATAGATAAATTTTCCAAGATCATATACAGACCTGAAGAACAGGCTGTGAGCAAACCACATTCATTGGATGTTCGATTAGATTTTAAGAGGGGCAAATGGCAAGAGCAACTGACTAGCTCACATCAGATGACATTTTGGGTTACACAAGGAAATAACATGAATATTCACTAGAATAGTACAACAGAGTCTTCATATACTGGCTCTTTCCGACTGTAGGAACTACCACTACATCAATGATATGCCACTAAGGAAATTATACCCATATGCTCCCTTTAGCTTACACCAAATTAGACCTTTACTTCTTTGAGACTGTTCCCTCTAAAGTCTGTTTGCATTCAATGGCAGTCACTTTCGTTTTCCTAGCACTTATTATTTTATTAAAATATATATATATATATATATATATATATATATATATTAAAAATTAGATATTTTTTACACAAATTCATACAAATTCATTGATTCAAACATAGATTTAAGATCTTAGATACTCATACATGATACATTGAAATTTGATACATTGATACATCATACAATTGTCAAATTTACTCAGAAAGACAAGATAGTAAGATACTGTAGTTTTCTCATTAAGTCATCAGAATCAAAATGTGTTACTTAAGTACACTGCCAATGGCAAATAGAAATAGAAAATACAAAAAAACTACAGTCTTCAATATTACAAGCCTGAAGCCTCAATGAGTCAGAGTCAATGAGTCATCAATCCTCATCATCACAATCAGCGTCACTGTCCTCATCCCGATCATCATGCTCACCACTGCTCTTCTCTGGCTCTGATGCATCCTCCTCCTCTGTCATCTCTGCATCTGCTGGTGTGGAGGATGACGCCTCTACTCTATCATCAAATGTGACAGGCTCTAGCACTGGCGCATTGAGATCCAAGTTGGCCAATGCCAACAATGCACATGCAAACACTAACAACAAACTAAATGCAAAATATAGAGGGACAGTGCACTTACCGGATGCTCGAATATTTTCAAAAGAACTCTCTTTCTCCTTGCTAACCCTTTCTTCTTGCAAACCCTTGCTCCTTGCTCACTTCACAAATACAAAACGGTGAGAAAGAATGAGCGGATTCGGGGTTTTATAAAGCAAAATCGCACATTTTTGAGACAGCGAATCCAGCCGTACGGGGTACGGCCGTATCCGTATAGGGTACGGTCGGGATTCACTGTACCCTGTACGGATACGGTCGTACCCCGTGAATAGGGTATGAATCCTAGCGAATCGTATCGGATTCGTTGGATTCGGGATTCGGAGCCCCTAGGGGATGAATCCGGTTTCTTAGGTGTTTTGTGATTGCATTGCAAGCGCAATGAACAACAGTGAAACAACAACAAAACAACAGAGAACAACAGTGAAAGGGGCTTCTGGGCTTCTGCACTAGCGAACAGTAGCAGCGAACTGGAACAACAACGAACAGCTCCAAATCAGCAACAGTGAATTGGAACAGCAGCGAACAGCTCCAAAGCAAACAACAAACATCGAACATCAGCAAGCAGAGGTTCCCGATTAGCGAACAACGGTGAGATAGGAACGAATAGAGTTTCCCGAACAACGAACAGTGGTGAGATAGGAGCGAACAGAGGTTCTCGAACAGAGGTCGACAGAGATGCTGTTCGCGTCATTTGACTAAACAAGGTACTCATTATTCAAACATTGATATCATATTTTTCTGCAAACCACGACTGGTCTATTGTTCCCATAAATATATTTGGGCTCAGTCACATATCCCTCACACATACGTCACATAGACAAGGCATCACGCAGACAAACATTACAGAAGGCATCACACTTCGGTTTTTAGAAGGCATCACAGACAACTTCGATATCGGGGGGCTCTGTTAAGAGTTGTTTGCTTGCATTAGCAGTGGATTAGCGAGGGAGTAGTCGCCGGAACAGTGAATAACATAGGCTACAGTGAGTGAGGGATGGGCAACGGACAACAGCGGATTCAGGGAGATAGGGACAAGGAGCAGTTAGCAGTGAATAGGAAGATAGTGAGGAACAAACAGACAAAGTTCTTTATTGTATATTTAGTGCGTTTGTCTATCTATCATAGGCATGGGGACAAGAGTGCCCCAAGAGGGTCCAATGAACATAATGAACTCGGGTTGGTGAAAAACAAGCACCCATGTAACCTACAGTTAGGGAAATTTAACTCAGATGGGTGTAAAACATCAAACATTTTCCAGAATCAAACACTAGGCTCTGTGTTAAGGAGGCTTTATGAGGAAGGTTGGAGCAGTCCTTGGATTCACCCTCTTCAAATTCTATGGGTTACCCCCAACATTTTGACAGAGAATGTAAGAGGGACATGGTGTGTCCCATCTAATACTTTTGATACAAGTGAAAGACTGATATTTGTGAATGCAAAGCAATACAAAGGGATTTTAAGGCGTAGACAAGCTAAACAAAAGAAACAAGCACAAAGAAGAAAACTCACATGGATACTACACAAGGCAACTTTTATTGTCAAAATGAGCTCATTAGAGGAAGAGCAGGGGAGTAAAGGGGTGGGTAAGATAAAAGGTAAAGGGGTGCGGTCTTAGCAAAAGGAGTATAGGCTAAAGCAAAGAGAAAGTAAAAACTTAGCAACAAACAAAGAAAGCAGTAAGAACACATACAGCCCCACAACCACTCCACTTTTGTGGTCGTCGGAGCTTTATGTAAGCGAGCTCATGAGCATGAAAAGAAGAATCGAGCTTATTGAATCAAAGGAACAACATGAAGATTCAAAGAGAAGAAATGTTAGTAGTCAGTTAGAAACTTGAAAGGGAAAACAAAGTTCTCAAAGAGCAGATAAGAAATTTGCAAAACAATATGGAAAGAGGACAACAACAATTGATCGCTTTGAGACAGGAACTAGAACAAACAAGGTAGTTGAAAAAAATGGCTTGGAGGTAGGGAACATTGACAGCACAAAACAAATAGAAGAGTTTCAATCAGATTGGGAAAGCATGGAGTTGAGAGAAAGAAAACTAAGACAACAAATGGAAGAGGCTAAATCTTGGGCACAAGTGGTAAAGGAACCATCAACCGAGCAAAAGAAAATCATGGAGAAGCAAATCAAGAGGCAAGTAAGAGAAGAAAAAGACAAGCAAGTCAAGGCTACAAATGTAATCATCAAAGTTCTGAAGGATTTTGGACATAAAGAGAGGACTGATATATTAGTCAGGGATTTTCTCAAGGAAGAGTTGAAATGGTCAGGTTATATTCAACAGGCAAGCAGGATTGGCAAGAAAACAGAAAATGGAAGTCACAGGCATGTGAGAGTTACTTTGAGAAGTATAGATGATAAGATGGCTATTCTAAAAAATAGGGGGATGCTCAAAGCTACTCATTTTTTCCTGGATGACAACTTGACATTTGAACAACAAGAAGAAAAGTGAAATCAACAAGGGAGGCCGGAAAACGGGCATGGCTAAAAAATGGGAAAGCTCTAATCAACGTGCATTTAACAAATTAGAAATAGGGATTCGGGCCCCCCGGGAGTATCTAAACATGGTAAGTTGGAATTGTAGAGGTTATCCATGGAGGAGAGGACCGATTTTGGGGCCCATAGTAGAAGGGAAAGACATCATTTTTCTTATGGAAACTCATGAGCATGAATGTTGCAGGGTTCCAGAATTCAAGGGATACAATAAAATTTCAGTATGGAACAAGGAGATTGGAACAGGGAAAGGGCATGGAGGGATCACGATTCTAATAAGATAAAGTTGGAGTGGAATTGTAAAAGTGGAAAAAGAGAACCCAAATAAGAAATTTATATGGCTTAAAGTAACAGACAACAATGCAACAATCAGGGTGGCTGCTTGTTACTTTGCTCCAAAAAATTCGAAGTTCTACAAGAAGGCAAACTTAGATAGTGAAGACCCTTATGCTACTCTAAAAAAAGACATTTCTCCTTCAAGACTTTGCGAGATATAGTTTTGATTTGTGATTTTAATGCAAGGACAACAAACAATCAATCTATGCAGTTAGGCAGTGATGAGAATAAGGACAACAATCCTCTTTGGCTAAATGAGAGTGAAGATCACACGTGGGAAAGGTCTTCTCAAGATGGAAAAGAGAGTGTTTCACACTTTGGTGCTGAATTGTTAGGCTTATGTGGCCTCTATGACATGGTCATTTGCAATGGCATGAAAGCTTGGCCTAGATCCGGTGACATTACATGTAAAACTCACAATGGTCAAAGTGTGGTGGATTATGTGATTTGCTCCCAGAGCTTTATTTCAAATTTGTTAGAGTTCAATATTGGAGCTTGCTCTATAAAGTTGAAATCGGATCATATGCCTCTTTGTATTAAGTTGGGCATGCACACAAGTGGGATGCAGGTGGAGCAAAACCAACATAGACAGAAGATAGTTCAGGAAAATGGTAGTCATTATGAATTAGGAAAATCAAGAACTCTTTGTTGCTGCTTTGGAACATCAATTTCAGGTGGCAAAAGTCAACTTCGAAAGGGAAGAGGACAATGCAATAATGGAGAACATTGGTAGCAGTATGGTGATCCCTTTAATCCAAAAAGCCTTAAAGTTATGCAAAAGATCTCGGCCAATGAAGAGAATTTCAAGCACTTTTCCAACCAATCCCTGGCTTGATGAGGAATGTAAGGCTGCAAAAAGATCACTTAAAGAGAAGGAGGTAAACAGTGAAGGCATGAAAAAGTACAAAAATATGATAACGACAAAAAAAGAAAAGTATGTGACTTCAAGAAGGAATGAATTAATTTCCTTGGGAAAGCTTAATCCCAAATTATTTTGGAGGGAATTACAGCAAAAGAAAAAGAAAATGGATAATAATATCTTGGCTACTCAATGGTTAGAGTATGGAAAGCTTCTTTATGAGAGAGAACAAGAGATAATTAGCCCTCCCATAATCAACACTTCAGGTGAGTTATTTTCATTAGAAGATGTCAAGTATGGTATGAAAAAGCTAGCAAATGGTAAAGCTCAAGACAGTGATGGATTGCAAGTGGAATTTTCATAGTGGGGGGTTGAAAGCTTGGCTCCGATTATTAAAAAGATCTTCAATAGCGTCACACAAAGCAGTTTTCCAACTGAATGGATAACTAGTGTTGCTATCCCCTTGTACAAAAGTGGAAACATTAACATCCCCTCCAATTACCGCATTATTATGGTTATTTGGAAGCATGGTGGAGCGTAGAATTAGCAGTTGGGCAAAAAAGGAAGGTAAAAGAGCAAAAGGACAGGTTGGTTTTAGGCCACGACATTCTACCATTGATCATTGTATCACTATTAGGCATTTCATAGAAAAAGTACGGGACATATAGGGTGAGGAGGCATTTTGTTGCTTTGTTGATTTCAAGAAAGCATTCAACACGGTTCCTAGAGACAAGCTTTGGAGAAGGATGGAAGAGATCGAAATTCCAAGCAAATATAGGGCGGTTGTTCATAAGCTCTACGAGAAAGTTAGAGCTAAAATCAGAACTAAGGAAGGCTTTTCGAAATGCTTTGGTAGTGACATTGGGGTCAAGCAGGGGTGCCCTCTTTCCCCCACGTTGTTTGGCTTATATATTGATAAGTTGGAAGAATGGTTAAACAGTAACAGTGGGGAGGGTATTCAGTTAGCAGGTTATGTGGTGAGAGTCGAGACTTCTCTTGTATGCTGATGACCTTATCCTAATATCAAAATCAGGCCATGGTTTGAGAGAGCA
Organism: Pinus albicaulis; assembly: GCA_034641835.2. Lineage (NCBI taxonomy): Eukaryota > Viridiplantae > Streptophyta > Pinopsida > Pinales > Pinaceae > Pinus > Pinus albicaulis. Next base: position 1,666,040,456 of record CM076575.1, on the reverse strand, counting down.
TTTGAAGGCCTTAGAGCTCTTTTGAAGAGGTGGGGATGCATATAAACATTAGCAAAACCAAGATCATGATCTTCTCCTTGAAGAGGAAAAAGCAGTAGGTAATTTTATTTTTGAGGGGAAACCCTTGGAAATGGTGGAAGAATACAAGTATCTAGGAATTAATTTTCACAACAGGCTCAATTGGGAGACATGTAGAGCTAAAAGGATTCAGGGGGGATGGAGAGCCTTTTACCTTCTACAAAACATATGCAGGACAACAAAATTATGGGACTGGAAGACCAAGAAAACTCTTTTTGGGTTGTTGGCTACACTGGTTGTACTCTATGGATGTGAAGTATGGGGGAGTAGTATGTCAGATCACAAGTGGAGGAAATTAGAAAGAATTCAAAAGCACCTAATCACTAATAATTTCAAAGTCAAATCAATGGTTCCTTATGAGATCTTGTTAGTTGAGGCTGGTTTATTTCTGATGGAGGCCAAGGCAGTTTTTCGCTTGTTAAGTTACTTAAAAAAGGTGGAAGGCATGGATGAACATCGCTGGCCTAAAATAGTTGTAGCAAAGGAGTTAACGAGGAGGAAGAAAACTTGGGGGAAACAAAATGACAAGTGGTTGGGTAAGTGGGGCATTAAGTGGCAGGATTTTCCTAACTCTAAAGAGGAAGTTAAAAAGTGGGTGTTTGAAAAATTTAGGACTACCATGTGGGAAAAACATATTGGTCGGAAAAAATCTCTTTATGTCAAAGATTTCAACCCGACATGGTCTCATGATGAGAAGATATATTTGGGTACCAAAATCACGGGAAAGGCTAGATTATTAATAGCACAGTTGAGGACTGGGTCTCATCATCTCAGATGTGAAACTGGTAGATGGACAACTCCAAAAGAAGAGTGGGAAGAAAGAATCTGCATCTTTTGTAGGAAAGGAGAGGTAGAAACAGAATGGCACTACATCATGGATTGCCCGGCTTATGAGGATATTCGTAATCAATTTAAAAGCATTCTGAAGGTGGATTGTTTGAACAAGTTGGTCGAGGAAGCAAGACTTATCAAAACTGCGAAATTCTTGGTCAAGATTCATGACAAGAGAGTAGAATTAGAGAAAAGTTTGAAGTTGTGATGGGCTGGAGTCCTAGGTCCCTTAGACCGCTTAGTCTCATGGATGAGCTTTTCCTCCTTAGGAATCATCACAAAAGTGGCGGACATCTAACTGATCCAGTAATAAATGATAGAATACTAACTTGTGTAGCTGGTGCCCTTGCGTGTGATAAAAACAAGTATCGCAAACATTTTGAAAATATCACAACCGACATTGCGAGATTTCGCGATATTTTCGAGGAAAAGATATTTAGCGGGTGATATTTCACAAAATTTTCCTTGGTAAATATATCGCAATTTTCTCCTGAATATCACAATATTACTGTGCGAAAATCGAAAATAGCACTGGGCCACAGACACTGTCACATAAAATCGATTTTTTTTGGAATTTTTTCTTTCATAATTTTGTATTTTTCTAATTTTGCCATTATTTCCCTGATGATGCGTTTATATATATATATATAGATGCATATTTTCTGCAATATTATAGCATGTAATTCAAAAATATGGCTGGGTCACAGACAGTCGCATAAAAGCGATTCTTTTGGACTTTTTCCTTCATAATTTTATATTTAATTTTTTAAACTTGCTGATATTTTCCTGATGTTGCCCATATTTTCTTTTCTAGACCCTGGGCAATATTTTCTCCGACAAGATGATTTCAACATGATAAAATCTTTGTCAATTCCAGCTCTGTAGAACCTAAAACTCTGACATTGTAATATAATTACTCGGTGATATTTCATGTGAAAAAGCACTCTGCTATCCATTATTACCACAGTCTAGACCTGAAAGGAGAGATACCAGGGTTAGGTCAGGGTGCACGTGAGCCATGATTTTCCAGAAAAACAGTTTTTCTTAGTTGTTTTTATTGGTGGAGTGAGGAAACACCACAATTCAATCATATCGGAGGCAGTTGGTTATGCTTTGACTGTTAGACCTTGTCACTTTCCCCAACTTAAACTCTGTAGCCTCTGCCTGTGAAAATTGGTCGAAATATGGGCTACCAGAGGAAAATCATGGTTTCATTAGGTTTTATTAGCAATGTCAGGTTCCACAAGTTAGATAATGTGTATTACCTTATGTCATAGTGGTTGATTGAGCAAGATTGGAAGCCATGACCAACAGATGGGGAGCCATGCTATCTGTTTGGCTACTGATAAAACAAAACCACATTCTCATTGATTCTTTCCCAAATAACACCAATTGCATTAGCAACACCCACATTTTGAGCCTATGTAATGTCCCCTATGGATTAATTGCCCGAGGGAGGACGAAGTAGCCTATCCAACCTATAGCCTATAGTCTTGATAAGGGGGAAAACCCCAATTATCCAATGTTTGGGGCAACATTGGTTAAATTTTGGGTTGGCTGGGGCAAAAAAGCCCAAATTGGGGGTTGCACTTGAACCCCCTCACATTAGAGGAAACCCCATGGGGGAAATCTATGAATAAAGGAGAGTTGGAAGCATTTATGATCATCAATTTGGATCTCTGATTTTCTTGATCATGAATCTTTGAGGGTTTTAAGACCCTTTCTTCTTGATTAGCTTCGATGGAGGTGATCCCATCCTACCTAGACACCTATTTTCTTGTTCTGGTACAGTAAAATTTGTCAAGTAGTTCTGGTATGATTTTGGCTCATTGAGATGTCGTCTGTTCTGCTGAAGAGTGTAGTTTTGTGGCTTATTGAGGAAGATCTGTGGATTATTGAGGAAGCCCTAATCTCTGGTCAAGCTAAAACCAATCTGCGGCCTCTTGGAGTAATTTCGAATTCTGTTAAGGCAGTAAGGGCATGATCTGAGACTTGGCCCTTGAGTTCAAGTGATCCGTGGTTGAAAGAAAGGCTCTGTAGTTACCACAGGAGGAAGCTTCAGTCCCGAAAAACAAGTGATCCTGCGGCTAAAATCAAAGGTTCTGTCTCTGCCGCTACCTCAGGAGGGAGGCTCGGTTCCTGAGGCCAGTAGTCCTGTGGCTAAACAGAGCTTTGTCTCTGTGGATCGGTTCCTGAGGCCAGTAGTCCTGCAGCTAAATAGAACTGTGTCTTTGGGGATTATCCACAGAAGGAAGGTTCGGTCACTGAGGAGTGATAATCTTGTAGCTAACCGATTCTCTCTGCAGCTACTACCAGAAGGGAACTCGGACCCCTGTGCAGTAAGATTAGAATAGCATAATAAATTCTTACAGCACACTTGGGTTGTTTAGAGTAGCATAGCTGCAGTTGCGCATTGACTTACTAAGTTGCTGGTATTGCAAATCAATGCTGTATTGGTAAGTTATTGGTGGACACTGGTTACATTAAGTGTTATTGGGCGGTCAGCCCTAAATTGCTGTAACGTAAAGAATCATAATTGCTGTTGAGGATGTTTGCTGCTGTGGAAATCTTTGTGTTATTCAATAGTGCCTACTGTTAAATAAAGGAATGCATACTGTTGTCATCTAATCCTTTCTAATTAATTGGAAACCCTAATCAAAATAGAGAACCCTAAGGGAAAAATTACCCTAGGACATTACAGCCTAGAGTTCAAAACAGTTCTATTAACTTAATTCCACATTGCACATCTTTAAATTAAATACAAAAGGCATCATATTTTCTAGTTCTTTCTCCTTTAGAGATGTACTAAAATTGATATCTGATTTATTGTAGAGTCAACTTGAAAATGGCAGTCTGTACATGTTCACACGGTTTTTAATTTCACTCTATTAATCACCAGTCAGTTTATGTTACAATTTTTGAAATTTTAATTATAGGCAGAATTTAGTTGTGGCTTCCAGAACTGGCAACTTTACTTGAGGCTGTTCTGGTAACAGCTATAGATGAATGATATTTGCTTGAACTAAAAATTGAGATAATTTACATCGTAGAAAGTGATTAATGCTTTTCAACATCTCCTGTCAACTTTATTTTTCAGGTTCTAGGGAATGCAAAGGGAGCAGTTGCAGTGGTTGTTTCTATCATGCTTTTTAGGAACCCTGTCTCTGTTACAGGGATGCTTGGCTATACACTCACAGTATGTGGGGTGATTCTTTATAGTGAAGCAAAAAGACGCTCTAGTAATAGTTAACAGGGATAACAGATTCAGGTCGTTGCTGGTGGTGTTTCAGCTTAGGAAGTCACAGTATCTCTGTGCAATGGCTGTAAGAGAATATCTATATGCCGCTGACACTTTAACATCCTCAAATTGTTCCTGGTATGTGCTGTATGGTTTTTCAAAGTTGGATATGTTTGTTACTGAAGAAGACGAATAAACACCTTGAAGGATAAAGGGTAGCTACCTTTTGCATTATATTTTGTTTTTTGTGGCATCTGGTTTTGCCTGAAGAAGTATTCTCTTTGATCACAATTCGTTCCAGATCCAGCTAGTTTCATTTGGCTTTTCAATTGTCTTAGTTGCATGGATTCCATCCTTGAAGGTTTTAGCTATTCATATTTCTTTACTTTTCCTTTATTAGAACGGCTATTTTATATAAATATGCAGGGAATGATCTTGTGCAATCATGAGATGTCATGGATATGATTTGCTGCTCACAAAGGAAGAAGTTAATAACAGAGGCTCTGTGCCGATGGCTTGTAATATATTTTCTATTGTAAAGTTCCTTAAATCTTTGTATGATTTATTTAATCAGAAGAACATTCCCTGGTACTTGCATTTAACTGCTCATCTCTGGTGGAAAGGAATCAGGTGAGAAATCCCTGTTTGATGTATAGATTGAATCTGACACAATAACATTTATTGGAAACTTACAAAGTAGCATGGGTACGACTATGATTCATGCTTGAATGAGCATGGTTGTGACACATTGTTTAAGTACTCAGTTCCATCTATTCTACATTCTTGCACATGTTTTGAAGATCAACAAGAGATACTCGTGTTGACTCTGTTCCATCTAAGCTTGACATGTAACATTAAAAGTTCTCTGACCATTTGTATTTGTTTTAATCATTTAATCATAGCATATTATCAGAAGCAGGGACATCAAAATATGTTTTTGATATGACTGGAGCAATGATAATAATAGTAGGCATTGATGATTACTGTGAGCAGAAGCTGAACTGGTCCAGGTGTTGAATATTCAAATGGGGATGGAAAAGAGTAAAACATTGTATGACTACTATTTCCCAATCCTTACCAACTAATTCGCTGCTAGATCTGCTTTTATTATTCCTTTCTAGTTTGCCAGGAAACCAGAGATTGGTAAATAACTTTTGAAGTGAGTCAATTTTGTCTTTTTCTATGATTTTTGCAATCAGCACATACTTTGTCATGGGGTATCAACTCTATCAGGGATGGCCAATATGATTTTTTCTCATAACATCTCTCAAAATCTTGGTGTAGTTTACTCAAAAGTGTGTCAGGGATTAGGTGCGAGAGAGAAATGATATCTCATTAATTTGATGTGTAATGTTGACACCCATGATTGATCTTTATTGTGTGTGTGATTGTTAAACGTCTTGTGGATGTTTAATACATAACCGCACGCTATATTAACATAATGATTTCCTGTTACAGAGTTGTCTAATGTAATAATGACTAATGCCTTATTGACTCGTAATGTCTTATTTACTCCTAATGTCTCATTGACTATAATAAGCATTATAGCCTAACACCCCTTGATATTTATTTTGTCACATCCAACATTTTCTAATTTTTAAAACTTTTATCTCTTGAGTGCTCTGTGGTTTCATCTTATATCTTCGACTAAATCAATTCAAGTTCCTCGTTTTGGTCTTGTCCTCAGATATAATGGTAGTGGACTATGGCATGCTTGGTCCGATTATGAAAAATAGGTTTGTTCGCTGACTTAATGGTACTTTCATTATTGAATTTCAATGGTGTAAGTTCAGATTGATGAAGATTCATGTCCTCCAATACCTGACAGCCAAACTACTGCTTGTGTAGCATCCATGGTAGCCTTGTACTCTGTTAGTAGATGATTATGTAGGTGTTCACTGTTTCTTGCTATTCCAGGAATTGCTTTAGATACAACAGTGATTTTATAATACGTGATAGATCTCCAATCATTCTTTGAACCTGTGCAATTTGCATCTGTTAATTTTGGCTATATTCTAGTGTACTCATTCATATATCTGGACACCATACCAGCAACAACGTTGATTTTTGGTTAGTGGTAGTCAGATATATCAAACTGCCAACAAGTTGTGTTCACAACTTTTCATTTATAGAGTTCGATTATTCACTCTCAGACAATTTTAGTCCAACTTCAGTTTGTGACAATGATTGCAATTCTCCATTTCAAACTTCTCAAGCAATTTGCGAATGAAAATTTTATGCTTCTCTTGGTAAACTTATTCCTACACAATGATGTAGAGGACCTAGGTTAGTCATTTCTAATGTTTTGTAGAGGATCGCCTTTTTTCCTTCCATGCATTTGGAATAGTTCCCTATTGTTATCAGAGCATTGACATAGAGAACCAAAGTAATGCCTTCATCTTTGCTATGAATAAAATTTTGTTAAATTTAGATAACCATGATGTTTTCTATGCTTAATGCAAATTTACTTCAATCTTTCTTAGGCCCAATTCAAGATAGCAATCACATAAACATGAAAGTAAAATGTTGATAGAACACAATAATAGATCAAAAGAAGACAAGCCATTAATATAGATCAGATTTTACAATTCTTCTTGTCCAGCAAAGATATAGGATAGTGTGCGTTACAGCAGTCAACAGGATGCTTCAGCCAACAAAGTCTTTCTTAGATCAGCCAACCTTCCAAGTGTCACACCCACAGCCCTCAAAGACAGAGCATCAAAAGTCAATGCTGGTCAACCAAAAGTCAATGCAAAAAAGTCAACGTAGGACAGTGAACAGAAAGTCAACGCTGCAGATTAGGGCTTCAGTCAAACTGCTCCTTTTCCCTCGATTTTTGTGTCCAATTGTACGGCCTCCAGAAATCAGAATTTCAGCAAAAGTTTGAGGTCAAACAGTCAATGATGGTCAACGTTCAGCAAAACAACCCTAAACAGATCTGCAGAAAATCCGTAGCTTCAGCTCCGCACGTGTGAAGCAAAGAGAACTCCAAGGGCTATCGAACCAATCATATCACAATGAGAAAATGTGTGATAAGTTGATGAGCAAATGACCTCCAAGACTGCAATTTATATCCATCAGCGAGGGTGTATGACACATCTGTTAGGCTTGTGAGCCTACATTACAAATCTGTGCGACCTTGCACATGTGTGGAAAATAAATTCAAAATATATATTTTTCTCATCCAACAAGATGATCTTTAGATCAATCTTGCACCTCTCCGAAGGAGGAATCCAACAAAAATATGACCAGCATCATATGAGCAGTGCATTATTGGATTTGGACCTAGTTGCCCAAAATTAACAAATTTCCTAAACAGGGGCAAGAAGCCTTTAATTGTGGACCAAGACAAGCTCCAAAGGGCACTTTTTTAGCCATCAAAATGACTAGGGCAAGCAATCAAAGAGATAAATACGAGAGATAAGATAGAACCGAAAGTCAGTTGTAGTAAAAGATATAAGGATATGGAGATGGAATATGGATTGTGTATGGGGATTGTAGAAAATTTAAGGATCTATGAGATTGTAAGGAGCCTTGTGAGATAAGTACTTGATCATTATTGAAAGGGTTGGGGGTTTTTCCCACTATAAATTATTTTTCAATTGTCTTGAGATGTATATGGCTTTTTCCCTTTCCCTACGAATGTGTGGATGTTACTCCTAATTCCAATTGCACTATCATTGAAATATAAATGGATGTTATAATTGGAGATAAAATCTAGACTATCATGACTTTTTAGTAGCCAATGTTTGGGTGGCATTATGTTGCAGCATGGGGAAGCATATCACTAAGTGATCAAGATCTATATCATTGTGGGTGAACTCCAATATAAATTCTTTGGGGTGAGCCTATTTAAAGTAACAATAGGCTTCTCATTGTAGAAGAAGCAAGGATATAAAGAGATGTTGCTAAGAAGCTAAAGCTAAGTTGTGGTGGATAATAGATAGGGAGGTGAAAACGACGAGGAACCTCAAGAAGACCAACACCCTGAAAGTAAACATTAAAAAATGAAACTTTCCTATGAACCTTGGTGAACCAAGTTGGAAGAATTAGTAATGTCAGTCTTCATTGAGGGGTGTTGCCATTTGATGGGTCCATAAATGGAGTTGACCACCTTTTTCTTAAAAAAAACCATTTTGGGAACAAATGGATAAAAGAACAATGGGCTATGTACTTCTAGGATTGAAGGGACTCTAGAAAGGGAGAAAGGAAAACAAAAGTTGGTGTTTGAATTAAAGTCAAAGGGAAGTGAATTAGATCAGTCAAAGAAGTGGAACAACATACTTTGGTTCTAAGGAGGTTTGGTCAAGTAAGGAAATAACCTAAAAGGTATACCCCATTTGATCTTCTATATGCTTTTATGTTATCTGCGATTGATGATGAACCAAGGATAATTAGGGAAGTAGTTGACTTGATAGAGGGTAAACTCTAGTCAAAATTTGTGAATGAAGTAATGGATTCTTTCCACAAGAATGAGTGATAGGATGTAGTCAAATTACCTGATAGAAGGAATCTTGTTGGTTGTAAGTGGGTTTTCAAGAAAAAAATGAAAGCAATACGCTAGTTCGAGAAGTACAAGACTCAACTAGTGGAAAAAGTAACTTTCATTAGAGTGCTAATGTCTCTAGATGCAATGCTTCATCCAAAGATAGAGTAGTTGGATGTAAAGATTGTTGAAATGAGGTTGTCATTGATGTCAACCCAAGAAACACTAGAAGAGGATTCTTAACCAAAATGACATGGCATATCATAGTTTCTCGAGTCCAGACTATTTTTGTTGGATTCTCCTCATCGAGTTGATACAGTGGTATATGGTATGCCAAAAAGCCTTCACAGTTTGAGGAATAGATGTGTTTTAAGTTGAAGCCTCAACCCGTGGGAAAAAACCCCAAAAGATGATGTGGAAATTTTCTCAAAATTGCACAAGAACGAAGGGATTAAAGTTTTCTTTTTAATATCTATGGAGGGTAAAAGAATAATTCATTAACTTGGAGGTCGATTGGTCATAAATTTGAGTTTTTATTTCATTGGAAATTTAAAGTTTTGAAAATATGGTTCTTCTCGCCAAATTCCTATGTTCGTTGACCCTCCTAGACGTTCATAAAAAAACTATATAAAGACACCTTATCTCTCCTAAGCACGTATCTAATGTTAATCTTAGTGTGAAAAAACTCTGAAATTTCTCACTGCCTCGAGGAGTTCTTGAAGATCTAATGAGAGGAAAATTTGGAAGGGCTTACGGACTGTGGGTTTTGGTTCATGTTATGTGGATAGGGTTTCGTTGGGGTTAAATCTATTATTGCAGGTAATGTTGAAGCATTAATGGCATGAAACTTGTTTTAGTGAAAGCAACTTTGATCTCTTGGTGACTTTTGGCAATCCAAGAACACATACCTTATCTCTGTGACCTTATTATCAAAAGACCAATAACAAAGTTACCAATCAAACAATAACTTGACCAAGTTCTCACTGTTTCTCACTGTTTTAGAGGTAGCAAAAATCATCCGATTTTGATAAGTGTTGATTCATAATACACTTTTTTCTAGAGCATATTTTTGACACGTGAAATTTTCTTATGTATTAAGTATGCACATTTTTTTTAGCGTTAGTGATTTTCATGCCAATTTTGAAAAGTGTTACAACATCAACCCCTTTTTTTTGGCTCATTTTTGACGCTTAAATTTTTTGATATATCAAGTATGGATATTTTTTTTTAAAATGTTGGAGATTTTCATGTGAATTTTAAAAACATTTATGCAACATCAATATTTTTTTTTGCATATTTTTGACACGTTAATTTTCTTATGTCCCAAGTATGCACAAATATTTTAAAATGTTGATTATTTAACTATTTTTAAGTTGTTTTATTCATTTTCTTGTTTTTCACCCTAAGATGTTTGTTTTTCAAGTGTTCCAAACTCGTGTTTTTTGTTTTTCTTTACAATGTTTTTTAATAATGAAAATTTTAAATTCTTTTGCAAAGTTAAAAAAATAATAAAAATGATATTTTGAAGTTATGATATTTTTTATATTTATATCATTAATTGATATTTCAATACACATAAAATAGCTGTCACTAAAAAATAATAACTTTAAACACAAAAAATACATATTTTGTATATAGATATAATTGAAAAAGAAACCTATTTTGAGACATTTTCGCTGCAAATGTTATGCTAAATAATAGATTTTTATGAAAAAATTTGAATTAAAAAAGTTGGAAAAATAGCAAATTTTATGATTTCTATATCCAAAGATGATTACATTCAAGTTTTTTTCCCCAAAAATAAGTGATTCACATAAAATTTTAAGTTTAAAATATATATATATATATATATATATATATATTTTTTTTTTTTTTTTTTAACATCAAAAAAATTAAAATGAAAAAAAAAAACATTGAAATAAATAAAAAAATTAAACATTTTAATAAGTAGGAGTAAAGATGTGGGTGAGATAAATCTTATGAGCTCGCTCTAACTGTGAGCTAGGGTTTGCAGGTAGCCGTCAGGTTTTTGCAGGGAGTGATGCAAGATCTGTCTTCTGCTGGTCGGTTAGGTGACATTGGCAATCATTAGTGACAAGTTTAGGTAACTTGGTCTGTCGGCTGGAGTGGGTGACCCATGAGTGGCCCCTCGCAAGGGGGGGTTGGGGGGGGGGGGGTGTGGGAGGGTGGAACGCGCTCCTCCTTCCGAGATGCAGCTAGCAGGGCAAACACATTTAGGACAGGGTTGAATGGGATCGACTCAGATCCACTTGCGGTTGAGGAAACTCCAGTAATGGGGGCGCAATGGCAGGCTCGAGGAAGGAGTCTTTGCTTTCCAAAAGATGCAAAAAACGTGAAGTATGTAATCTCGAACAATAGACTAGAGAAATCTCGCTAGTATACGAAGGACCATACCGTGATTTGTATGTTCATTGGTATATGGCCAAAACAACAAGAGATCGTCAAATGGATCCAACCCAAGTGGAATCCAAAAGGAATGGTGGAGTTGAGGGTGCGTGCAAAGGGCTTCTTCACGGTGATCTTTGCAGATCTGGAAGATAGAAAACACGTATTTGAAAATGGGCCATACTTCATGAACATTGTGTGGTTATTTATCAGATACTGGGAGGAATTCTATAATTCAGAGAAAGAACAATTTCAGGCAACCCCAGTTTGGGTCTGCCTCTTTTCCCTACCAGAGGACTTTTGGGAGCCATATATCCTAGAAGGGATTGGGAATGCAATCAAAGATTTTGTCAAGATCTATGAAATCACAAAAATGAGACGACATGCAATGTATGCCCGGATCTGTGTCCACATGAATATTTTTCATCCTCTCCTGGAATCAATTGATTTGGAGTACCACATCTCAAATTGGACATAACCGCTAGACTATGAGCATGTGCCCTTCAAATGTAGAAGATTTCATGAGTACGATCATCTGTTATGGGAATACTTGCTCACAGTTGAGGATGAGGATGAGGATGGTTTCCAACTGGTGGGAGGAAGGCATAACCGTGCGACTCGAAATCAACCAACTTAGCTTGGAAATTTTCCAGGTCCACCTTTGTGAGAAATGACACCAACAACCCAAGCATAAGACAATCCCTCGAAATCTCAGGACGAAAACCCTTTCACCGTTTTGGGGAATCTGGAGATAGAAGGGGAGCCCACATGACAATTAACTCAATTGGCTCTACAAGAAAAGCCATTGCCAAAAGGAAAACACCAGAAGAATTGGATGAAGATCAGAGACTCAAGGAGATTCTTGTTGATTTTGGGTAGCATCGGATGTGATCTAAGTCTCAAAATTTGTGGAGAGGCTTAGACATGCATTACAGATAACCCAGAAATTGTTTTGGGAAATTCCACCAACAGAAATAGAGTTATGAGAAAAATTAATTATTTTAAATGATGACCCTAAGTCTAACTTAGGAAATTAAAATAATTAATGAGTGTTAATGTAAATTGTGGGTGAAGCTTCTAGAAAAAATAGATCAAGTCTATTGTAATCTTAGCTCTTGATTGGAGATCTAATCTCATATGTTGAAGTCTCAACGAGAATATTATAAAGGAAGACTTGAGGGTCATTTGTAAAATACACCGAAAGGATCTAGTGATCGAATTTTCTGACAGAGCAGTGCTCGGATGAAAACTTCAATCTAAGTGATTCTTCAGCGTAGTTGAGGGGCAGAGACAATTTTGGCAGGAGGATCTTCTCCGGGGCCAAGGATAATCAGCAGAGAGGCAGAGAAATATGAAGAGAAGGCTGCGCAGAGCCCAGAGTGAGTGACGCAACACCCAGAAGGGGTGGTGCAAGGCCATGCAAGCCCCACACAAAGGCAACACAATTTCTCAGCATAAAGTTCGAATTTCAGTTGGGGAAATCTAGGTCTAAGCTGGGAGGGTTGGATCGATTTTCTGGAAGGATTGAAAGATCACGCAGAAGGGGTGATGCAGTTCCAAATCTGACCCCACGCATGCCTCCATGGCTACTGTGCAGAGGCAACACAAAGGGAACTTGGGTTTCATCAGTTCAACTACCGGATCAATCGAGACTTGTAGAGTGAGGTATACTCACTATATTTTTCTCTGTGAGTATTTCTTTGTAACTAAATAACTACTGCTTAATAATAAAATCCTCAGATCTGCTGCACCGGTTTTCCCGCATTGGATTTTTTCGGGGACATTTGTCCAAAAATAACAGTGCCTTGTGTGTGTGTTATTTCTCTTTCTTAGTTTACTTTTTTCATATGTAATTTAAATAAGTGAAGACTGCTTCAGTCATTTCTTTGATATTTTCAAAAGTAATATGCAAATATCTTGTTAAATCTAATTTACAAGTAGGAGAAGTAGTTCAGTTTGTTGTAGTAGGGATTCCAGATCTAGATCTTGGAATTTTCACATTATTCACACCAACAAGATCTTAGAAGTGGAAGAAAAACACAATAGGTTGGGATCCGATGAGTGAATAATGCTGGAATTCTTCAGAGTTTGGATCAAATATGATGTAAAAGACATCCCTTCTAATTAGCTAATCCATTTCCAAAATCTTTTCGAGAAATGATGTGCGTGACTGACAAAACTAGAAGGGAACTATCGATCTCAGGGTTCTAGCAAGGGAGGTGGAGTTATACCCCACCTACAATTAGATCAGATCTCCTTCGAGAAAGAGAAAAAGGGGAGAAAGACTACAAAGGAGGTAATTCAAGAAGCGAGAGAATTTTTTCTTTGCTCTAGGTAAATGGGTTCGCTGACAGATTACTTCCATCGAACCCTTCCCCTTACTCAATGAAAATAGTCTCATGGAACATTCAGGGCTTGAATAACAAAGGTAAGCTCCGTTCTCTGAAAAATAAAATCAATAAGGTAAAACCATACATTGTATTATTGCAAGAGACAAAGATGGTTACAAGAAAACTCTAGGAGGTGATCCAGATTTGTTGGAGAGGCAAAGAAGCCATAACGTTGGATGCGATTGGAATAGCAGGAAGGGTTGCTATCTTATGGAATCCCATTTAGATTGTGTTCCAAGATTGGATAAGTGCCCATCATAACCTGTTAAGTCACTTCTGGTATTTCAGGTCAAATGATTGGATCAATTTGACGACAGTATATGGCCCTTCGACCCCACAAGCTAAAGACCTGTTTCTCAAAGAGATGATCAACCTTAGATCTTGTCTTCCGGAAAAATCTTGGATCATTGGGGGAGACTTTAATATGATACGTAACATGGAAGAAAAGCGAGGTGGAGTCCGACGATTGGATCCCATCTCTGAAATGTTTAATGAGATAGTAGATCAGCTGAACTTGGAAGATGTGGCAAACAAAAATGGGATCCATACATGGAACAATAGAAGGGGAGGAAAACAACAAGTTGCTAGCTAATTGGAAAGATTCCTCATCTCGGAAGATCTGCTTCTAAGGGACCTGTTCATCGAAGCATCCATTATTACTTGAATGGGCTTAGAGCTTTGGAAGATTTGCCTTGATATTGTTTTCAAGTCACTCCCCAAAAACATGCCTTATAGATTTGAATGTTTTTGGCTTAGGAATATTGGATTTGTGGGGAAAATGCAAGCATGGTGGCAGGATCTAGATGTTCAAGAGGGTTCAAAGATGCAAACCTTTCAAAGGAAGCTAAAGACCCTCAAATTGAAAATAAAAATCTGGAATAGAGAGGAGTTGGGGACATCTTTGCAGACACGAAAAATCTAGAGGAGAGTATGGAATCAGTTCAAATTCAAATCATAAGGGAAGGGAGATCAAAATCCCTTGCCAAAGAAGAAGGTAGATCAGTGGCTCAGATTTAAGAACACCGCCAACAGGGAGACGCCCTGTGGCGTCAAAAATATATGTTCCAGTGGTTAAGGGAGGGTGACAGAAACTCAAAAATTTTCCATCGGTCCATGATTAGTCATTGTTAAAACAAAAAAATCACGTCCCTCATCCAAGGAGGGGACACAGCTGGGAAATCACCAAGATATGGCTCAGGAATTGATCTCATTCTTCTCCAATCTACTATCAGAGGAAGAATATGATCGAACAAAGGATATAGAGTGGGTTACACGATGCATCCCTAGAACAATGACTGAGGAACATAACGCAACTCTGATGCATCAAATATACACTGAAGAAGTTGAAGTTGTAGTAAAATATCTTCCTGCGAACAAATCCCCAAGTCTGGATGGATTCACCTATGAATTTTTCAAGGCTTGCTGGAACTTCTATGGACTTGATCTGGAGGAGGAGTCCAGACAGAATCGAAAAATTTGGTCGAGATTGTATGCTACATTCCTCACTCTAATTCCAAAATATAATGCTTCCAGTGATCCCAACGGATTCCGTCCCATCTCCCTTTGTAATTTTATCTACAAGATCTTATCCACTGTTCTTGTTCGAAGAATGAAGCTAATTAGTCCGGAACAATCCAGTTTCGTGGAAGGAAGACAATTATTCGATGGCATAGTGTTAGCACATGAAGTCACTCACTCTATGAGGAGTAGCAAACAACCCAGCGTGTTGGTGAAGTTGGATATATCAAAAACCTATGATTGCTTATGATTGCAGTTCCTTCTAGTGATTCTGAAGGTGTTCGGTTTTGTAGAAGACTGGATCCACTGGAACCGCTCTTTGATCTCTTCTCCATTCTTCTCCATTCTCCTTAATGGTGTGTCTACAACCACCCTTTGGTCCTCTCGAGTTTTTAGGCAAGGAGATCCTATCTCTCCTTTTCTATTTATCATTATTGTTGAAGAGTTGGGCCGTTTAATCAATGCTACAACCCATGCAAATGAGTTAAAAGGCCTCCACCTTCTGGGCACAGACCTCTCCATGACTCATCAATAGTTTGTTGACGATAACTTGCTTTATGTGGAACCAACTTCTTGGGAAGCAGTGGCCTTGGATGGTATCCTTGCTGAATTCCAAGCGGCCTTAGGTATTTCTCATAAACAAAAAAAAGTTTAATCTTTATTTTTTCAACACTTTTAAGCCAGTTTAGAACCACTTAGCTCATCTCATGGGTTTCCCTATAGATACTGTTACCTCTAAATAATTAGGAGTCCCCTTAGTGGCTGACCCATTACGTATAGTGTGTTGGAGAGAGATATGTAACAAGCTCATGAAAAAACTTTCCAACTAGACTTTCTGTGTGCTTAACCTGGCTAGTAGGGCTACCCTCCTCAAAGCTATCCTCCATGCCATCTCTGTTTACCAGCTTTCTGTCCTTTTGGAACCTAAATTCATTTATCAAGATATGGTTTTAATCTTCGGTAAATTTCTTTGGCAAGGGGCCGACTTAGATAGGAAGTGGTCAATGGTAGCCCAGGACAAGTTCTACCTCTTGAAAGCTTATGGAGGCCTTGCGTTGAGAGACTCGAAGAAACTAAATGAGATCATGGGAGCCAAGTTTTGGTGGCAATGGATCCAAGGGGGCACTGAACAATGGAAACACATATGGATGCATAAATATGGACAAGGAATATTGCAGGCTAACCTCCTCCGCGACCAGTCTATGCCTGTCACTATGGAACCTTGCCTATCAAAATAATCACATTATCAGAGATCAGTTCTTTTGGGAAATATACAATGGAAACACAACTTTATTTTGGGAAGAGCCATGGCAACAATTTATGTGCGTGGATTAGAATAATGACCTGCAAGGAATTAAGACGACCCTGGATCAACTAATGATGATGATGATGATGATGGTTAACGTCCACTGAGACTAAACTTTGGTCTATTGGACCTATAATTTTCTTAGTTCTTAATTGTCTGGCTTCTCATCTTTCTTGGCGAGATTGGTGTTGTAGCTTTCTTTTTCTTCTCTACAGTCTTCCAACTTCCTTTATCTTGCAACTCCTTCATCTCTTCTAATCCTTGGGACACTAGTGTCTTATCTTCGAGATCTGGGAGATCTGCTTTGTTGCTAAATGAAGATTTATTTTGCGCGGTATTCGAATCCTCATAATTGTTGATGCTTGAGGAGCTGTCGAGTTTGTTTTTTTGTTGTTGGGCAGGGCTTTCCCCCTGCTTGTCTTGAGGGTTTTTTCTTTCTTGCCCGATTTCTTGCGATTCAGAGTTTTCTGGAGAGTATTCTTCCTTGATGACAGTGTAATGTTCCTTTTGTGCTCTTTCCCACCATGTAAATCTATGGTGATTCTTTTTAGCAGAATTTTTCTGGGAGACTTTTGGGATTTTTTTGGCTAGATGCCCTGTCTCAAAGCAGGATCGACATCTGAAGAGGACACTTTCATTGTCGAGTTTCTGGTTCCATACATAGTCTTTGCTTGTTAGGATTATTTCAGCTGGGAATCGCGTTGAAGTCCATTTCTACACAGATGCGTGCATAGGCACCTGCAGTAAAATTTCCCAATTGCATTTCCAATGGCTTTTAGCAAGGAGAGATTCTAGAGATGCAAAGGTAGGTTTGGAAATCTGACCTAAACTGGTGCTGAGGTTATGACTGTTGTTGAGGGATCAAATGATGGGTTCCATGGCTTCATGAATAGGCCCGATTTTTCCCAAAACCAAGGGCTGGAATCTAAAATGCATTGTCTGCTTTCAGAGTTTTCAAAATCTACTATAAAGAAACCCTTAGCACATGGGTAGATATTAATTTCATCAGAAATGCAAGAATAGTGGCAGATTTTTGGAAGGCAGGCTATGGTTAAGATGAATGGCATATGTGGAAAATAGAGCGAGACTGGCAGATAGAAGGGCCTCCAGATAATTGGTCGGCCTTTAATCATTTGCTGCAGGAAAGATGTATCACCATGTCCCAAGCCTCAAACAAGCTCAAATGGGGTTAAAAATCCGTAGGGTCTTTCTCAATTAAGGAAGTCTACCTGATTAAGTTAAACATTAATGCCTTGCCGCGAGAGAGCTATTAAGACAAAGTCTGGAAAAGGAAACTATGGCCAAATATCACTCATTTTCTATGGTTAATTGGCCATAAACGCATCCTGACATGGGATTGACTGATTAAAAAGGGATATATTAGGATGTATCGATGCCTGATGTTTAAGCAAAGTGAGGAAACAATGGACCATTTATTGAATAAATGCTCGGTAGCAGAAGCAGTATGGTTAGAAGCCAAAAACATCTTTGGATAGATTGATCGAGCACAAGATAATCTGTTGGTCACTATTGACAATTGGAGGCGTTCCTCACTAAAAAACCCAATCGCCAACATAACATGGATATTAGTATTAGGCTTCCTTCTATGGAATATTTGGAAAGAAATAAATAGAGTTTTCTTCAACAGTCAGGAACCATCAAGTCTCTCTATATGGAAGACAGTTAAAGAGAACATCCAGGAAACCATCCTGTCTAAGAAATGGGGGGAAGATGATTGGAAAATTGATCAAATAGAGACAACGATTCTCTCCTCTCTCAAATTATCTTTGGGGATGATGCCCCTACCTTCCCTAGCCATAAGGGACATCATTGTTAGATTTCCATCTTTATTCACTCGGACCCCACACGGATTTGTTAAAATAAATTTTGATGGGATTTCAAAAGGAAATCTAGGTCCGACAGGTTTCAGTGGGATTCTTCGAGATTTTGTCGGCTCCCCACTAGGTCATTTTGCAGGATATTGTGGATTCACAACCAATAATGTAGCAGGGATAATGGGCCTTGAAAAATGACTCCTCACTTGAAGGCTCTATTGCTCCAATATTTAGATCTCGAGAGACTCGAGAATAGTCATTCATATGGCGCAAAAGATAATAGATGGATCCCCTCCATCTAAACTAAATTTCTAGGCTGGAGACTTGAATCTCAGGAAAAACACATCAAATAACTGATCAATAGCTTCCCATATTTCATCACAACTCACTTTCTGAGAGCTAGAAACAGGGTGGCAGACTCGCTAGCGAATTGGGGTGCCTTTGAAGGACACCAAGGTATAGGTACTAGCAGTAATTTGGATTTGAGCTCGTTTGACCCAGTTCTAGGAGACTTGGCTGTTATCTCTTGGCTAATAGATGAAGACAATAATTCCCCCAATGGGGGTTAGAAATCAACGGTTCATATAGCCTCAAGGTCTCCCCCATCTACCACGCGTTAGACATGCTCTCAGCCATAAACGACATTAATTGATGGTGTGTTCAGACAACGAAGCCTCTAGAGGCATTGGGTATACTTATTGCTCTCCTCAGGCGAATTTGGAATGGTTCTGTAAATTGGGAAATGAATAGAGGGAATAGGGAGGCAAGAATCTGGAGTGGTTCCCAAGGAGGCTTGCTTCGAGAGTCAAACAGGTACTGAGAAATTGAGGAAGGTCTTAATGTTGGAGTTTCATTACCAGGAAGTTCTCAAATGTTCATTTGGGATATAGGATGCGACCTTCCTTCCCTAGATGTCTCCTTCTCTGTCTAGTAATTGCAACCGTTAACGATGACTTCTGAAAGCGTTGTTGGCCCCTGTCCTGGGATCTGCTCACTGGCATTTAGGTATTCCTTCTATCTATCTTGTGGTTTCTACATGGGTCATTTGTGTATGTGGTGATAGGAACCCAATTTTCTTCTTAGGGGTTCTCGAGCCCAGGGTATTGGGTTCACCTATTAAGGTATGACTTGTGGTGCTCCATTGCCAAGGAGTTGTTTTCAATGCCCTCCAGGTTGTGTTTTCTATCCCCTCACCTGCTGCTTTGATGTGGTAAAGCCTATGATTCCCTTAGATGCATTCCCCTCCTGTTACACACTGTCCAATGGTTCCTTCAGTCTAGCTGTTAAATTGTGTATGCTGTCATTTTGAATGTGAAAAGTCTTTTAGTCATCAGGAATGTTGCGGAGTGGTGTATATCTGGGAGCACTGGCTGGGGTGGAGAATTGTATTAAATCCAAAATGCCTTAGCCGAGAATTCTGCCACCCATGGTCCTTGCGGGGTTCACTGAGTATTGGGGTCTATTTCAATTTCATCTAGGTTAATTCACTGGTGTATATTCTAGGACCCTTTGGTGGGAGACTGAGTGTGGTGTTGAACGATTTGTGGTCTAGGTCTACATTATAGTTTTGTATGCAGGTATGCCACAACAACGGGGATGACCCCACATATTTGACAGCCATCATGGCCATGTCGTGACACGAGTCAACAGAGAAAGTTCGTCCACCGAGGAAGATTCCGTGAGCATGGAAAGAGAGGGCGAAGTTTCCCAAGAGTTGGGCCACTCTCGATGTCATGTGGACCTACCGGTCACCTTTGAATCGTTAGCTGAACAATTGAGGGGAATCTAGGCCAACCTGGATATTATTAGAGAGCACAAATATGAGGACCGAAACGAGTTAGTGGCCTATATGAATGATATTCAGTATATCCAGACAAAGATTTTGGAGCAACTAGCCAATATGCGTAGGAGCCAACGACGAACTAATGACCGTCTGCATGAACTTGAGGCTAGAATGGAACACATCGATTTCCATATGCACGAGCGACATGGTCCAATGGTAGCTCCAACCATGCGTCCTCCTCAACCGCCACCTTTATATGCTATCCACAAGATTTCTACTTATTTTGTCTCTTGTTTGGCATGTATGGTTGTCTATAAAGGTTCAATGGGAAAATATTTGCACTATATTTCGACTCTCCTAGCTAACAAATCCGATCAGAATGAAGCTGAGAGAGTTGTTGGAAATCAATTTGTATCTTGTATTTTTCTGATCATATAATAAATTTTTTTTTGACTGGCAAAATTTTTTTTTAAAGTTTTTTTGTTTTGTTTTTTGTAAGCATCCACGGGGGATTTGAACCGGTGACCTATTACAAGGAGTGCCTTAACAATGCACCCATTCACTTTCAATCCAAAGGCTTGTGCTAAAAATAATTAAAATAAAACCCTCGGCTGACAAAGGGTTAATTATGGGAATCAAATTTTTGCCAGCTAGGGGTTGGAGGGTCGCCGTAGGGCTAATAGAGTGCCATTCAAGGCCACTCTGCTGGCCCTGTGACGACCCTTCGCCAGTTAGGGGGTCGGAAAGCCGCCGCACGACCATGTAAGAGTCTTAATTTTTTTTTTTAATGATTTTTTCTAATTGTTTGATATAAAAAAAAAAAAAACACAAAACAAAAAGACATACAGAAAATTTTATTTTAGATTTTTTGAATATATATATATATATATATATATATATATATATATATATATATATTCAAAAAATCTAAAATAAAATTTTAGAAACAAAAACATATATATATATATATATATATGTTTCTTTTTTTAAATTTAAATTTTATATTGTTTTGTTTTTAAACTTTTTAAATTATTTTTAAAATATATATATTTAATGTTTTTTTTATTTTTATTTTAAGTATTTCATTTTAATTTATTTTTAATGATTTTTTATTTTAACCTTAAAAATAACATTTTAATTTGTTTTTTTTTTTTCATATATATACATTTAATTATCCAAATTTCTTTATTTCTTTATTTTTAGTTTTTCTTTTAGTGTTTGTTTTTTTTAATATTTTTATCAATTATAAGTTAATTTTGGTGTTTTTTAATTTTTGTTTGGTTTGTTATATATATATATATATATATATATATATATATATATATATTACTTGGGTCGTGTCAATCATCGATTAGTAACTTGATCTCATTATGTGGCAATATGATAGTTGATTTTAAAGTTTTTGTTATAATGGATCAAGTACGCCACCATATTGTGTCAATTTCACTATTGATTTCTAATTTTTCATTGCAATGAGTCGAGTTCGCCACAACTACGTGTCAATTTGATAGTTGATCTTTAAATTTTCGTTGCAATGTGTCTAGTTGTCTTAGAATAAGATTTTAAAATAGCTATACTTTAGCATTTAAAAAATAAATTATTCTTGGTATAATGATTTTTTTATTTAGGTGTTCATTTTTAAAGTTTTTTTTGGTCATTTAATTTTTTCATAATGCCATGGTTGAAATATGTTGAAAATTTAAAGTTTTTTTGTAATCATGATATTTGGTTTTAATTCCATGGTTGAAAAATTGTCAAAATTTTAAGGTTTGAGTCATGATATTTTATGTTTAATGCTATGGCTCTGTCAAATTTTTAGGGTTTTTATAAGTCATGATATATATTTTTTAATGTTATGGTTGAAAAAGTTATAAGTATTTTATCTTTGACACCATTGTTGAAAATTATTGGAATTTTAAGGCTTTTTAGAGACATGATTTTTATCTTTAACACCATGCCTAAAAATTATTGGAATTTTAAGGCTTTTCGGAGTCATGCTATTTTATCTTTAGTGTCATGGCTGAAAATTGTTGGAATTTTAAGGTTTTTCAAAGATGTGATATTTTATTTTTAATGCCATGACTAAAATTTGTTGAAATTTTAAGGTTTTTCGGGGTCATGATTTTTTATCTTTAACATCATCGCTAAAAAAAGTTGAAAATGTATCTAAAAAAAATGTTGTTCCAACATCAACACTTTCCTTTTTCAGGGTGTTTTTTGCACATACTTTTTTTTACTTTCCATTTTAAAAAAATGTTGAAAATTTACCCTTAAAAAACCCATTCTTATAGCATACAAACTTTTCGTTTTTGGGTTATTTTTCATGTTTTTTGGTTAGAGTTCTTGTTTTGAGGTCACAATTATCGTTTGATCAATAACGTTGTTCAAATATCTGTGGCCCCTTTTGTACATCCTTGTCACATCATTGTATTGATTTCATTGAGTTTTTATTGTAGGTAGAAGGAGTACATTTTATCTCTGAGTCTCGACCCTCTTTAGAGAAATAACACTAGGTATTTTGGACATATTGGTCTCCATTTTTTTATGTTTGAATATGCTTAAGGTACCTGTAACCTTGATTTATTTTGATGAATGACACTTTAATTAAACCAAAACAAGGGATATTGACCTAATCAAGCACAAGTGTTTGAATTCTCTGTAAACACAATGTCTGATCTGGAACACTCGCAATATATTTTGAAGAAAGTATTTTGGCACATGTGACTGCGGATGGATGCGGCTCTGTTTTGATATATTTCTATGAAATTTGTTAAGGTTTCAATGGTACATTTGAAGTAGCAATATTCTATGGCTATTCAACCCTTTTGAAGACTGAATTTGAATATAAATTGGACTTTGATTCGATACAATTGGCATGGTTTACATCATAGTGATATGTTGTAATTGATTAATGATAAAGAAGTTATATCTTATGTGAAGGTGTGACTACATTTTAATTCAATCCTATGAATATTTACATTACAATGATTCGTTGATAACAATATTGGACTATGATTACAATTAATTAGACGGTAAATAAGTTTAGTCTTGGTATCATTCATAGTGCTCTTTCTCCATGGGTTATACACTGAGGTAAGTTTGGTCTCTCTATAAACCATGATTAACATCTTACAATAGACATTAAGAAGCATTGATGTGGAGGTATGCCCTAATCACATTTTAAGTTGGTCTATGTAATTTTGGAGCATATTCTCGAGGTCACATCAAATTGAAATTTTGAGCAAGGGTTTCATCATTCAATAGCATAGCCTTGAAGTAATAATTTGTAGTAGTATAAGTTTTGTAGTCTCTTTTAAAATTTTGCAGCAATAAGGGTTTACTAAAGGATTTCATGGTCTTATTACCATCTTGCAACAATAGGGGTTTAGTAACGGTTTTAGAAATATTTAGTTATCAAGTCAAGCTTCAAGTCAAAATAAGAAGTGAAGGAAGTTTTGGCATCAATGATTGAAGGAGTCTAGAAAGGTATTCAATATTGTTCAGGTGTCATTGTAAAAGTTTACATTTGAAGTACATTTGCAATAAGGGTTTTATAAATTATCTGAATATCATTATATATCTAAATTATATTGGTAGTAACAATTTCATTTATAATAATTATAGTGGGTTATTGTCCCTAGTACGGGAGACCACATCAATTGTCTATATATTTCATTATTATTTTAAGGGTGGTTGGGTGGTGCTAGGCAAGTGGTTGAAGTCACCTTCAAGTTGTATCCTGAAAACGCTTCAGGGTGGTGGTGTGGTGCTAGGGAAAGTTGGAGCTTGTAAGGGTGTTGGAGCATCCTATCAATAACAATTAATAAAATAGTGCGTTGGGGCATCCTTCCATTTGGATATGGAAAATTGAATGCTTTTATAAAGTATTAGGGAGTTGGGGCTTCCCTTTTCAGTTGGAGCTGAGTCATACTATGTACTCACAAAATTATTAGAAAAGTGTTCGATGGTTTTTCTACCAGACAAGTTTCCACCTAAAAGTTCTTGTGCATTATTCTCTTGATTTGTTGATGCTTTATATGTTATTAATGTTATGAAAATTTTAATAAGCCAATAATTTATAAGAAATACTGATTCACCCCCCTCAATATTTCCAACAATTGGTATCAGAGCAAGTTCCTTCACCAATAACTTAACCGTTGGAAGGAGATCATGGAGTGGACAAAACCAGACATTCTAGTACTTAATAGAAACAACTATGTGCTTTGGAGTGCAAGGATGAAAGAATATGTGCAAGCACAAGGATTTGATGTTTGGAAATATGTACTGATAGGGTATGCAAAACCTTCAGCGCCTTCAATAGATGATACAAGTGAAAATATCATTGATAGTAATTGTTGAGTCCCAAATTTGCATATTTTCCATACACTTTTCCATACCTTTTTCACTCACCTAAACCTCCCAAACTGTCAATATCATGTGCAAAAGAGCATCTAACATGGTTTTTAATTATATTTTTGTGTTTGCTATTTGATCTAGATTTTTTTCATTCAGCTGCGGAATCTTGCCACTTTCCGCAGCTGCTGCAACTTTCCGCAGCTATTTTGTGAAACTCTATGCTATAGGTGTCTACAAGGGAAACGAGCCACATGGGCAGGTCAGGAATGACGTGGACATGGTTCGTGTCCTATTGGTTCAAGCAAACTCGTCCAAAGAAGCCGCGGTCAAAGACGTCCACATGGAAGTCAACCATGGAGTTTCATGTCGGCCGGACTCTGTTTCGTGTCACATAAAGATCCATACGGCCGTTTCTAAGCCTGCGGAGGATAAATCGACATCTGTGCAGAGCTCTAGAGTCGAATTCAAGCATCCACCTCCTGTAGATTCACTTTCCAACACGGCCATACTCCTATATCCGTGGACGTAGTGGTCTACGTGCTTCCCACCAGCATGAACTTTAGGAGACAGTTACAGTTTGTTGTTATATATAGTGCGTTTGCATACGCATATGAAGTTAGTTGATGTTAGTGAATGTAGTCTCTGTTATCTTTTGATTAGTCTGCTCTGTAGTGATTACGCTGCACTTGTGTCGTAACATTACCATTCTGTAATGAACTGCTTTTTAATATGAGAAGACTCTGTTTTTCAACTTAATTCGTGTTTGAGGACCGTTGCCAAGGCTGTGTAGAGGGCCCCTGCTCAGCTAAGGTTTTGTGTAAACTTCAGTTTATAAACTTCTATAATTTCCATTTCATTTCTGTTTTTCATGCTTTATGATTGTTAATCACTGATCAGTGTTTATGTTTCAGGTTTTAGATAGGCAGCCCGGGCATTTTCATAGCTTTTTGACTAATGACATGGAACTAACATTGTTCTGCTGCTAGTTTGCTTTTCATAGCTTTTGTTTAACTTCGCATTGCTTTGTTCATTTCCTGGGCTTTTGCTTATTCATTTGCGTAGTTAAATTTAGATATACTAATCTCGCCATAAGATTTTCTCTACAGCCTTCCGAAAGCTGGGCTGTACTGGACTGATGGTGAGGGATTGTATTATGAAATGTGTAGTTTGATATTAGTTTCCTTTCTGCAAATTTAGATATATTAAACTGCTCATAACATCTTCAGTTGCCTCCGAAAGCCACAATTGGACTGATGGTGAGGGATTGTATTATGAAATGTGTAGTTTGATATTAGTTTCCTTTCTGCAAGTTAGAAATATCAAATTGTGCATGACATCTTCAGTTACCTCCGAAAGCCACAGCTGGACTGATGGTGAGGGATCGAATCATGAGTGTATGGTTTAGTATTAGTTTACTTTCTGCAAATTAAATATCAGTTACTCAAGTTGTTTATGATTACTTCCGAAAATCATAGCTGGACTAATGATGAAGGGTCAGAAGATAAATTGATGTAATCTGATTTAGATTCTGAATTTCCTTAAGCATAGTTTCTTTTGTGTTTAGTTGGCAGCAAGAATAGTTTGGTTTTCATGTTCACTAGTTTACTGTTTTGATTCATTAGATTAGCAACATCTTTTCATTTCAGCAGTACACTTTTACTTTCTTTCAAGTCTTGTCATTGTAATTCTCAATTTGCTTTTAAAAGTTTCAAGTTGGTAAATCATTATAGGGGATATCACTTCCTTGAACAAATATAACCAAACTTTTTTTTCATTTTAGAATTTCCATTTCACCTTAGAAAGACCAAAAACGACAAAAGTTAAGAAATAGGTTATCTTGCACATATAGTGCGCCGCACTTCATCAGCTTATGATTCCCGGATTGACAAATTAAATGCAGCAATTTAGGACACACTAAATTGACCAAACATTTTGGCGCCGTTGCCGGGGAAGTGTAACTAGGTAGCCAATTTCTAAAAAAAAAAAACATAAAATCATAAAAGAAGGGAAAACTTGATAACTTCTTGAAGTATGCTCTCCTCTTGCACCTAGTGTGATCTGGAGGATCAGAAAAGAGAGTTATTGGTTTAGTAATTTCTTAAGTATGCTCTCTTCTTGCACCTAGTGTGACCTGGAAGATCAGAAAGAGAATTATTAGCCCAACTTTTTAAAAATAAAAAAAAATAAATAAAAATGACATGCATAGAGCAAGAGATTCTAGGGGAAGGTTTATAGCTAAAGCCAAGAGTTCGATTTTCACAACTCCATCTTCTTCAAGGCATAGAACAGATTCACCACCATCTACCCCTAGCCTTAAGATTTTTGGAAGTCAAGGAACAACTGAATTAGAGGATTCTCCTATACCACCTACTAAAACTCACTTAGAAAACAAAGAGACTTTCTCTCATCCTTCCTTGGTAGAAGAACTAGAGGACTATAAGGACTCTAAAGAAACTATCATGGCAGAGGAAGTAATAAATAGAGGTGGAGGTAGAAGAGGAGGAAACAATGGAGATAACAATGGTGAAGGAAATAATGATAGAAATAGGGATTTGCTTGGATTCCCTATAATTGATGAGGAAACTCATGCAACAATGAAAAATATCTCACCATCTGTTCTCCCTAACTTTTATGGATTGCGAAGTGAGGATCCTGAAACATTTCTGTTTGAGTTTGAAGTAGTGTGCCGAACTTATGACTATATGGAAGATTCTCAAAAACTCAAACTGTTTTCTTCAACATTGAAGGGATCTGCTTTGAAATGGTTCATGGGATTAGCCACTCAATCTATCAGGACTTGGAATGATATGAAACAAACATTTTTGGATAGATACTTCGACTATTGTATGCCCACCAATCACAAGGATGAGGTATTCAAAATGATGCAAAAAGAAGATGAAAATTTGGAAGACTTAATTGAAAGATTTCAATACAACTTGAAAAGAGCAAAGATGAGCAACTTAGATAATGAAAACTTGAAAGCCCTCCTATTAAAAGCCATTAGAGATGAATGGATAGACATTTTAAACATGATGGGGAAAGGAGACATTTCTCAACTTCCATTTCATGATATAACATAACTATGTATCCATCTCTCAAGGGGAAAATCTAAAACTGGAAAAGGGCCTAGGGATTCTTCTCTTATTAGGGCTAACAAATCTGCAACTGGATCAGTAAGTAGGGCAGAGATTGGTAACATGCTTGATGAGTTCAAAACTGATATCTTAGGGAGTCTTAGTGAACAACTAGACACCCTTAAAATCCAAAACAAGCAGAAAGCAGAAACAGATGCTTTAGCCATCTTTTGTCCGAAATGTAGAAAGAAACTTGCTTTAAGGGAATGTCCCTTGGATGCAAAAGTTGTAGAAACATGTATGATTTGCTCAGAAAATCATGAGATCAAGGATTGTCCTTCAATCCCCGGACTCAAAGCTGTTTTTCAAGAAGATCCAAATTCAGTAGAATCTCTCTGTTTTGTCGCAAGGAGACCTTGGCAGGGACAACAATCTCAAGGGTTTAATAACCCTATGAATATTCAAACCCCACCAAATTGGAATCCTTGGCAACATCCTTGGCCCCAACATCAGAATTCATATCAGCCATGGGTACAAGGGATGCAAAATCCTTATGGGAGATTTGCTCAATTTTATCAATATCCTCCATCTTTTCAAAATCAACAAGCTCCACAATTTCCAAGCCAAAATCCACAACTTTCATTGCCATTTCCACAACAACAACCTTCTCAACAAAATACAAATCCTCAACTCATGCTCCCATATCAACAGAAGACAAATCAATTTCCAGCTCAGCCATTGCCAAATCCTAATAATAAGAATCCTCAAACTACTTATATGGTAGAAGGACAACAATTTCCTACCTATATGATTGTTCCTCTCAACGATGTACAACTCAGATCTGGTAGAGTCTTAGAAAAACCTTCTATAGACATTCAAGAGCAAGATACCTCTGAGGAGGACTCTCTTCAAGTCAATAAGGGTTCTGAGGAGGAATCTCTTCAAAATTCAAAAATTCAAAAAGAAAAAGAAAAGCTAGCATCCACAACTCCTATAGTTGAGCAACCTGTATCTTCATCTACACCTCCTTTTCCGGGAAGACTACAAATTGATAAGGGGGTGGAAAAACAAATTTTGTTGCCTAACTATGACTTTCTAGATGAATTGAAGAATGTTTGTATCAAGATTCCATTGCTACAAGCCATTCGAGAAATTCCTATTCTAGCAAAAACCATAAAGGAGTTGAGTTTCAAAAGACCAGGAAGGAAACTAAAGGACACAAGAAGAATCCAGCTGGTAGGAAAGATTGCAGACATTATGATGGGAAAAATTACCATGCAGAAGTATGTAGATCCCGGAAGTCCAATTGTCAAGACACATATAAATGGGATAGAAATTCCAAACACATTGATTGACTTAGGGGCTGCTATCAACATTATGAGTAGACAGACTATGGAACAGTTAAAACTTCCTAACCTTATTTTTACACCTACTTTATTGCAACTTGCAGATCGATCGGTTATTAAACCAGATGGTGTATTAGAAGATATTTCAGTCTCTTTAGATTCTTGGGAATATCCAGTAGACTTTATGATTTTGACTCCCAAAGTAATCTAGGAGGACATCCAATTATCTTAGGAAGACCTTGGCTGGCCACATCTGATGCTTTTATTAGTTGTAGATCTAGAGACATGTACATTTCAAATGGTAATTCGACAAAGAAATTCAATTTGTATCCTCCAGCAAGAGCAATTACAGAAATAGGAGACAATGAATGGGTCGATGATGAGAACACTATACAACCTGTCTTTACCATTTCTGAAATTAGTGAGGATAGTCAAATTCTGAATACATTAGAAAATTTTGAGATATCTTCAGAATATGACCCCACACAATTTCAGTTGGAATCTGACATAGAATATTTATCATCTAGACAAATGTCTCTTTACTCTATGGAAGAGTTTGGTAATTCTGCTATTGAGATTTTTCCAGAAAAGACATTGAATATCAACAAACATCTGGAGAAGTCACACCAAGAAGAACTAACCAGAATCTTGCAAAAACATTCTACTGCATTTGCATGGGAGTATACTGACATGAAGGGTATTGATCCTAAGACTTGCATCCATCATATCTATATTGAGGAAAACAATAGACCAATCAGACAACCTCAAAGAAGGATGAATCCAAATCTTAGGGAGATAGTGAAAGAAGAGTTCCAAAAACTTCTCAATGTAAACTTCATTTATCCAATTTCAGATAGCCGATGGGTTTCTCCTTTGGTTATAGTACCTAAAAATAATGGTAAATGGAGGGTATGCATTGATTACAGGGAATTGAACAAAGCAACTTTGAAGGATCACTTTCCTTTGCCTTTTATTGATCAGGTATTAGATACATTAGCAAGTAAAAAGTACTTTTCATTTTTGGATGGTTTTAGTGGCTATAATCAAATTCAGGTAGCACCTGAAGATCAAGATAAGACCACATTTACTTGTCCATGGGGAACTTTTGCCTACCGAGTGCTTCCTTTGGGTTATGTAATGCACCAGCAACATTCCAAAGAGCAGTACTAGGAATTTTTTCTGATCTAATCCATGATTGTGTAGAGGTTTATATGGATGATTTTACAGTTTATGGTAATTCATTTGAAGAGGCATTAGAAAATTTGAAAAAAGTTCTCATAAGATGTAAAGAAACAAACCTTTCATTAAGCCATGAAAAATGCTTTATGATGTTTACTGAAGGGATTGTTTTAGGACATCATATTTCAGAAGATGGGATTAAGGTTGATAGATCAAAAGTTGAAGTCATCTCCAAGTTACCTATTCCAAATTGTCAAAGAGATGTTAGAAGTTTTCTAGGATTTACTCGTTACTATAGAAGATTTATAGAAAACTTCACTAAAATAGCATCTCCACTCTTCAAATTGCTTACAAAAGACTGTGAATTTAAATGGGATCCTGATTGTCAATCAGCTTTTGAAACTTTGAAAAAAAGAATATCTGAAGCACCTATTTTGAGAGGACCAAATTGGAAACTTCCTTTCCATATTTCTACAGATGCTTCAGATACAGCTCTTGGAGCTGTGTTGGGTCAAAAAGATTTAATTCCTTATGCCATTTATTACACCAGAAAAAATTTGACTCCCACAGAGTTGAACTATACTGTGACTGAAAAAGAGTTTTTAGCTGTTGTTCATGCAATTAATAAGTTTAGACATTACATAACAGGCCATGAAACTTTTATTCATACTGACCATTCTGCAATTAGATATTTAATGAAAAAACCTGTTACTAATGGCAGAGTGACAAGATGGCTTTTACTTTTGCAAGAATTCAATATTACTGTGTTGGATAGACCAGGAAAACAGAATACAGTAGCTGATTTCTTGTCTAGGATTCAAAATACTAAAGAAGATTCTCCTGTAGAGGATAAGTTTCCTAATGAATACTTGTTTGCAGTAACTATTAAGACTCCTTGGTATGCAGATATTGCTAACTATTTGGTTACAGGGAAACTGCCTTCACATTTATTTCCAAGTGAAAAACGAAAAATTATTCAAGAGAGTTCAAAATATTCATGGATTTCTAACGAATTGTTTAAAACAGGGCCAGATCTTGTGATCAGAAGATGTGTCAGGGAAGATGAAATGCCCGATATTCTTAAGGCATGTCATGATGAACCATGCGGCGGACACTTTGCGGACAAAAGGACGGCCTATAAAATCCTTTCCTTGGGATATTATTGGCCTTCCCTCTTCAAAGATGCAAAACAATATGTCAAAAGGTGTGATAGCCGCCAAAGAGTAGGGAAACCTACCCTTTCAAATGAAATGCCATTGCAAACACAGGTACTCATTGAACCCTTTGAAAAATGGGCTTTAGATTTCATTGGACCAATTAATCCACCATCGAAGCAAAAGAAGTATATATTGGTTTGCACTGATTATGTTACTAAATGGGTAGAAGCTAAAACATTAGTATCTGCTACTGAAAATTCAGTTGTTCATTTTCTTTATGAGGATATTTTTACTCGCTTTGGTGTTCCAAGAGAAATTGTAACAGATCAGGGGAGCCAATTCACATCAAATTTGGTGGAAAAGTTGATGGAAGAATACAAAATCAAGCACAAAAGATCTACTCCTTACCATCCACAAGCAAATGGTCAAGTGGAGTCCACAAACAAAGTTCTTGAAAGTATCATCACCAAAACTGTTCATCTACATAGAAGAGATTAGGCAGAAAGGCTTCCAGAAGCCTTGTGGGCCTACAGAACTACATGGAGGAATACAACAGGACATTCTCCCTATGAACTTGTTTATGGGAAAGAAGTCTTGCTCCCCATTGAGTTCCAAGTCAAGACCTTCAAGATAACAGTTCAGTTGGGAATGGACTTATCAGAAGCCCAAAAGCATAGAATGGAGCAGTTGAATGAGCTAGATGAGATCAGACAAGAAGCAATTCTAAGAACTGATCTAGTTCAATATCAAAGAACTAAATGGCGTGACAAATATATCAAAGAGAAGAAGTTTCAAGAAGGAGATTGGGCATTGTTATTTGACTCCAAGTTTAAAGATTTTCAAGGGAAATTTCAGACTCATTGGCTTGGGCCATATGAGATTGACAAGATCTTTAGCAATGGAGTTGTAAGAATCAAGACCATTGATGAGTTTCAAACTCCTCTTATTGTGAATGGCCATAGATTGAAATTTTATCATAAGCCACTCTCTAAAGAGGATTTTGTCAAGATGTTTCAAGAAAGTTCTGCAATCAGGCTGGTACAGAAGAATTCTTCTTCTCCACCAGCCTAGCTTTTGTTTTTCAGTTTAAAAAAAAAAAAAAAAAAAAAAAAAATAAAAAATAAAAAAATGGTATAAGCCTGAAAACCAATCATTGATTGGCAGTCTTATGCAAAAAATATAGAGTGAAAATCAGGAACACCTGACACTCTATATTTTCCAAAAAAAAAAAATCTCTCTCTCTTTCATTTCACAAGTTTTGTCACCACCCACTCCATTTCATTTCACTTCATTCCATTTCATTTCATTTCACTTCATTCCACTTCATTTCATTCCATTCCATCAATAAAAATCTTTTTCATGACCATTTCCATCAGGTCATTTGTTATTTGTTCATTTCTATTCAACCAAGTAATAGCTGTGTCAGTTTCCGCAGCTGACATCTGTTTCCGCAGCTGACTCCAGTTTCCGCAGCCAGAAGAAGATTCCGCAGCTACTACTATGTTTTCAAAGAGAATGTACAGTTAGATGTTATTTCCATAATTATGAAATAAAATGCAG
Source organism: Pinus albicaulis (assembly GCA_034641835.2). Taxonomy (NCBI): domain Eukaryota; kingdom Viridiplantae; phylum Streptophyta; class Pinopsida; order Pinales; family Pinaceae; genus Pinus; species Pinus albicaulis. The sequence goes on along the minus strand of CM076575.1, from coordinate 1,666,007,913 downwards.
GTGAGAGGATCAATGGAGTATTCAGGACACCAATGGAGATCAATCAGTTGAAGACCAAAGGAAAAGGCAAAGATTCCAAAGGTATGAATAAAGTTTATTTCAAATAGTATTGAAAAACACATTTTTATATAGTTTCAAACCATGAGCTCTATCCATTACGCGCAATGATTATATTGACAGTTCCGTAGCCTTTCACGATCTCCATATTATCCTCTTGCATTTATTCACAAACGGTTTCATCATTAAACACCGATTTTCACTCATGATTCAATATCCCACCGGTGATAATGAAGCGTATTTGATTTGATCAAGGACTCTTACAGCCCATCAAATCACAACCGTTGATTGAAACGTGTTCACATTTATTTCGTAGCCACCAAAATTCAAAATGCGGCTGAATGAGTTATATTCTATCAATCTACTCAGTCCTATCTTTGTTATGTTTTCGAAACCCCACTCTGTTCTGTTTCATTCCGTTTCGTTCCTTTTGCTCATTCTCACTCCCGGATATCTACCCACAGTCTCACTCATTCCCATTTTATGATACATTCCCACAGCCATTGTGCTCGTTCCTGTGCATTCAATCATTCTATTTCCATTTGAAACCCTCACGAAGGCAAATTTGTGAAGAACAGAGAAGTGAAATGGGAAAATTGCTAAGGGCAGAGCCGGAAGGACCAAAGTTTATAGAGGTATATCCGCAAGCAAAAGAGATATTGAAGAAAGCAAAATGGCTGCGTTTTATTCAGAAATTCAGAGGTTACCACAAAGAAGTTACGAAAGCGTTTGCAAGGTCATTTGATGGCTCGGAAGCAGAAATTGGAGACCTCAAGTTTTCGGTCAATGAAGCATCAATAGCAACAGCCACGGAACTTCTTCAGGAGGGAGAGCGTTGGTTCAAAAATAAAAGCATCAGTGATGAGGCATGGAGAACAATCCTACGAAATCAAGGTATGGACATAACTGTTTTTAAAAGAGGAATCCCTGTGCATGCAATAAAAGAAGAATGGGCCACTTTACTGCTAATTGTTCAGAAATTCATTACATGTGAAGGCCGTTTTGGGTCTATGTACATGTACCATACCAAGCTATTGATGAATTTTCTAGAAAACCAAACTCTCAATCTCCCTTATTTTCTATTCAATAGCTTGAAGAAAATGGTTGTGACTGTTCAAAAACACTTAGGAGATGTAGAGCCTCATCTATATCACCACGGCCTTATAAAAATTCTGATTGAAAAGGAGTTAAAGGAAAGAAAAGACACATGGGAACAATTTCTAGTTAGAAATTTCTTTGAGGAACTTCAGGAAATTCCTGAAGGTAGTTCAATAAGAAGGAGTAGAAGAAAAAGAATAAATGTTGAAACCTAAATTACTCCTACTCAGGAAATTCCCGCAGCTAGCACAGCAAGAAGAAGTAGGAGGAAAAGAACAATTGATGAAATCCAAAATACTCCTACTACTACTATGAAAAGAACTGATAGGGAAGAGAGATTGGTAAAAAGAAAGAAGAAGGAAATCAAGGGTAAGAAGCCAATAATACCAAAAGGGAAAGAAACTATTGAGGCTGTACATAAAACTCCTTCTTCTGAAGAAGAAGATCATCAAATACTCTCTGAAAGATTAGTTTATCTTCAAAAACAGTCATCTATATCCAAGAAGGCAGAGAAAGGAAAACAAAAACAAAAGGATAATGTACCACAGCGTGTGAGGAGAAGCAGCAGGCTTAAGGGGAAATTGAGAAAAACGCAAATTAAGGGTCCTCATTTCATTGATTTGGGTGAGGAGACATCTGAACAGTCTCCAACTGACCATAGTCCATTTCAGTCAGTTAGTGAACCTGATTCCTTTCATTCCCAATCAGACAATGAGCATACTCCATCTTATTCTCAACAAAACATTGATGTAAGCCCTCCTCGGCCAGATTTTGAACATAATTCTCCTTTACAGCATTTTGGGGACAACCCAATGAAAATGACACCGAAAGTAGACCCCAAGCAGCAGGAGGTATATGACTATATAGAATCCTTGGAAAAGGCAGCCACAGGTCCAAGTACCTCTTCCATTCAGCCTCATACATTGCAGGATGATTTAGTTCAGTCATTAAAACAGGAAATTTTTGAGCTGGAGCTTTTAAATAGGCACATCAAAAATGAAAATGAAACATTGAAAGAACAAGGAAAACTGGACAAGATCATCCATGATAATACTATGTTACATTTGGGAATATGGCAAAAGAAGAATAAGAAATTGAAAAGGAAATGCCAGAAATTGAGCAGAGCACTTGTGAAGATCAAATTTAGGTGCTTAATGAAGAAACCCAGAATGATGGCAGTACCAAAGAAGAAGAGAAGGGGATTGGATGTGCTGGCTGAAGTATCAAGGCACATGAACTGAACAAAGAGTATCAAAATTTTGGTTGCATGAGGACATGCAACACCTTCACAGTGGGGGTATGTTGAGTCCCAAATTTGCATCTTTTCCATACACTTTTCCATACCTTTTTCACTCACCTAAACCTCCCAAACTGTCAATATCATGTGCAAAAGAGCATCTAACATGGTTTTTAATTATATTTTTGTGTTTGCTATTTGATCTAGATTTTTTTCATTCAACTGTGGAATCTTGCCACTTTCCGCAGCTGCTGCAACTTTCCGCAGCTATTTTGTGAAACTCTATGCTACAGGTGTCTACAAGGGAAACGAGCCACATGGGCAGGTCAGGAATGACGTGGACATGGTTCGTGTCCTATTGGTTCAAGCAAACTCGTCCAAAGAAGCCGCGGTCAAAGACGTCCACATGGAAGTCAACCATGGAGTTTCATGTCGGCCGGACTCTGTTTCGTGTCACATAAAGATCCATACGGCCGTTTCTAAGCCTGCGGAGGATAAATCGACATCTGTACAGAGCTCTAGAGTCGAATTCAAGCATCCACCTCTCGTAGATTCACTTTCCAACACGACCATACTCCTATATCCGTGGACGTAGTGGTCTACGTGCTCTCTACCAGCATGAACTTTAGGAGACAGTTATAGTTTGTTGTTATATATAGTGCGTTTGCATACGCATATGAAGTTAGTCGTTATTAGTGAATGTAGTCTCTGTTATCTTTTGATTAATATGCTCTGTAGTGATTACGCTGCACTTGTGCCGTAACATTACCATTCTGTAATGAACTGCTTTTTAATATGAGAAGACTCTGTTTTTCAACTTAATTCGTATTTGAGGACCGTTGCCAAGGCTGTGTAGAGGGCCCCTGCTCAGCTAAGGTTTTGTGTAATAGTGTATATTTCTCATTTCGTTTCTTTAGAAATCATTGTATCATAATCCATTCATATGTTCCATATGTTCATATATTGCATTTGTTTCATTTCTGTTTATACACTTCCATAATTTCCATTTCATTTCTGTCTTTTATGTTTTATGTTGATAATCACTGATCAGTGTTCTTGTTTCAGGTTATAGATAGGCAGCCCGGGCATTTTCATAGCTTTTTGACTAATGACATGGAACTAACATTGTTCTACTGCTAGTTTGTTTTTCATAGCTTTTGTTTAATTTCAGTATTGCTTTATTCATTTCAGTTTTGCTTATCTTCTTCAGTAGTTAAATTTAGATATATTAAGCTGCTCATAGCATCTTCAGTTGCCTCCGAAAGCCACAGCTGGACTGATGGTGAGGGATTGTATTACGAAATGTGTAGTTTAGTATTAGTTTCTTTTCTGCAAATTTAGATATATTAAGCTGCTCATAGCATCTTCAAATAGCCCAAAGCCACAAATGATTCAAGTAAGTAGGATTGCATTATGAAATGTAGTTTAATATTAGTTCCTTTTCTGCAAATTTAGATATATTAAATCATGCATGACATCTTCGGTTGCCTCCGAAAGCCACAGCTGGACTGATGGTGAGGGATTGAATCATGAGTGTATGGTTTAGTATTAGTTTACTTTCTTCAAATTAAATATCAGTTACTCAAGTTGTTTATGATTACTTCCAAAAATCATAGCTGGACTAATGATGAAGGGTCAGAAGATAAATTGATGTAATCTGATTTAGATTTATTTTGTTGCAATTTTGAATTTCCTTAAGCATAGTTTCTTTTGTGTTTAGTCTGCAGCAAGAATAGTTTGGTTCTCATGCTCACTAGTTTACTGTTTTGATTTATTAGATTAGCAGCACCTTTTCATTTCAGCAGTACATTTTCATTCTCTTTCAAGTCTTGTCATTGTAAATTTCAATTCGCTTTTTAAAAGTTTCAAGTTGGTAAATCATTATAGGGGATGTCACTTCCTTGAACAAACATAACCAAACTTGTTTTCATTTTAGAATTTCCATTTCACCTTAGAAAAACCAAAAACGACAAAAAGTTAAGAAATAGGTTATCTTGCACATATAGTGCGCCGCACTTCATCAGCTTACGATTCCCGGATTGACAAATTAAATGCAGCAATTTAGGACACACTAAATTGACCCAAACAGTAATGCTAAAGCTATGAGAACTATTTTCAATGGTTTTATAGAATCAATGTATGTTAAGGTTACACGTTGAAAATCAGTGAAAGATGTTTGGTGTGTGTTATATTATTTCCACGACTAGCTCCATGTGCAGCAAGGGGGTCACAAAGGGGCGGTAGTCCCCTGCACGGGGTCAGTGACAATGCCTCGAGATTTTTTTTTGGACCCTATATTGTTTGGGAAGACCTACCTATGGTTTTGTGCATGGGTATAGCACATGTTTTTTTGCATGTTGGTTTTATGTCCATGGTATTAGATCCGGTCAAGGGAACTACAATTATGTTCTAATCCAGGGTTAATGTGTTGGGGTTTATGAATGCTTTAGCATGTATATATATATATTGTAACATTGAAAGGAATATAATGAAAAATCAAGTTGGTAGTCCCGGTTTTGGGATCCAGGGGAAAATCTCTGTGTATATTTGTTTTATGTTTTACGCTCTCGCTATTGTTTATTTTCTGTTTTAAGAGTTCATTTGAAGATAGTTTTTGTATAGGGTTAAAACCTACAAAAGAGATCTAGGAAAAGGTCTAAAATATATATGAATGCAACATGAAGGTAAAAAGAGGCCAAGATTCAAAGCTAACGAGGAAAATTTGAACAACTTAGAATGAATGAAGATGAAAATATTGTAACTTATTTTCTCAGTGTTGATGAAGTAGTGAATGCCATAGAAGGATTGGGAGAACCAATGGATAACAAAGTAGTTTTCTGAAAATAGCTAAGATCACTTCCAATGAGGTTAGATGCGAAAGTCTCAATACTGAAATAAAGAGAGGATTTATAAAAGGTCATCATGGACGAATTGCATGGAATACTTACAACTTATGAAATGAGAAAAAAAACATAGCCCATCTAACAGAGAATAAACCTTCACAACATCTAAAAAGATCGGGAAAAACAGACAGGAATCAAAGCCAAGTTCCAGTTGTTGCAATGAATAAATCTCAGATGAAGAAGTTGCTAACTTTGTAAGAAAGTTGAAAAGAGGAACATGTAAATTCAAGGGTAAGATTCCCTTAATATGTTTCAATTGTGGTGATATTGGTCACTTTGTTGCCAAGTGTCCTCATAAGAATTCTGATGGTGAAGAAGAAGCTCCTAGGAAAACAAAGAAGAATAAAAGAATATTCAACAAAGGTAAAAATAAGGGCTTTAAGAAAAACAAATTCTACTCAAAAGAAGATAGTTTCTCATCTGAAGAAGAAAGAGAAAGTGATGAAGAAAATGACATAGAAAAAGTGTTATTCATAGGGACAATATGAAGGAAGCTCCTGAAGAGGAAGAAGATGATGAAGAAGAGATGGATGAGGTTGAATTTGAAAAATATATTGTTAGAGTTATAAATGATTTCAAGGTTGAAAGAGGGAATGTCAAATCACTTGAAGTAGAACTAAAATAATTGAAGGAATATGCCAGAAGTCTCAATAAGAAGATTTAAGAATAATAAGAGACCATCATTAGCCTTAAAGTGTAGGTGGAAGAAGCCAGAAAAATTGAAGAATCACTTGGAAGATAACTAGAAGAAAACAACACGACAAGGGAAGATTTAGAAGCAGAGATAGTCTCTCTATGAAAGGAAGATAAAGAAGAAACGTCGAACGAAACTTTGCAAACAATTTTAGAGCATTGGAGGAGCTCATCAACAGTCAATGGCCATGCAATGACTTGATAGGATTGGGATACGTGGAAAAATTCGTAAAAGGCTCGAGCTCCTCAATGACAGAAAAAAGAGATGGACGTAAAACTTATGCATAAATTACTAAAGGGCCTATCAAGAAAGAGGAAGGCTTCCTAGCAGAACAAAAGGTTCAAGAGACAAGGCTCTTGGAGAATAATACTATGAAGAAGATTCCCCCCTCTAAGGGATCAAACCATTTTTCTCGATGTTTGTTATTCTTGCAGAAATTTTGGACAAAAAGCAATACATTTCCAAGCCTATAATAGGAACAAAGCAACTTTAGAAAATACTCCAAGAATGACTATCCCATAAATTCTCAAGTAAATTACATTCAAATTATAACATGTTTGGATTTTTAAGAAATTAAGTGGAATGCCATAAATGCAACAACTTTGAACATTTGTATAAAGACTGCATATTAATCACTTCTCCAAGGGAGTCACCGTAAAATAAAAATACCCCTCCGAAGATCTGGAAGAAGAAAAATGAAAGTTGTGCTATTCCTCTAAATGCTCAAAGAAAGAAGAATGTATGGTATGTTGATAGTGACCACTCAACACATATGAATAGATATAGAAATAAATTTATATATTGAAAGGAAGGAAATGATGGAACAATGTCTTTTGGAAATGATAGATTTGCAAATGTTATAAGGATATACACATTCAATCTTGGAGGCAAGGATGCTACAACAAGGGATGTGCTACTCATAGAAAACATGAATCATATTCTATTGAGCGTAATTTAAATGTCTGATCAATGACACATGCTGCTCTTTGATTCAAAGAAATGTGAAATAAGGAGAGATAAATCCAACAATCTAGTGGAAAATACAACTAGGACTCCAAATGACATATACACACTAGATGAGACTATAAACAAAGGCTGTTTCCCGACAAAAGAGGATGAAATTTGGATCTGGTGATGGAAATACCGAGAGGGGGGTGAATCAATATTTCTTATCAACTACTATTTTTAATATTTTAGAGCATTAATTATCTTTAACATTTCATAAAACATAAATAATAAACAACACCATTCAAAAATGCACAATAATTAAAAAAGTAGACACACATGTTTTTAGGTGGAAAACCCCCTTCGGGTCAAAAACCAGTGAAGGAGGTGCCAACCCCTTGATTTTCAGGTTCCAACTTGTAGGATTCTCCTACACCTTGTGTACCAATTGCAATTGAGAGGACACTCCAATGCCCTAGATCGAAGGATCCAACCTGAAAAATGCTCCAACAACTTGTGTACTAGTTGCGACTAGATGAATACTCCAATTCCTTATGTAGGATCTAACTTTCCCTAGTACCACCATGCCACCCTGAAGTGTTCTCATGTTCCAAATTTATGGTGAATCCAATCACTTGACTTGCACTATCGTGAAATATTGAAGAGTTGGTGGATAATGTTTCACAATTTCCAGACTAGATCCCATGTGCTCTGAATCAATATAAAAATACTGTAATGAAGATTCCACTGCTCTGCTTGAAATGTATATCATATTAAAGTCCTGGTAGTCTCACTACACAATACTAGTCAAACTGACCACTGTACTTCAAACACTAACCTTGTAGAAATTTAATACCAAATATGTATTGCCTGGATTCTCCTGATTTAACAATAATATGCTATTGTTAAATACAGAATCGCTTCTACAAAATCTTTGTGGAATTTGAAACGCAATTTCCAATCACAATATCATGAAGAAAGATCAATCACACAAAACACAGATAAATTACCCAGGAAAGCTTATAGCTAAAAAACTCACTATCTTCTATTATGTATTATATCATGGATCATGAAACAATTACATACAAAGCTCTAATCCAAGAGCTCTCAGTACATGAGCTAACTGCCTCACACTGTCATACAAAAATTTTCAAGTTCCTTTGCCAATTTACTATCTCTAGACAGCTTGCCTCCACTGCGCAATCCCAGCTGATAGAAATCCCTGAATCAATGGAATCCTTCTTTCCTTGACCATGCAATCTTCACCGGCACATCCAATGTGTGTGTGGTTGCATGTGTGCAACTGGATAATGTCACAACTGATAGTTATCTGCCCTTCCACCTAGAACTCAACTGGGTCTCCATTGGATCTGACATGCATGCAGTTAATAGTAGTAAATCTTCCATTGCATGTGAGGCCACTAATTTTGAATGAATTAATAATTAATTCACTTGATATCTCACTAGTGTATCTTCAGTTACAACTAGCACAATTGAGTTTAACTCACTTAACTCAGTTAAACTACTTTACAACTTTCATAACTGCACTTCCAACTCTGTTACAACAAAACTTAGAATCACTCAGTTACAACTAAGTCAACCTTCATGTCCCACCAACCAACCACTCAACTTGAAATTCCATTAGCTAACTGATTTTCCACTTTATTTAACTATCTCCAAGTGCTCATTGAGAATAGATTATTGTTTATTGTCCAACTAATATTAAGGGATAATAATAGTCGACATGCATCTATAAATAGACATGAAATCTATAAATATAACTTGCACATACATCTATAAATATATTTTTCTCATGCATCTATAAATAGACATCCACCTAAAAATAGCTTGAGGCTGCATCCTAGTGTAGGTGCATAATTTTCACTAGGATCTTCTTCTTTAATCTCAACACTCCCTCTCAACAAGAAAGGGATTATCCTTCACCTCGATCCTATCTCTATGGTATTCGAATTTGCTCCTGGTGAGCGGCTTCGTCAGAATATTAGCATCCTGATCTTTCGTAGGAATGTACTGAAGCAACATGATTCTCCTCTACACACAATATTTGAGATAATTGTACCAGATATCTATATGCTTAGATCGATCATGAAACACATGATTAATCGAGAGTTTAATGCAACTCTAATTATCACAATGAATCACTGTCAGATCTAAATGAGATCCAAACAAACCAACCAATATCTTTCTCATCCAGATAGCCTCACATGCAGCTTGAATCGCTGCCATGTATTCCGCTTCCACTGAACTGAGTGCCACGGATCTCTTCTTCCTGCTGTACCAAGAAACAACTGTAGATCCAATGCTAAAGATCCCCCCTAATGTGCTCTTTCTGTCCGATGGGATGCCTGCCCAATCTGCATCCATGAAGCCATGGAAATTCACCTCATCCATCTAGTTGTACCATAAAAAATACTCTGATGTGTCCCTCAGGTATCTCATGACATGCTTGCCTGCCTTCCAAAAGAGCTTGGTAGGCTTAACCATAGCTTGAATTAGCCGGTTAACTGCATAACAATTGTCCGATCTCGTGTTCACTAGATACATTAGCGAACCCACTAAATGTTGATAGACAGTATCATCCACTACCTCTCCAGAAGTAGCATCCTCTTTCCTCCAGTTTCCTGAAAGAGGAGTATCCATGGGTTTGCAGCCCTCCATGTGAAACTTACCCAGTATCTCCCTTGCATACTTTCCTCGAGACACAAAAATTGGACCATCTCACTACCATATTTCCAATCCAAGGAAATAATGAAGGAGGCCCATATCCTTCATCTCAAACTCCTTTGCAAGATACTCCTTGCACGAGTGTATCAGCTGCTCATCACCAGTCAATATTAAATCATCAACATAAAGAACAATGATTAAAAGCTTACCCTCCACCACAATTTAGTATAGGTTTTCCTCACTTTCACTTTTGGTGAAGCCCAGTCCAATGAAATAGCTGTCTATCCGAGTGTACCAAGAACGGGGTGCTTGCTTCAGCCCATACATCACTCTTTTGAGTTGGCACACATGCGACTCACTGTTGAAGATATCAAATCCTTCAGGCTGCTCTATGTACACCTCTTCCTCAATGATCCCATTGAGAAACATAGTCTTCACATCCATCTGATGAATGCGACAACCCATCTACGCTGAGTGAGAAAGGATGGTCCTTATGGAAGAATACCTTGCGACAGGTGCAAATGTCTCTTCATAATATATCCCCTCGATCTGTGAGAAGCCCAGGCTACAAGTCTGGCCTTGTATTTCTCAACACTCCCATCAACAACTTGCTTTACCTGGTAGATCCATCTCAAACTTACCATTGATTTATCAAACGACCTTGGAAAAATTTCCCAAGCACTGTTTTTGACAATGGAGTCATACTCCACCATTGCATCTACCCATGTGGGCTCTTGCACTGCTTCCTAAAAGGAATATGTTTTAGTCACAATACATTTTCTCATGAGAGCCATGTGTCCAGTAAATCGGTTAGGAGACTTTCTTTATTTGTGCTATGAAGTAGGGACTCCTACATTCTGTGCAACATCAAGTCTTAGCGTATCAGCTTCTGTGGTATGCCTTTTTCCAGTTCTGATGGTTGGTTTCGCGTGAGTGGAATCCTCCACTCCATGAACCTCCTCCTATGGCTGATCCACATCTAGAGACTCATCTTTGGGAACCAACAATTCCTTCTCCGCATGCAAGTCCAACTCCCTCTCAAGCAACAACCGCATGGCTTTCCCCTCATCAAATTTTATATCCCATCGCACCACAGTCATTCGAATGTTTGGAAAATACACACGATAATTATGGGGTGTTTCTGTGTACCCCTCAAAAATCCCAACTTCAGCAGTCGGCTCTAGCTTCTTCCTAGCGTCCTTGGTCACATGCACATAAACAAATGAGTCAAAAATCTTAAAGTGTGAAACATTTTGTTTCTTACCAATGAAAGCTTCTTCAGGTGTACTCATGCCAAGTACTCTATGAGGACAACAGTTTTGGATATAAACCACAGTGTTGCATGCTTCTTCCCACAAATGCATTGGTAGGCCCTGATCATGCAACATCGCTCATGCTACATGCACGATCGTTCTGTTATTCCTCTCTGCGACCCCATCTTGCTGTGGGTTATGAGGCGTTATGAGTTCTCTTCGAATTCCTTCTTTGCTGTAGAATTTCTTGAATTCGTTAGAGATTTATTCTCCACCATTATCGCTCCTCAGAGCCTTCACTTGCTTCCATGACTCTTTCTCCACCAATGCCTTAAATTCATAGAAATTTGAGAACATTTGATCCTTCTTCTGCATGAAGAATATCCAACATTTATGAGAAAATTCATCAACAAAAATAACATAGTATTTATGTTTTTTTGTTGAAGCAACCGAGAACGGTCCACACACGTCTATGTGAACTCTCTCAAGGATCCCCGAAGCACGGTTCTCCTTTTCATGAAAGGTGGAATTTACATACTTCCCCATGGTGCAACCATTGCACTGATCTAATTGAGCAAGTGTTCCCATTATAAGTCTAATAGATATTTGCTACATGAATTTCAAGGCTCCATGATGAAGATGGCCCAATTGCCTGTGCCATAATTTTCCCTCACCCTGGCTCACCACTTTTTTCGCCTTGCCCATCATGGCAGTGCATCCATCTACCTCCAGCTTGTAGATATTCTTAACTCGAATCCCTATCCTCTTGGCTTGGCCCATTTTTTTATGTCACAGGAAATCTTTTCCATCACTGAAAACAACGTCATAGCCTCTATCCTCCAACATTGCGACTGAGACCAAATTTTTCTTCAGACCTGGAACATGCATAACATATTTCAATTGAAATGGTTTACCTGACTCCCTCTTAAAGGTAATGGTACCAATGCCGGTCGCACTATATTGTCCATCATCGCCCATCTCTATATGCATTTGGAGATCTTTCTCCTCCAAGTCACTGAAAAGTTCCTTATCTCCCGTCATCTGAAAGGAAGCGCCACTATCCAAATACCACACTGATCCCAATGAAATTGACACCATGCATGCGATCAAGGATAAGTCAAGTTCAAATTGCGAGGCAAGGGCCTCACCAGCTGCAGCTCCAACAAATTTCTTATTCTTCTTCTTTTGCGGACAGTTAGTAGCAAGATGCCCATGTTCGTGACAATGAAAACACTTCACTTTGGACATATCCAACTTCTTGCCTTTAGACTCAGATTTAGAATGGAATTGATTCCCCTTCCCCTTCTTCGCCTTGGCAGCCAAAGAAGAATCCTCTTCATCATCATGCTTTGATGAAGAGCCATCTCTAGTGTTCCGCTTGAACTCCTCCTGCACCAGATCTGACCATAGTCGTTCCCAATCTGGAAATTTTTCCCGTCCGTTGACAGAGTCTTCATAACTGTTCCAAATATTAGGAAGTCCCAAGAGAGCCAATCTCACAAAATAATCATCAAAAATAGTTATTCCCACACTCCCTAGTTCATCCCAACAGTGGAAAAACTTTGTGAGATACTTTGGAATGCTGTCGCCCTTTTCCATCTTGATCTTCCTAGGTTTATCTTTGAGCGCAAATTTCCTATGGTCACTGCTGCTTTGGAATAGATCCGTCAAAGAATTCCACATAGAATATGGTGTGGCTTTCCCATGGAGGCTTGATACAATGTGGTCTCGTACTCCCTCTAACATAATCCTCCTCGCCTTTGCCACTTTCTTTCGCCATGCATCAAGATTTGCAACATCTGCAGCATCTGGCTTAGGAACATATTTTTCAATGAATTCCTTCAAGCCATTGTCTTCGAGTTCTACCTCCATACCGTACTTCCAAGAAAATTAGTTCGAGCTGCCCTCGAGTGCATACTCTAACCTCAATCCATTTAAAGCCATTTCGATCTTGAATAAGCTGTAGCACCGACATTAGGGGAATTTTGAGGTCTAAAATGGGCCTCCTAAGGAAAATGTACAATCAAAATTCACTTTATGAGAACCAATCACATTTTAGAGGATGACATCATCCCTAATGGTTGAGGTGGCATTTTTTAAGTTAAAGGTACTTACTTGTCACATTCTCAATGGTGGATAAAAGCTCATGCTTAACCATGGTAGTACTCTAAGTACTTTTAAAGTCATAAAGTAAAGTACTCATAATAAATGTCATTTCACACTTTTTGAATAAAATATTATTATTGTCATTTCTATATTATAAATCAAATCAATTCAATATGTAATACAAAATTCATACATAAAAAAATATATTACATATATTAAATTATATTATTTTCATATAGTATATTAATTACATGTTATTATATAATTTAAATAATATAAATTTTAATTAATAGTATATTCTATAATTAAGAATTTATGAATTTATATTTATATTTAATTTTAAGTTATTTAAGTACAAAGACAAATGCATTAGTTGTGCAATGCTAATGAATTTTTCTTGAAAATATCATCCTTATTTATAGTCACATCAATACATTTTTTTTGTTAATTTTATTTTGGTACAACTTTTGAATTGAATTTAACTATGGTTACATGGATTTTGGTGCAAAAAGTGAATTGCAAATTCATAAATATTATTTTATTGGTTTAGCTATTATTTTATTATTTCCTTAGGAGGCCCATTTTAGACCTCAAAATTCCCCTAATGATAAATCCTTTCTACAAATTTGAATTCTTTCCACCTACAAACTCAACTCTTGCTTCAAAATTGCAATTTCTTGTGCTCCGATACCATGTAGAAATTTAATACAAATTATGTATTTCCTGGATTCTCCTGATCTAAAAATAATATGATACTGTCAAATACAGAATCGCTTCTAAAAAATCTTTGCGGAATTTGAAACAAAATTGCCAATCACAATACCATGAAGAAATATCAATCACACATAACACATATAATTTACCTGGGGAAAGCTTATAGCTAAAAACCCCACTATCGTATATTATGTATTATATCATGGATCATGAAACAATTACATGCAAATCTCTAATCCAAGAGCTCTCAGTACATGAGCTAACTGTATCACACTGTCATACAAAAATTTGCAAGTTCCTTAGCCAATTTACTGTCTCCAGATAGCCTGCCTCCGCTGCGCAATCCCAGCTAATAACAATCCCTGAATGAATCGAATCCTTCTTTCCTTGACTACGCAATCCTCATAGGCACATCCAATGTATGTGTGGTTTCATGTGTGAAACCAGATAATGTCACAACTGATATTTATCTTCCCTTTCACCTAGAACTCAACTGGGTCTCCACTAGATCTGACATGCATGTAGTTAATAGTAGTAAATATTCAGTTGCATGTGAGGGCACTGATTGTGAATTAATTAATAATTAATTCAATTTATCTCTCACTAATGTATCTTCAATTACAACTAGCACAACTGTGTTTAACTCACTTAACTGAGTTAAACAACTTTACAACTTTCATAATTGCACTTTCAACTCTGTTACAACTTCGAATCACCCAGTTACAACTAAGTCACCCTGCATGTCCCACCAACCAACCACTCAACTCGAAATTCCTTTAGCTAACTGATTTTCCACTTCAGTTAAAATATTTCCAAGTGCTCATTAAGAATAGATTATTGTTTTTTGTCCAACTAATATTAAGGGATAATAATAGTCGACATACATCTATAAATAGACATGAAATCTATAAATAGAACTTGCACATACATCTATAAATAGACCTCATTTATAAATAGAATTTTCTCATGCATATATAAATAGAAATCCACCTAAAAATAGCCTGAGGCTCCATCCTAGTGTAGGTGCATAATTTTCACTAGGATTTTCTTGTTGAATCTCAACAAACCTCAATACACAATCCTACCTCTACTCAACTGACCATTGCAAGTTCTGATCACTCTACAATTTTCACTTGTTCACATGCCACTACTGAAAAAAATTACAATCATGCCACAAATCTATCAAGGTCAGATCACCAACTATACTGTCATGCCACAAATCTATCAAGGTCAGATCACCAACTATACTGTCATGCCATAGGGTCACACTGTCAATGTTTCTATCTGTAGAAATTTGAATAACTGATATGTTATCCACCGAGATTCTCCTGATCACACACTATTTTAGCTTCATGCACAATACAGAATCTCTTCTACCATTGATCATCACATGCGGAAATAAAATCAACTGCATGCACACATTAAAGCCATAAAAATTCACACATATGAACACAACATTTCATGGGAAAGCTTAAAGCTGAAAAACCCCCAACTATCTGTATATTATATGTCATAGAGATCATGTAACTATCATCATACAAAGCTCCTCACAAGCTCTCAGTACAATCTCCAATTGCTACACACTAATCAAGCTATATCTAGCAAAACACATGCTCCAATCTCTGCCACCTGATAGCCAACCTGAATTGCCTGTTTCAATGCTATGGGATGGTCTCTTTATATAGATAAACCACCTAGATTGAACTGCACAATCCTTATTGATTACTCCACCTATCTGTGTGTTGCAAATAGCAACAGTATAGTCACAACTGATAGTTAACATGCTCTTTCACCTATTTCTGCACTGGTCTCCACTGAAACTGTCCATGCACTGAAGTTAACTGATGCATTCTTTAGTTGATTAATGAGTTTATAATTAGTGAATTAATTAATAATTAATTCACACCACTCTCACTAATTGTATCAATTAGTTAAACTGAATACAAATAGCTCAACTATGTTTAGATTAGTTAAATTGAATACAACTCCACTAACTTCCTCAATCAACTCCACCAAACTCTGTCACATGAGTTCTAACTGAAGTATCCATGCAATAGCTCCACTTAACCCTCAGGAATAGCGTAATTCCTTCTGTCAGCTCCCGTGCCACATCTGTGCACTTAACTGAAGTGCTCCAAGAGAATAAGATAATGTTTAGAGTCCAAATATTATTAAGAGCTAATAATATTGGACATATCTATTTTTAGACTGGAAATCTAAAAATAGATTCCGCCCAATATGTCTAAAAATAGAAGTCCATATATTTTTCCAACTTGACCAACCATCCACAAATAGCATCCTGCAACTCATAGAATATGATCGACATGTCTAAAAATAGACATGGTCTAAAAATAGACTTTGCGACAAAAATCACCCGTGTGGCCCCCACCTAGTTTTGGTGATCACTTTCCAACTAGGATCAGGAAAGATGTTTCAGGATGCCTCCTTCACTGTTTCTTGTTGCAATCTTCAACACTCCCTCTCAACAAGAAAGGACTGTCATTGCATGTGACATGCAACTCCATGCATTCGCCCTGCAACCTTCACAAGCGCCATGCAACTCCATGCATGCGACATGCAACTCCATGCATTCACCATGCACCCTTTGCATGCGCCATGCAAACTCATGCATGCACCATGCAACTCCATGCATGTGCCATGCACCCTTTGCAAGCACCATGCAACTCCATGCATCTGCTCTGCAACTCCTCTGAAACTGAATAGGCTCCAAACAACTCAATCAGTCTTGATGCATCTAGCATCTATCATCAAAGTCTTCGACTTCTGCTGGTACCAACTGCACATGTCATCAGGAACTACTGCGCCGTTGAACTCTTGCACCCATGCACTCTTGAATTTGCTGTCAACTCTGATCCGCGCTCCAGTATCCGACACTGTCACTTTGATCTGCCTGCATCACTCCAACTGATCTTGCTACTGCCATGCTGTGGGCACCTCGTAGCCAGGTTCAACTCATGAGATCCACACCATCTCATGAATCTGCCCAGAAATCTCCTCATGGGATTAATCATGCATGTCGCCCCACCTCTCACCTGGTGGTATAGCTGCATGCACTCCCTCTGCCCGTCTGGCACGAAATCTCTCTGCATGAGTGGTCTCTTCCACTCCATGATCCTCTTGTGGCTGCTCCACATCCCGAGGTTCACTATCACCTGCATGCAAAACCCGCTCCCTCTCAAGCTTCAGTTGCATGTCTTCCTTGCACTTCCCATCAGCAGGAAGCTCCGTAGACATCCCATCTACTTCAATATATAAAGATTCTTCTGCATCTCCAGTTGTGGTTGCTCCACAACCTTCCGAGACTGCTTCTCACGCTGCATGTTGAGAGGCTCCCTCTCAACCACCAAGTCACTAACCTCTGCTTTGCTCTTCAAAGCTTTGCATGCATCTTGTACCTCAGTGCATTTAGATTCTTGGCTCGCGCACATTGCAATTGTCCCGCCGTCGCAAAATTTTCTAACAAAAGAGCTGATTTTAAATCGATGATATCTCCCTCATCCGAGCTCCGATTCGACCGATTTTTTTTTTCAATTTGGGTATTTTTTTTCGCAAGGAATCCAAATATGCTATTTGTTTCTGAAAATATTTCACCAAAAATTTTCAGATATTCCCTACAAACTCGCGCACCAAAAAAATTCTCGCTCTCATTCCATGTAGAAAATTATATACAATATGCATGTATATTTCCGACTTTCTCCATCTTTATGTTTCTTGAGTTTATCCTAAAACTCAACCGCTTCAATGCTTTGCAATTGCTCCAATGATCAATATCGCTCCGATACCATGTAGAAATTTGAATAACTAATATGTTATCCACCGAGATTCTCCTGATCACACACTATTTTAGCTTCATGCATAATACAGAATCTCTTCTACCATTGATCATCACATGCTGAAATAAAATCAATTGCATGCACACATTAAAGCCATAAAAATTCACACATATGAACACAGTATTTCATGGGAAAGCTTAAAGCTGAAAACCCCCAACTATCTGTATATTATACATGTCATGGAGATCATGTAACAATCATATTACAAAGCTCTTTGCAAGCTCTCATGCACTACCTCCCTTGCTACACACTATCAAGCTAGATCTAGCAAAACTCATGCTCCAACCTTTAGCCACTTGATAGCCAACCTGAATTGTGTGTTTCAATGCTATGGGATGGTCTCTTTATATAGATAAACCACCTAGATTGAACTGCACAATCCTCATTGATTACTCCACCTATCTGTGTGTTGCAAATAGCAACAGTATAGTCACAACCGATATTTAACCTGCTCTTTCACCTATTTCTGCACTGGTCTCCATTGAAACTGTCCATGCACTGAAGTTAACTGATGTATTCTTTAGTTGATTTATGAGTTTATAATTAGTGAATTAATTAATAATTAATTCACACCACTCTCACTAATTGTATCTATTAGTTAACTTGGATACAAAAGCTCAACTATGTTTAGATTAGTTAAACTGAATACAACTCCACTAACTTCCTCAATCAACTCCACCAAACTCTGTCACATGAGTTCTAACTGAAGTCATCATGCAATAGCTTCACTTAAACCCTAGGAAAAACGTATTTCCTTCTGTCAGCTGCATGTGCCACATCCAGGCATCAAACCGAAGTGCTCCAAGAGAATAAGATAATGTTTAGAGTCCAAATATTATTAAGAGCTAATAATATTCGACATATCTATTTTTAGCCTGGCAGTCTAAAAATAGATTCCGCCCAATATGTCTAAAAATAGAAATCCATCTATTTTTCCAACTTGACCAACCATCCACAAATAGCATCCCGCAACTTATAGAATATGCTCCATATGTCTAAAAATAGACATAGTCTAAAAATAGACTTTGCGACCAAAATCACCTGTGTGGCCCCCACCTAGTTTAAGTGATCACTTTCCAACTAGGATCAGGAAAGATGTTTCAGGATGCCTCCTTCACTGTTTCTTGTTGCAATCTTCAACACTATCAACAAGATAGCTTTAATCACGATAGTGAACAAGGTTCCTCAAGATCACTTCATGCATAAATGTCATAGATTACCAATTCAAATCACTACAACAAATAATCATATCAAAATTGTACAACAAAATTATTATCACTGTCAAGAATCATATCAATGTCCTGCTATAGATGCACATGAAAAACATTGCAAGATCACTGTATGTATATTACTACTTTGTATATAAGCATCAAGATCTAATTATCATCAAAACATCTGTATTATCTCACTTTGAAAATGATCAATATTCTGTCACCAAAATTATGATCACTGATATGTACATGCCTTCAAGATAAAAGTATAAGATATTCAGATTTATATTTCCTTTTTCTACAAGATACTTTCACACTTTCCTTGTGAAATCAAACACACTTTGAATGTTTCCCTAGTTAATTAAATACAAGAATTTATTCAGAAATACTTATTCACTACAAGCTTGCAAAGTGCTATAATATGTATATCTCTTTTGTGCCCTAGTGAAAATGCATCACCCTTAGAAAAATTCAAATCCCTTGTTTCTCAAAACAATGTCATAAAATATTCAAACCTCTGATCTTATGCAACCATAATAGGTGTTGCTACTTGCAAGTATAATGTCACAATATTTCCTCCATAGATTCAGTGAATAGGGCTACAAGTTGCAAATTATCAAGACCACAAAACCGTGGTTATATCACAAAGTTTAAATGCTCAAACCTTCAAACCTTTTGAAGCTTCTTCAACCAGAAACAACGTGCAAGGTATGCAGGACCAAGGTCTTTATTATTCCACTAATATTCTAAAAAATCATTGACAAACCTTTCAATAATGTGACCTTCCTTTAAAATTACTTTAGAAACTAATTATATGATTTAAAAAATTCGTACCTTGCACAATTATTTCTGCTGCTCAAGCCCTAGTCCTATAATGAATGTTGAGGTCCTGAAGTATTCTTAGAGCATCCAAAAGTCTTCGCTGGTTTGAAATAAGTTATTTCTTCACTTGAATGGGAGCTAAGGTCGTGTAATAAAGGTCTTTTGTTTTCTTGAAATGAGGGCTTAATTGAATGCCTTAGTCCTATGATGAAACTTTCAAAAGGACACATCTCAATGAAGATCAACTTGAAATAATCCTTACCTTAGGCCGAGATATAATGGAGTTTGTAGTTGCAAAAAAAAATTCCTCAAATGAATCCCTTAACCAAAATAAAAATAAAGAGAAAAAACCTATCCTTTAGTTGTCTTCGCTGTCTTTCACATGGTCGAATTACATTTCAGAGAAAATGTATTCATAAAAAATTCATTGAGTTTTTTTTTTTTTTTTTTATGAGGATAAATATATGCCTTCTTTATAAAAATTTGGAGGAATATTTCATAATTTAACTTTTGAATTTTATTATATTGGATCCCAAGAAATGAGGTCGCTTTTCTTTTGGATGAGGATTTTGTTATTAATGAGGCCCAACATTCCTTTGCAAATTCAAACTATTAATTGGGGTCCTTTATGAAGTGTTCTAGCCATCCCTATGATGCACATGCCTTTAATAATGAGCTAGCCAATGGTGATGTGCCACATCACCATCATTGTGGTGTTTTAGCCCACGAATTGGGGTTTTCAAATTCAAACAAAAATATTTCTTAATTCTGGAGGCATCTCTAAATGCATCCAAGTTCAAATTCTTTTCTGAAAATCAATCATCACAAATCCAAGGTGGTAGGGAAGTGTTACAAAGTAGGTTGTAGTGTGTCATGGGGGTCAGAGCCTCCAACCAGTTGTAGCTAGTGAATCATGTCTCCACTAAGTTGTAGCTGATAAACCATAGTAGGTCATAACCTACTGGGGGTCAGAGCCTCCAACCAGTTGTAGCTAGTGAATCATGTCTCCACTAAGTTGTAGTTGATAAACCATAGTAGGTCATAACCTACTGGGGGTCAAAGCCTTTATCTAGTTGGTGCTAGTAAAACAAATATCCATATTTTTATTTAGGGAGTTTGGGGTTTCCTTGTGCAATTGCACTAAATTAAATATAAAAATCATTCTGTGGTTTTCTCTTGCATTGGGTTTCCACATAGATCTTGGTGTAATGTATTTGATTACTATGCATTGTTAAATGGTTTTCTTTATTTTTTACGTTTTTATGATACTTATTAATGTGAACTTCATGCTCTGAATATTAAAGTAACTAATTGGAAATAAATACAAGTTCACCCCCCTCAGTATTTCCAACAATTGGTATCAAATCCGTTTCCTTCAGTAGAAACTTAACAGTTGGAAGGCAGATCTCAGAGTACAAAGATGGGAAAATCAAATAAGAAAACCACCAATAATTAAAAGAAAGTTCAAGGTATTGAAATAATTTTAGATCCTATGACTACTGATAAAAGGAAGGAAGCTCCTAAAGAAGAATATGCAAACAAGAGTGATATCAAATTTCAAAATGAAATTATCAGAGTAATAATGGAGCTTAACGCTGGAAAGAAAATGTCAAACTTCTAGAATCCAAACTGAAAATAGAAAAAGAACATGCCAAAAGCCTTAATGAGAAGAATTAAGACTCAAAGGAAATCATCAGTAGCCTTAAAGTGTAGTTGGAAGAATCCAGAAAAGTTGAAGAGTCACTTAGAAGAGAACTTGAATAAAGTAATAAAGAAAGGAAGAACACAAAGAAGGAAAATCACACACTCAAAGAAGACATTTCTCTAATAAAAAACAAGTACAAGAAGTAGAAAAGAAAGAGAATGAACTGATAAGACAATTAAAGGAATATGGTCGAAGGTACGTATCTAAGGTGATAAAAAACAAAAGGAGTTAGATGCATCTTCAACAAAAAATAGCAGGCTTAGGAAAGAAAATAAAAGCTAGAAGGAACAAATACAAGTTCTTAACAAAGAAGCAGAAAATGCCACTCTTCTAAAGCTACAAGTAGAAAAAAGCATAAGAGAGAAGAAAAGCCTTGAAAATCCGATTTCAGGAAGACCTCTCTCAAAAGGAAGAAGAAGTTGATGTTTCCCTATCTAAAATAGATAAGCTCAGGAAGGAAAAATTGTTGGATGATGAAAGGAAGAACAATGACACAACCAAATTGAAAATGAAAGAAAAGGAAGAAGGTGAAGATCCATATGATGAATTAAAAATCTCCAAGTACCTGCAAATCAAGATTGATAATAAGATCCCTCAGAGGAAAAATTGAAATGCAGGACAAAAGAAAGTTAGAAATGCTACTACTTCGAGAAAAAATAAATAAAAGGCTACACCTTCTCTAAAGAAGGATGATTACATTAAAAAATCAAGACAAGAAACTTCATCCAGGTACCCAAAAAGGTTTAATGGTTATTATTTTTCATGTTCTAACTATGGGCATATGGCCATCAGATTGCAATATGTATATCGGTGCTGGTAATCAAAGACATTATCAATGGAATCAAAAACCTAGAAGAAAGTTTGTAGGATCATGTGACAGGTTTCATAATGACTTTTACAACATGAAGTATGTGTCATTTGCTTCATTATTTAGGCCTAACATTGAATGTTACAAATGATATAACTATGGGCACATAACACAATATTGTAGGTACTAGATGGAATCTCCCATGAATGACAACCTTAACATAAAGTACAATGTTAGGTCCTTGTAATACTACTGTAACCCATTATTGTTATTGTTAGTGTAGCCCTCTTATTGTTATTGTTGTTCCCATGTATTTGTTATTGTGCCTCATAGAAGCCCACTATTTTTATTGTTGTGCCCTTACATTATTATTATTATTATGTGGGCTCTAATTATATTGTGACCCCTTAGACTCCTATATATTTAAAGCAGGTTTTTTCATTTGAATCATGCAATAATTGTTAATTTTTGTAAAATAAGGGAGGTTTCCTCCTTGAAAATGATATTTTTTAAGTCTTTGATCTATTATTTCTATTTTTTTATGAGGTGGTTGTATAACATTTGGCATCAGACCTTTGGATTATAGGGTTTCTCTTCTTCAAACAAGACATCTTGGAATTTTCGATATATATTTTTTTCTACGAGGCTTCAAAAGCTGAAATTTTGACCCATATGGAGAATAAATCTTGATAAATGTCATGTAAAAATTTCTGATCTTGATTCGTGTTGTGGAGGTAAATCCCCTCTGCGGACAGAGGCGATCCCTACTAGCCCAGACCGGGTCTAGCAAAAATCGTTCATGCTACAGTGCAGGTTCCTAATTGCAAATAAACCAACTAGCGATGAAGGCTTACCTGGAATCCAACGCTGTTGCTTGTAGAAGAGGTAGCGCTCCCGTTCCTTAGCTCTGGCAGATCACGATCCCCACGATCTCCGTGATAGGACACCTGCACAAGCAAGAAAAAAAACAAACTCAAGCGTAAAATCCAGTAGATGCAACTATATGTCAGTCAAAGAAGACATAACTCATGATCACCATCAAGAACAATAGTGGAACCATAACCAATAGTCGCTTATCATTAATTAATCAAAATAAGAATACAACCATAGCTCTGACGTTGAATTCTCCTTCGAAGGGTCGTCAGCAGAACGTGTCTCGATAAAGCCTGCCAGGGATGGGACAAGCCTCTCTCTCCGGATGTCTCGACAATAATCTCCTTGCTTGGATTTGGCCTTAAGGGAATGAATCAAGGCTCTTGCAGCGTTAGGCTCTTGGGAACTTGGAGATTTGAAGACTAGCTTGCAATGGAGATGGGCAAGCTTTTATAGATGGAGGAAGGGGAGTTGGGATCCCTATAATCATGGGATTGGCCCTATCCTCAAGGAAGCTTCCATGAGAGGTGGAAAACCACTTCCTCTACATGGAAATCCGGAGCCAAACCTCCCAACTCAAGATAGATACCAGTTCATGATTGGTTAGGACGAAACTTCCGCCATTTATTTTTAAAAAACACTCCTTAAATTGGCTGGCGCGAGTGCGACTCTGGGACAGAGCGCCAATTGGCGCGACCTCTTTGAAGGATTTTCCCTATTGGCACGGGTACTGAACTGTCTGCCCGCGCCAATGCAAAAAGGGTCATTTTTATGGTTTTTCACAAGGAGATGTCTTCAAGGCAATGAAAGCTCTTGTTCAGAGGGATGCCATGAAAGTGGTTTCAAGCCATTTCACTGCTCACAGGTCATGAAATGAGCCCTCAAATGTGCGGGATGGGGATTGCAGGGATGGTGAAAAATTACTGTGTAATAGATGCCCCCTAAAGCATGAGGCCCGAGAGAGAGAGAGGGGTGAAATGCTTTACGAGAACGTGTCCAACTGAAAACTCTAGCGTTGGAAAACCTGCGTGGAGAAGTACAACTGATATCTCAGATACATGATATATATGCGGTATGGGCGCAGCCATCCATAACAGAGTATACAATAATCCAGATCCAAGGCATGGGCATAGCCATCCAGTGAGGATCAATAAATAGACTCAGGTATGGTCGCAGCCATCCAGTAAGTGAGTCATGTAACCAATCATAATAATCCACAAAATCGCAGCCTGGATTACAATAGACACAATCCAGGGTCTTGCACTCCATCTCGACCCGAACATAGTACAAGTCCAAGCATGTGAATAAATGAGCTGAATTCGAACATGCAAGAACATCGTCTGATTACCAGCCAATTATGAAAGCTGTTAACAGACGCGAGAGGTACCACCAATGATGACGATGGCCCTCAAGGTACTACAGGTACAATCTACGGCATGTGAATCAATGAGCTGGTGTCGAACACCCGTAGAATCACTCGATCGAAGGCCAATGATGAAAACCTCACGTCGAATGCGAAGAACCTGCCATTGAGGCATGCAGGCTCCAAGGCACCAGAAGGGAGTCTCTAGATCATCTTCCCGGATAATGAGCTGGAGTTGACAGGAAGTGACCTTGATCGAAGGTGGGCCATAATGTTTCCCACATCATTGACACGAGACAGAGGAACATAATGTTTTATGAATTAGGATCAGATGAGAATCAGAGGGAGGTTGATACTTGCAGAGGTCAACTTCTCTTGAACATGTCAACGACACGACAGTGTATTTGGCAGCATTTGACATCAACAGGCTAGAGGTCATAGTGACGAGGCAAAGAACAGATGAGAGGTCAAAAGGGATCACCCAAACCCATGGAGGCAAGTGAAAGACGAGATGAGATGTCCCCAACCCGACACGAATGCAGACAAGTGCCATGTTCAAGAGCGACATACTGCCGACACGACAATGATGCTAGTTCCATTTTTTCCCCGCCATTTCTAGCGAGTACCTCTATATTTTTACACAAGCTTGAAGAGGATACCATATGCTTGTTATATAATTCCATCCTAGTACATTTAACGAGCCCTAGGAAGGAGGAACTCAATTATCGTCATTATGACTGAATCCGATGTCATCAGGGTTTAACGAGTCTGACAAAGGAAGAACTCGACGTCTTTTCATATTTAGAGAGTTTGAAAAGACAACAGAAAAGTAAACTCCAACGGTCCCTTTTCGTAAATAGTTTCTCAGATTCGAAAAGGTAGAAAACTATGTCTGAGAAAACCTCCTAGTCACGATAGGCTAGGGTATTCCTTTTTCGTAAATAATCTATCCCAGCCCGAAAAAGGGGTAAACGTATACTGGGTAGATTTCATTTCATGGCCACTTTAACGAGATCGAAACGACAAGGGCCTCGGCAATATTTTCATGTTTAGAGAGTCAGAAAAAAGCTGAAAGATGACTCCTCCTGGAGGAATGAGTGGTATAAAGGGTAGCTACTGGTTCCGGTACTGGTGGAACTTCTCAAAACATGATAAAAGTCAAGAGGCTGGCTAACAAGACCACTCATCGCAGCGGTTCCTCAGGAACGGGTAAAAAAACCAAGTGAAGGCATATGATCGGCCAAGCAGATAGTGACGATGGAATGAGAAAACCAAGGCTCATCTGGCAAAAACAGGCTGATAAAATGGCAATCACAAGAGGTAAAATAGGAATGGTTTCATTTTTACACAAGCTTGAAATCATAAAACTCTGCTTGAAGTTGGTTTCATTTTTACACAAGCTTGAAACAAAGATAAACTATGCTTGAAACCGGTTTCATTTTTACACAAGCTTGAAACGGAAACAAACTATGCTTGAAAAAGTAAGCATGCCCCCAGCATGGTGACTCAATTCGAGGTACATGCCCCGCAAGCTTTAGTCCATATGAAAGGCAGATGGAGTGAAGGTTCAAGTTACGAGATCTAAGAAAGATTCGACTGGGATTTTACGAGATCTGAACAAAGACTCGAATTGAACAGGAACATGTTTCATTATTTTAACAAGGTTGACACATTAAAATAACTATCCTCAGGACACCTTGTTTCATGGTTTAAGGAGCTTGACACAAGACAAGGAACTCTGTTCCGACGACCTTGTTTCTTTTTTTTAAGGAGCTTGACACAAGACAAGGAACTGTGCTTCGACCAGCTTGTTTCATTTTTTAAGGAGCTTGACACAAGACAAGGAACTCTGCTCCGACCACCTTGTTTCATTTTTTAAGGAGCTTGACACAAGAAAACGAACTGTGCTCCGACAAACCTTGTTTTATTTTTTAAGGAGCTTGACACAAGAAAAGAACCATGCTCCGACCGACTTCATCATAATGAACAAGAAGTCATCGCTTCCAAGAGTTCCACTCTTGATGGAAGGAAAACATCCTGGAAGTCAGGACCCAAAGCCCCCAGCACCTGATGCACAATGGCACTATCACTGGGTACAGGCACGGGGTAGGTAGCCACATAGTTGACCTGCGGTGGGGCAGATACAACAGGTGGATAAAAACCAGGAAGGGATGATGGTGGGCCAGCG
Organism: Pinus albicaulis; assembly: GCA_034641835.2. Lineage (NCBI taxonomy): Eukaryota > Viridiplantae > Streptophyta > Pinopsida > Pinales > Pinaceae > Pinus > Pinus albicaulis. The sequence continues at coordinate 1,665,981,397 of CM076575.1, read as the reverse complement.
GCCACATCAGGACCAAAGAACGAAAGCTGATCAATGGTCACGATCCGTCCTTCATGTGGAAAACAGACCACACGAAAAAGGGAGGAGACAAGTGCTCCCATGGAATAGGTGTAATCGCGCCCCAAGAGTAGATTGAAATCCAAGGGGCCTGGAACAACCATCATGTCCATATGGATGGTTTTACCTCCCAAAGTAACAGGTAACCTTGGAAGGATCCCTAACGGTTGGCTCGTTCTTCTATTAAATGCCAACAGATTCTGCGTAACAGGCGCAAGCAGCGGTGAACCGAAAGCTTGCCAAGTAGTTGAGAATAAAACACTAACAGACGCGCCTTCATCTACAATGGTGTTGGGTACGACCAGACCAAAAGCCTGTACTTTGATCTCGAAAGGCACATAAGACGGAAGGCGGTATCCTGCAAATCGACTCCAATCAAAGGAAGCGACCAAACTACTCGGAGGGGCTACCATCGAACCAAGAAGGTCTTCCCCTGGTGTTACAGAAGAAGAAGGAGCATCCTCCGCGACTTCCATTACGGAGTCGGGAAGAGTATCCTCTAACACCTCCATCACGGGAGGTGGAAGAGCCACTTTTTGAGGTATAGGGACAGGAGAATCTTTCTCCAAGTCCGAAGAATCTGAAGAAACAAGAATAACCTGAGGGATGTGAGGTCCACTCTTAACGGAAAAGACCTGGTGCACCGTAGACGGGGCCAGCTCGACCGATCCCACGACCAATGGTTGGTCGGGAATGGATTCCTGAAAGGAAAATTTTCGGGAGCGAATTGATATTCCCTGACTCTTAACCAATCGTAGGATCGGGCGGTGGAGGACTCGGCCGTTTACTGTGACTGACTGAAATGTGAAAACAATTGCATTGTCCGGGCTTGCTTGTGTCCATGTATGGACAAAGGTGAATAGGCATGGTGCCCCCCACACAACTTATATGGATTTTCAAGCTTACCCTGCTTCTTAAGAGTTTTACCAGCACTGGCTGAAGGCGTGCCCCCAACCTGACTCCCGGAAGCCAAAGGAAACGGTGGACGACCGTTGGACCATGCTTCAAGCACCTTGGGAATGCCAGGGCAGTCTCAAAGAAGATGGTTTCCTGTGCACAACATTCAAGGGAATTTGACTTTCCGTGGAGGGTTGGAAGGTTTATCAATGGAAGGCTTCTTAGGCACAATAGCTGCAGAGCTAGCCTCTCCTTTATCTAACTTCTTCTTCTTTGTCTTCTTCTTCTTCTTCTTAGCCACCTGGTTACTCGAATCCAGACTTTCACCGGGCGAAGTAGAAGAGGAGGATGCAGAACAGGCGAAGAAGGGGAGAGGTCCAGCTTAGAATCAACATGATGTTGTTCAGGTGGAGGAACTGATTGAAGAGTAGCTGAGACATTCGAGACTACAGAGGTTGAAAACAACGAAACAGGCAACCCAACAGTTAACCCGGGAAGGGACAACGTTGCCATATAAGGAGCGCCAACATTTCCAAAAGGAGGAAAAGGACCCGGATTCCCATCGGTGATTCATGGTTGGTGAACTGGAAAAGTTTCCATCGACAACTCAAAAAATACTTTACGGGCTAAAAACCAAGGCACACAATCAAACGGCCAACAAGCAAAAATCTAACGAGGTGTGTGATCGCGGGTGATTTATTTTACCACATTGAAACTTAGAAACTTCACCGTTTCATGTTTTAAGAGTGCGAGAAACGGCTGAAAGGTGACTCTGTCTCTTTCAGTTTTGAAGCAGCGTGAAAGGACAAGCCCTAGAGTGATCCTTTCAAATTTAAAAGTCGAGAAAAAGATCAAATGACTACTCGGGAATACTAGGCAAAAGGTGTACCAAATAACCGTGAATTGCAATATACCTTGGTTTCAAAATGAAAGAGAAATCAACCAAGGACTTAACATACGTGTAGGCAATCTCCCCGAATGCTGTGTCCGGTGTATCACGGGTATAGGGCGGCAGACTCGGCTTCCTATGGATAAAGGATAGAAACCTAGTGGGGTCTCCCTTTATATACTCGACGGTACGGGGAGCACAAGTCCGTACTAGTGCTGTCTAAAGCCAAGAGGCGAACGACAACTGCTAGGTTTAAAGACGCCGGAACACGTCTCTAGCCTAGACCACTAAATGTTGCATTAATGTTTCAATGTTGCCTTAGTGTAAATTGAATAAATTTTAATGTTTATCTTCAATTATGTTTCGGTTTTCAGGCCCTAGCGAGTGTTATGTCTCAAAATCGCCTAAATGCACACTACATGAGAAAAGAAAACTTTTCAATTCGATGAATGCTATCTAGTTAAGGGAAGAGCTTCAAACAATGATGCAACAAACAACAACACTGCAAATGAAATATTTTCCAAACTAGATGACTTTCACTATCCAAAAGTAATTTCAAACATTCAACGATGCGAATAATGCAATGTAATCTATGCAAAATCCTCTTTTTTGAAAACTATGCAATTGTAATATATGCACAATTTCCTTTTCCTTTTCAAATGATAAGAATGCACTCAATGCATTTTTCGATGAAATAAGAATCTACTTAATGCATGCTTTTAATGAAAGGGAATGCACTCAAAGCGATTTTTAGCTTTCAATCATTAAACAATGCGATCTAAGTTCAATGATAAATCTCAAAAATACTTTTCAATGCAATGTGATCTAATGCATTTTAACGAAAAGAAAACTATGAGACGAAAACTGAAAGAACGCAAATCTTCTTAATGAAGGATGAATGCAAAAGAGATGCAAACAAACACTAAGAATGCAATCGTTGTTTCAAACACTTTGTAATGAAATCCCTCAAAAGGCGACAAGACATATGAGGTCAAACACAAAGAGGACTTCCAAAGCAAGAGATCAAAACAAGGCATTCATTCCCTTTTACATCAAGAAATCATGGAAAGAAGACATTTCAAACAATGAGCAATGTAATCTATGCTCATACAGTGAAAAGACTGGAAGGGAAAGACACACTGGTGAAGGATTTAGGGAAAAAGTATCAATTTTCATACACCCTGAAATTGGCCCGACTTGCTCACTGAAAACTAGCGCCAACTGGCGTGAATTGCTCACTGAAAACTAGCGCCAATGCCCAATTGGCGCGGGTTGCTAACTGACAACAAGTGCCAACGCCTGAAAATGAAAAAACAAAGAATTTCTCCCAACCAAGACCAGACGAAACACTTCAAGCAGGATCTAAAACAAACCCAAAAGCAAAGTACTGACCAAAATAAACTTCCAAACAAGGGTAAACCCTAGCACCTAGAGGAGATGGCACGACTGTCTGGCTGTAATCCGCGCCATACACGGAATGGCGCGAGTGATGAACTGGAAAACTGCGCCAACTGGCGCGACTGTCAGGGCTAAACTCGCGCCAATCAAGCCAACTATGAAAAGGTGAAAATTTGGAAAAGCAGAGGTCAGATCTGATCCTCTGGGGCCGAACCAAAAGCCAAACACAAAAAGAGCCAGCCAAAAAAGCCGATCAAGCAAGCAGAATTGAGAAACAACCGAAAAGACAAGACAATACTCCAAGTGTTCAGTTCATAAACTAAACCAGAGATTGACTGAAGCAACTTTGATCTACTTCGCTAATGCAGAGAAATAGCGTTTCGAAGGCTATCTGGCTAACTTCAGGCTCCGTCTGTAGCTTACAAAGCAGAACAACAACAAGCTAGACTCTCCCCAGCGGAGTCGCCAATTTGTTGTGGAGGTAAATCCCCTCTGCGGACAGAGGCGATCCCTACTAGCCCAGACCGGGTCTAGCAACAATCATTCACGCTATAGTGTAGGTTCCTAATTGCAAATAAACCAACTAGCGATGAAGGCTTACCTGGAATCCAACGCTGTTGCTTGTAGAAGAGGTAGCGCTCCCGTTCCTTAGCTCTAGCAGATCACGATCCCCACGATATCCGTGATAGGACACCTACACAAGCGAGAAAAAAAACAAACGCAAGCGTAAAATCCAGTAGATGCAACTATATGTCAGCCAGAGAAGACATAACTCATGATCACCATCAAGAACAAGAGTGGAACCATAACCAATAGTCGCTTATAATTAAATAATCAAAAGAAGAATACAACCATAGCTTTGACGCTGAATTCTTTTTCGGAGGGTCGTCCGCAGAACATGTCTCGATAAATCCTGCCAGGGATGGGACAAGCCTCTCTCTCTGGATGTCTCGACAATAATCTCCTTGCTTGGATTTGGCCTTAAGGGAATGAATCAAGGCTCTTGGGAACTTGGAGATTTGAAGACTAGCTTGCAATGGAGATGGGCAAACTTTTATAGATGGAGGAAGGGGAGTTGGGATCCCTATAATCATGGGATTGGCCCTATCCTCAAGGAAGCTTCCATGAGAGGTGGCAAACCACTTCCTCTACATGGAAATCCGGAGCCAAACCTCCCAACTCAAGATAGATACCAGTTCATGAATTGGTTAGGACGAAACTTCCACCATTTATTTTTAAAAAACACTCCTTAAATTGGCTGGCGCGAGTGCGACTCTGGGACAGAGCGCCAATTGGCGCGACCTCTTTGAAGGATTTTCCCTATTGGCGCGGGTACTGAACTGTCTGCCCGCGCCAATGAAAAAAGGGTCATTTTTAGGGTTTTTCACAAGGAGATGTCTTCAGGGCAATGAAAGCTCTTGTTCAGAGGGATGTCATGAAAGTGGTTTCAAGCCATGTCACTGCTCATAGGTCACGAAATGAGCCCTCCAATGTGCAGGACAGGGATTGCAGGGACGGTGACAAATTACTGTGTAACAATTCGATATAGTTTCGAAGATATGATTTGGGGAAGTTAGGGTTTTTGCAAGATCCAAAATATAGTCTTAAACAAGTGACCTAGGTAAAATCACCATAAATTTCGTTTTAGGAATAAAATTTGAATTCTGTAAAAAGTGGTTGAAAGTGCACAAAATTTTGTTTTTTTTGTAGCAATTTCAGTTCCTAAGGTAGAAACAGTGACATGTGGAACTCCATAAAATTTCACTCTACCGAACCAGTCTATAATCAGGATATCGTGGGAGATAGGACATAACTCTTTCTTTAAGACTCCAATTCGGAAATGAATTGTGGGGTTGGAAAAAAGACTCATAGGGATATCATAGGATGAAATTTTAGACCTTGGAGATTCGAAACTATAGAGATACAACAGATTCAATATCGAGCTCCTACAAAGTAAGAAAAAGGTGTGTATTTTTAAAAAAATTGCATAATTTTTGTTTTGAAAAAATAGTTTGAAGTGATTCAAGGGGCATAGTGAAGAATAAATATAATTATTTGATTCCAAGATGAATAGAAGAAATAAAATGGAAACACCAGTAATAAACCACAAATCTCTACTATGAAATTAAATAAGAGGAAGAAATGGAAAATGATATATCAAAATTATAAGGCCAAGTGCAAGAAATTTCGCTCTCGCAAAGAGTAACCAAAAATGAAATGGAAGATAATATGGATGGTTTGAAGGATGATTTAAAATCAGACATGGAAGGTTTTAAGGATGGCATGGAAGCTAATATGGATGGAATTGAAGCTAAGATGGATGAGATAGAAGCAAAAAAGAAAGGCAACATAAAATATTTGAAGAATGGTTTAAAAAAAAACATGGAAGGGTTGAAGGAAGGTTTGACAAAGTTGCTATAAGAAATTCTTCTTGATGGCGAAAATTTATTATATAAAACTCATGATGAGAACAAAATACATGTTAATCACGATTTCATAGACTCTAACCTTGGATTAAAGACCCACCATATTCCAAATATCAATATGAAGAAGTTTGATGGTAAGGATCCAGTAACATGGATACTACATATGGGGAAATATTTTGATCTCCATAATGTGAAAAACACACAAAATGTACGCATTGCTACTTTATTTTTATAACCCAATAAGTTTGTATGGTATCGATGGCTTTGTTCTTGTAAACCACTTGTGACTTGGTCAATTTTTACGGAGGAAATGATAGCACATTCTGAGGATACAAAGAGAAACACCTTCTTTAGCCAATTGATAAATCTCAAACAAAAGGATTTAATGGCGGAGCACATTAGGGACTTCCAAAAATTGAATATAAAGGTAAATGATATTCTCTAGGAGCATAAGATTGATGTCTTCATAGGGATTTTAAAGGATAACTTCCAACATGAGGTTCACCTTTCAAAACCCGATTCATTGGAGAAGACATATAGGTTGGAAAGAAAAGTTGAAAGCAAAAATATGGAAACAAGGAAGACTACCACTCACAACTATAAAGATGGAAGTGTTGTTGCTCCTAGCCTTCCACAACCTACTAGGTTGACACCACAAAAATTGGAAGAAAAAAGAGCAAAAGGGCTTTGTTACAATTGTGATAGAAAATACACTAAAGGACATAAGTGTGTTGAGAAGAAATTATTTTACATAGGTTGTGAAGAGGAGGAAGAAAAGGAACAAGAAACTTCGAAAGAAGAGGATATACACCAGGAACCAACCCTAGAGAAAGAAGAAATGAATCAGACGATATATTATAATGCATTTGAAGGAATTACCACTCCTCAAACTCTCAAGATAGAAGGACATATCAAGAAGAGAAAGGTAATAGTGCTGATTGATTCAGGTAGTACCCATAATTTTATGCATTGTAATATATCCAGGGTTTTGGAATGCTTCCTATATCTAGCACCATAGTGTCAAGTGATGGTTTCAAATGGAGGAAATATAAATTGCTCTAGAAATTTCCATAACATCAAGCTAAACATGGGGGAATATTTATTGAATAGTCCAATGATTTCCATTCCAATGGGTGGTGCTGACGTTGTACTGGGAGTCCAATGGTTACAATCTTTGGGTATGATAGATTTTAATTTTCAAGAACTTTTCTTGAATTTGTTTTGGGAAGGAAAGGAAGTTGAATTAAGGGGTATCACAGGGAATCCGGGAAATATAATCATCTCTAATGGAATGAAAAAGATTCTAAAGAAATAACAACGAGACATAATTTCATAATTATGCTCACTAGAGGTTCAAACGTCGAAATCATCTATTTATGTAGATCTCCAAAAATTCTTGGACAATCACAATCAGTCCAAGTTATTTGAGACTCCCAAATACCTACCACCTATTTGTGATCATGGTCGTGCTATTCATTTGAGTCCAGGAAGTGTTCCTCCAAACATAAGGCCTTATAGATATCCCTATGTACAAAAGAGTGAAATTGAACTTATGATTGCAAAAATGCTAGAGGCCGATATAATTCAACCTAGTCAATGTTATTTCTCTTCTCCAACAGTATTTGTGCACAAGAAGGATGGATCATGGCGTATGTGTCCGGATTATAGGGAGATAAAAAAACTCACTATTAAAGATTAATTTCCCATTCCTGTCATTGGTGAATTATTGGATGAATTACATAGAAAAAATTACTTCACCATGTTGGATCTTCATTCAGGACATAATCAAATTAGAATGAATACTGAAGACATTCCGAAAAAAAATTATGATTTTTTTTTTTAGAACTCATGAGGGTAATTATCAATTTTTGGTCTATGCATTTTAGCCTTACCAATGGAGCTTCTACATTTCAAGGTTTAATGAATTCCATTTTCGAACGCTTCCTTAGAAATTTTATGTTAGTATTTTTTGGTGATATACTAATCCACAAAAATTCTTGGAAGGATCAGGTTCAACATGTTGATATGGTGCTCAAACTATTGGAGGAGAAACAATTATATGAAAAATTCTCCAAATGTTTCTTTGGAGTACAAGAGGTGGTTTATGTGGGTCATATTGTATCTCATGAATGTGTTAAGGTAGACCCTAACAAAATTAAAGCCATTACGGAATGGGAAATCCCCACAACCCTAAAGCATCATCGAGGATTTCTTGGGTTGACAGAGTATTATCACATGTTTGTTAAGAATTATGGGAGAATAACAACACCTCTAACAACATTATTGAAGAAATATGAATTTTATTGGACTCCAAAAGAAACTAAGGCATTTGAACATCTTAAAGAATCAATGTGCCAAGTACTGTCCTTAGCTATGCCATACTTCACAAAAAACTTTATTGTGGAATGTGATGCCTCAAGAAATGGAATTGGAGTGGTTATAAAGCAAGAAGGAAGACCCATTTCTTTTGAAATTCATCCAATCAAAGGAAAGTATTTACACAAACTGATTTATGAGAAGGAAATGTTGGAAATAATACATGCACTAAAGCAATGACGACCTTACCTAATGGGAAGACACTCCAAGGTAAAAAAAAATCATGATAGTATTGAATACTTTTTGAAAAAAAGATTATCTTCAGAAGAGCAGCAAAAATGGGTCACAAAGATGTTGGGTTATGACTTTGAAATCATCTACAAAAAAGGGAAGCAAAATGTTGTTGCAAATTCACTCTTAAGAAAGGATGAGGATGTGGATGATTGAAGAAAGGGATGAATGGAATGATGATGAAGAAGTGTGGACACTCATTCAAAAGTTAAAGCAAGATCCCAATACATCTGATACATTTAGTTGGAAAAATGATTCATTATGGTACAAATATCGCTTATATATTTTTAAGAATTCCCGAATCAAACAAATGATTCTTTTGGAATTGCACACATCTCCCTTAGGAGGGCACTCAAGATTTTTAAAAAATTACCACTGGGTCAAGAAGGATTTTTTTGGGATGATATTAAATCTAACAGTCAAAAGTTTGTGGCAGAATGTTTGGTTTTCCAACAAAATAAAGTTGAGACAATTTAAGACTCCGACTCTGTTACAACTTTTATCCATTCCTAGTTAATGTTGGGAGGAGGTTTCAATGGATTTTATCAGAGGCTTACCCAAGTTCGAAGGAAAGAGTGTCATCATGGTGGTAGTTGATAGAATTACCAAGTATGCACACTTTTGTGCATAATATCATCCATTTAAATCCAGTACAATTGCTACTGCATTTATGGAAACAATTCAAAATCTACATTGAAACCCAAAGATTATTGCCAGCGAAAAAGATCCCATTTTCAATGGAAATTTTTGGATGAAATTGTTTTCTTGTCTCGGTACTTAATTATCTCATAGCACATCTTATCATCCTTAATTTGATGGGAAAGCTGAGATATTGAACACATGTTTGGAAGGATATACTCGTTGCTTTGTATCTAATAAACAAGCACAATCGGTCAAGTGGTTACCTCTAGATGAATGGTGATATAACACTTCCTTCCATAATGCAGCAAAAATGACCCCATTTATGACACTTTATGGATATCGTCCACCATCCATCACACAATATTTAAGAGAAAATTCTATGGTTAAAGCAGTGGAAGATCACACCGAGCATCATCAACAGGTTCTCGAACTCTTAAATGATAACCTCACTTTGGCACATAATCGAATGAAACAATAGGAAGATTAACATCACAACAAAAGAAGTTTTGATGTAGGTGACTGGGAATTTTAACGGCTACAACCATACAAACAAATGTCACACAAGCAAGCTAAGAAGGATAATAAATTATCACCAAAGTACTATGGTACTTACAAGGTTTTGCAAAGGGTTGGTACTATGGAATACAAATTGGAGCTTCCTGCATCTTCTTGAGTGCACCCAATTTTCCATGTTTCATGCTTAAAGAAGGTTATAGGTGACAAGCTCCTAGTTCAAACATTATTGCCAGAACTTGACGAGGAAGGAAAAATCACTTTGTAACTTGAAGCAGTCACAGAAACAAGAACTTGAAAACTATGAAATCGATCAATTTTAGAGTATCTCATCAAGTGGAAGAAATTACATGCTAAAGATTCCACATGGGAGGATGAGAATTTTATACAAAAGCATCCAGAACTACTCAAGCGTTGAGGACAACACATTTTTGAAGGAGAGGGGCATGTTAGGTCCTTATAATACTAGTGTAGTCCCTTATTTTTATTTTTAGTGTATCCCCTTTATTGTTATTGTTGTGCCCATGTAGTTATTATTGTGCACCATAAAAGCCCACTATTGTTATTTTGTGCCCTTAAATTATTATTGTTTTGTAGGATCTAATTATATTGTGACCCCTTAGACTCCTATATATATAAAGGAGGTTTTTTCATTTGAATCATCCAAGAATTGTTCATATGTGTAATGTAAAGGAGTTTCCCCCTCAAAGAGGATATTTTTTAAGTCGCCGATCTATTGTTTCTATTGTTTTGTGAGCTAGTTGCATAACATACAAGAAGGTTTGGAGAATAAAACAACTGCAAGAAGACTAATAAAATAAGAAAGTCTCAACAATAATTCTTTCAAGGTTTGTACAAGAAAAAAGGCATGATGAATCTCCAATGGAGGATGTTGAAGTTTAGGATGATCCAACCGAAGAGCTAGGTTATACATTATTCTGAATAATCCAGCTTATTGACTCCCTAAATATGGAAGAAGGGGAGTCTATGCAATAGTAGTTTCATGTTTAAGGATCTATCATTAACAAGTTGGCAGATGGAAAATATGAAGAAGTATTTATAATTACATTTATGATTATGAGCATTTTACGTAGCAGTTTTGGCAGGAAAAGTTGATCCATATTGACAGGAAAAATCAACAGTGGAAATCTGTATGAAGCATAGCATGATAGGGGGAGATAGATAGTTTATTGCAACAAGAATTAAGGAAGAAAAGCATATAAAGGAAGATAGAAGAAGAAATTTCGTAAGGGGGAGAATAGGAAGGTTACAAGTCCACAAAATCATGCAGTTTTCCAGGGAGAGTCACCCTTTGCTATTAATGTTAAAGGGGGAGAGAAATCAACAAAAGAAGATTGAGGTATGTTGTCAAGGGAAGTAGTGATCGTAGAGGGAATACATGTGTTTCCATCAATGAAAAAGGGGGAAATTTTTGAATGGTGTTGTTATTGGTATCAACATATAATTGGAAAAACAACTCTCTAGGGTTTGGATTCCCTGGATGATGGACACACCCCACACTTGTTCAAGGTTTTTGAATAAGCGGATCATTGTATTTTCCTTATAAATCACCCTTGATGGATTATATTCATTAGGCTGTTTCTGGTGGTATGTGGTACACCACTATAGGCCTCTTGGTTTGTGAGTTACGCTAGTTTGAATTTGAATACCCCCACTCATGGGAAAAAAACACCAAAGGGTAATGATGTGGCAGCCCCTTCTTGGTTAAGTCAAATAGTCAAGGAATGTGGCTCTCCACCATGTACAAATTAAATAACATAATGGGTTATCTATGGACATTTATATTAAAAATTTAACGCATGTGGGGTTTTAACCATAACTTCACATTCAAGTTGCCCTAATTATCCAAATCTATTTCTCCAAAGGGATTTTTGTTCCAATTTTAAAATGTTATTTTGTCCCTAAAATCTTGGAATTCAAATATCTTAAGGAGACCATTCATTATCTATAAAAATGAGAATTCAATTTACCTTTAGGAAAACAATTCAATGTAGATTATCTTGTTAATAAACTTAGAACTATTCGACCCTGAAGAGTCTTAATCAAACCTAATGAGAGGCTTTGCTTAGAAGAGTCTCATGTATTGTTCTTGGAGGAAGTATTTTCTTGGGATACTTGTTGAATGTAAGTTTGATCTAGTTATTTCTCCAATTTAACTAATGGTTTATGGAAGGATCCATTATTAATTTCCCCGTGGCACAATTTTTGACAAGTCTTGCCTTTGACGCTAGAAAGAATTTGAAAGCATATGTATTGAATAGAAAACAATTCTGTGAAGTGGCTTGATAAAAAAGAATCCTCATCTCTGCCACATAAATATTACAAATCCGTGTGTATTTTTTGGTCCGAGAATTAGGGCTTGTGAACAAATCTTCATTCATACCTATGGATTACATAACACCTTCAAATTTTCATATTATCTTGGATCTTTGAAGGAGATTTATTGTACCTATTTTTTATGTTAGAAGGTTCAACTTGTTCCAGGATTAATGGATAATTCATTTTTTATGACTTGGTATAGTTTTGTTCTGTGGTGAAATGGCCTATTTATATTTTCGACTTATTATATTATCCCATAAAATAAAATTATTAAAGTACATGAGGCCTAAAATCCTCTTGTGGTTGAAGCAAAGTCAACCATAAGTCTAAAACATCACACACACACACACACACACACACACACACACACACACACACACACACACATGTTGGAAGAACAATTACTGAAGCCAACCATAAAAGCATCATTGCAATGGTGTGCGTGCTCCCAAGGAAACATACATAGTGAAATTTGATGTGTGGATGTGTACAAATAGATCAAAACTACAATAATATTGTGTTGGCAGCAACAGGTCTCAGCCATGGGTACCTCAAATTTATTATAACATGCCAGCGTAAGTGAAGTGAATTTAATATATTAAATTTATATCTTGGGTATGTTTGATATATTTGATATCTTGCACATTATATTTGGATATAATTAATATATTGCAAATTATTTGATATGTTTGATATATTGCACATTATGTAATATCCCTTTCGGAATATTTTACATAATTTGGCGGAAACTAATTCAACGAGAATTTCTACATAAAATTACCATTCAATTATTTACATAAGATTTCCATGTAAAATTAAACAAGAGAATACATGCAATACAAACATACAATGTGCCAAAACAATGTGATATTTATTATAATATATATAAACTAAGTTTTACATGTTGAATTGAGAAAATAACTGAGATATCTGAGATAGAACTAGCCTCAAGGATATGCTGCAATGCTGCATGGGCCCTCCACCAAACTAAACTGAACTGCCACTGCTAAGTCACCAAGGGGACATGGGTGCTCGACCAATCTCTCCAAATCACCTAAGGGTTTCCATCCTAGGGCTACCAATGGAGTAGAGAACCAGGTTCTCAACCTCACATACAAGAAGCAATATCAAATCCAAGATGTCCCCCAATGGCCTCCTCTTCCTCCTTTATAGATATGAAGGATCCCTCTAGAATCTACTATTTTATTATTATTTTAATCATTGAGCACCCTTAATTAAATATTATTTCTAATGTGGGAAATGTTAAATTGGCCACCATGTCTCCTCAAGTAACTGAAAATAAATTCTATCCATCCCATCCTGTAGATCTTCTTGTTCCAGTTTCAATGAGATATTATACTAAGGCGTTATGGCAAGAATTCCTCCCGAAATTCCACCTTAGGCATAATTAATTGAGTCATGCCCATTAATAACTCAGTTTTTGAAAGTTATCAGAATGCAATGAAACGAAAGGAAAACTGTGCAGATGATGGAATATACCAAGTCAATGCCATCAGACCTCATAAAAAATCTTCAAAATCCCCCAGGGCCTGCCGATGACGCCAACCTATACTTGTGACATGTTTTCCCCTAACTTTGAAAGTCCATCAGAATTATGTCTTAAGGAAAACCCAAAAAAGGAACATTACAAATCCTCCACCCCAAGATTGCTCGCCCTCAAGTGATCCATACCTGTCGATAAATCTGGCCATCCTGTGCAACTGAGAATCAATACTTGGATCCCATACAAACCACTGGGTGATACCATACCTCCATGCCACCCATCCAAGAATGAATCTATCAATTTCCAGATCCCAGGCTAAACTATGACTCAATCTGCCATCAACAGATATTCCCAAATCCCAATGCCACCATTGCCACTCATTAGCACCCCTATCCCATGAATCTAGTTGTGCTCTATCTCCAGCCATGGTTTCTACGCCCTCCACTAAATGGAAACTCATCACCTCTCTCCAATCCAACCTCTGGCATAGGCCGAGGTCAACCACACTCTGCTGATGCTGGGCTAGTGCTACTAAAATACTGATGAACTATTGGTCCACACCCCACATCCCACAGAAATATGCAGTAAGCCTCTCATCTAAGGGCTCCTGTAGTGATATTCCCTGGACTAAGAATGATACTCCATAAATAGGATACTGGCTCATGATCTCCCTCCAATATATCCCGTGGAAAGAATTAAATTAATGGACACCTATGTATGGGACAAGTCTACTATGCTGCCACTATTCCATGCTCAAATTATGTCTCTTTGTCTGGTCCATCAACAAGATATGTCTAAGGAAACTTGCCCGTCTCTCTATAATGGGAAAAAGGGGGGAAAATATGTTGCAAGCCTTGTCTATGTACTCTTGGAGAGGGTTTCTCCATGAAAGTACTGCATCTCTACTAGCTGCCTATGCAAGTACCTACACATCATCAGTGTGTCGGCTCGGAGGTGGATGCACTACCATCATAAAAGGATCCACCCTCATTTGGCTAGAAACTCCGCGCTCCTCCAGTCTACAAGCCTCCTACAAAACAATCCTGTCAGACCCTCACACCTCACGAGAATACGTGTCTACAAATATTTCCACCCTGCTAGTTGTCTGTACAACTGCCTGCTCCTCGCTGATGGCTGGCCCCATGGATGTCTGCTCATCCTCCTCCATCATGGGCTCAACATGAGCCCCAATTAGCTCTCCCCAAAATAATCATCAAGCATACTATTCATATAATCCTCCTCACCTGACTCATGCTCCACCATATTCCGCTCATGCTAAATCATCACGTGTGACTCATCATCCTAAACTTTTCCCATAGTGTCCCTTGACTGCTCACCATACACCTTGGAATATAAATTTGGCCAATTTTCAGCGACTCCACATGACTGCTCATGCTCCCCAGATGCATCCTCGCATGACCTCATGGACTCATCTAAAGAAGATTCCTCATCCTAACATACAGAAGGAATAACTTCCTATTCTGTCGCTTCCATCTCCTATGCATCTCCCAAGCATGAGTGATCAGGTCCCCAAGGTTCCTTGTAGATGAAGCAAAGACCCTTCCTCAACTCATTCCAGCTACATGGCTGGCCACCATAAATCCACAAAAAATATTCCTAGGTCAACTATCTTCTGAACAATCTAATGTTTTTCTCAACTAAATTTTTGGCTAGTTCATAAGCAGCAGGTGAAACCAACTGTTCCTCCCTCGAAATGGCCAACCACCTCGATTGAAACCTACTACAAATGGCATCATGTCCTCCCATACATGAGGACAAAATAGACTACATGTGTGTTATGATTGTATCAGGAGGATGTTTCCTAATGCTGAAGAAGCATTGAAACATATACAAGATCAAATCATCACACTCTAGTTCAAACATGAGGTCATAAGATCTAACAAAGGCCATGACTTCTAGAATCTTGATTTTCTTCCAAATGTAGCACTCTCACTCTTATCAAAATCCTGAAAGGTCTGCTATCCATATGAAAACTCTTCTCATTATGTCATCATTGTAAGGAGGTATAGGTGCAGTCAACATCATGATACTACTGAGACAGGAGGCAACTGGAATTTTGACTCCTATACAAGGGTGCTCCAAATACTTGGCTTGTACTAAGGCAACCATGGATGGTTTTAGAGCCCAAATCAAGATCTTCCCATCTGATTGGCTCACCTTGGAAATGAGTGAAGCAAGTTCCTCTAGATTGAGAAGGGATTTTACTGAAAACCTCATGGATTTTAAATCTATCCCAAGTGTGAATAGTTTGTGTCTCATGTCATGTCCTTCCCGCAAATCATTTGGTTTCCCTTGCTATAGCATATAAAATATCCTCTTGGAAAGTGTTTAGTTGATTGTTGTTGCAGCTTTATTAAGGGAGTTTATGAAGGGTTCATCCGTGTTTAAGTTTAGTAATAAAAACTAAACTAGGTTGTTTTATGCATGTATTAAACCGAGCAAAAACTGTGCACACAACAACGAATATGTTCCACCACCTGACATATTCTTCACACTCATCTCATGTAATATCCCCAAATGGAAAAAGCATAAATATAGTACATAAACATGGAAATAACAGTGTTTAACATCACATCAAGATATAAGACTAATATGGAGCCTTTTCATTCATCATAACTGCAACAAATAAGTGTAATACAATGAGGCACAAAACATACTACATGAACCAACAATCCTCCAATAGATAAATCCCCTCAAAACTGAGGTGCTGCTACTAGACAAAATGATGGAGAGCTGCCACAACACAGTCATAAAGTGAAAAACTACAACATATGAATATAAAATAATACCATGGGATGATATATGCCTCAAGAGATACATAAAATAAAGATCTAGGCTGTATAAAAACCTCCAACAAGAACCCAAGAGGGTTTTCAGAAATACACCAATATACAAGAAATGAACCAAAGACCTAGGGCTGAAGATTAAATGCAACTCAACAACTGGAAAGATGTGGTTGATATGATATGGAAAAGAATGAAGCCTCCTCCAATAGACTCTCTAGATGAAAGGCTGATCCCTTCATTGGAAAACCTTCTCCCCAAATGGTGTACTGAAACCACCCCTGCAACTCCTCCCTAAAATAACACAGTCCAAGACTGAAACTACGCTGTAGGGGAAAAATATAGTGTGGCTTGGTGCCAAATACTGCAATAAGTATCAAGGGCCTTCCTTAATATCATCCCAATGGAAGGAAACCTTCCTCCACTGAAATCTAGCTCAGAAATCACCCAAATGAATTCTCCACAGCTGCACCCTGCAACTCAACATATCTCTCAATAGAAACTACGTTGTAGAACAAATATGGAGCTTGGCCTGATGCCAGAATATGGAATTTAGTGCAATCACTTCTTTTGAATAGACACTCAAAGTCCCTCAAGGATGAAGGTGGGATTCCCGCTCGGGAACACCTGTGCTAAACAACACTCTAGTCTTAGCTAAAAAAATGAAGAGAGAAAATAGTCATACAGACCATATCAAAATAATAATATAAAACATAACATCTATGGCTGCCATCCCCTTCTTTATATAAGTGGTGAGCTTCCTCACCCTTGGCCCCACTCATTAAATCCACCACTTCCATGCATGGAGTCTCCCTCCAAAACTGCGTTGTCCCATAATGAATGTCCACTCCTCCATGACAGCGCTATTGATTTGGTCAAAGTTGACCCAGTCTACATGCTCCAACCCCTTTTCACACATAAGTGTGCTTTATCAAACCACTAAAGTAATCTCTATTCAAATTAACAGTTATTTTATTCCTACTAAGGATATTTATGGGTCTCCATACCCTCTTATTCATCAAATTAAGAAGCGAAAACAAAAATTAATATTCCAATTAGCTTATAGTTAATTGGGAATATTACATCTCAGTGACCAATGACAATATGCACAAACACATACCCCCCAACAGTAGCCCGACTAGCAATATCTGAACATTATCGTACCAACACTCCCAACGTAAGCATTTGACCAAACATGAACAACTTTTTTCTTTATCTAGTACCAATAATAACACTCAACCCTACTCTCAACAATACATGCTCTAAGGTGGTAACTTACTGGGACTATGAATATGAAATGCACATAGCAATGTCGGGTCAATATGGTTTATTCGCTATGTAGTTTCTGATGTAAGTGTTTTATTCTGAGTTTACTTCAAAGGATATGTACAACGAATCCTAACTGATTATTGCATGCCCAAAAATACAAAATCAGTGAAATATTAAGCTTGTAAATTTAAGAAAGAAAGAAAGAATTTTTAATGTCCACGAGGCTAAAAATAGCTTATGGGACAGATTGCTTCTCTATCTGGCTCTTGTATTCGGCCCTTTTCCTGTGAATTTTTAAAATAACCGCTCCTAGCTTATCGAAAAAGTCTTCGCTGAATAGATTATTGTTAAAATTTGACAACTAGGTTAAAACTCTGGGTTGTGCTGCTCAGATGACGACCCCAATATTTTTATTGGATTCCTCTTTCGGAGAGGTGTAAGATTGATATAAAGGTAATCTTGATCGGATAAGAAGAACATACACTTTGAATTTATTCCACTTATGTGCTAGGTCGGCCTAGAATAAAATATAGACTTAAATGTCTTAAAGGACGTGTCACACACCCCCAAATATTCCTATATATTGGAGAGACTTAGAGTTCATTTGACACACGATTGTGGTGGAGGAATTCTCTCTCTCTGGATAATGTTGGAGATGTTATATATATGGAATTTTCTTTGTTTGGATTGTTCTGGGTTATGTGTGACACACTTGGCTGAATGACCTATTGGAGACTTTGCTGGTAGAAGCATCCTGCTGATCGCCGTAACACCACCATTTATTATCTCTGTTTTGGCTTGTCTTCTATTGATCTATTAATATGTTCTATCTTCTTCAGTATTGTGCCCTAATCTGAAATGGCATAGAACATGTTCATAAATTAACATGGTATCAGAGTTGAGGAGAAGACGAAGTCCAATTTGAGTTACAGTTACAGAAGGTTGCCACCGTGTTTGAGGGCAGATTGCATGTTGATTAAGGACTGTCTTATGGGCGGTCTATCTCTAAAAGAGAATGCTGCAAGCCACTTTAATGCTTTTCGCAGAAAAAAAGGGGGCATTAAGGAGTAATTTATCTCAAACACAGGTGTTGTTAAAGAAAATAATGGTGACGTAAGGCTGTGTGGTAGGCCGCAGGCCATACCACCACAGCAAATGGCAGCGCATATTTTTTTTTTTAAATGTTGGAGGTAATAGCGCAGGGCAACGTATGTAATCATGCTATCAATTGGAATCATGCTAGGGATGCTACTCATGAAGCACATTATCCCGCAGACGAGGAAACATCTCATTGCATCACGGAAGAGAAGGCACCTCATCTCATGGTGTATCAGCCTCCATGCAGAATTACACTTGTTGGTAGTGAAGTCGGGTTCAGGTGCAAGAAAGGATAACAAATGAAGGAGGTCGACCAAATTCGATGATGCGATTTCAGCGCAGCGGAAGTGTGCTGTATGTTTTATTGCGATTCAACATACTGAAGTACACACACTGCTAATATTATTAGTAGATTTGGTCCACATACAAAGAACATCAAACCGAGCTTTAAAATTTGAGTGACTCGGGCTCTAGAGTTTGAGGAATTGCGGATTAAGGTTCACGGCAGTGGATAGGATGTTCTGCGTATTACCCGTCAGGACAACATCGTGGCCGGCGATGGCTCCTCGACGGTCGTGGTCGTTGCCGGGGCGTGGTCGTGGTCTTGAAGCAATTCATGCATTCGCTCGAAAAGGGGGTTCACCCGACCATCATCTCGGAAGCTCTCCGATGGACTTCAGAAAGGCCGTCGAAGTTTTCTCTTTAGCTGTTGACGCTGTTTTGAATGGTGTGGACCCTGCGAAGCCTGATATCATGGATTTAAGGTTGCCGCTGCAACTGTAGGGTGCTGCTGCATCTGTAGGGTGCTGCGGCCCTTTAGAAATAAGTCTGGGTAGTGTTGGAGGTCTCAGATTGGAATGAAACCAGTTTCAAGTTTACCCTCATCTGTGGGTACATAAGTTTGAAAGAATGACAACATTAGCCGCTATACTGAGAGCTTCTGCTCTTCCTATTCAAAACATCATTTGCTTGTTTTCACAGAGAAAAAGGCATTAAATTAATTTTTTTTTTTAAAGAATGAGTCTCTCACCGCATTTTCTCGAAGGATTTGATAAAATAAATGTAACATCTTACTGCATAGAACATGTTCAGAAATTAAAAATTATCCCAAGAACTAGCTGCTAGAATACCTGCATAGTTTTCCTTGCTGTATTTGAAGGCCTCACATTCTAAAATGAAATGTTTTTCTATTTCCAATTTTCCGGAGGAGCAAAAAATACATACTCTTTCCTCCCACATTTATTTTGGCCTTTTCCAGCGCCTTGTTTCACAACATAGTTGATGAAAATTAGTCCTTAATTGAGAAATAAGAATTTTATATCTCCAAGAAATATTAGCCCCTATGTACGCCTTTTTTTGATGGTTATGCGTGGGGTTAAACTCTTCAATGTAGTACTTCTTCTTTCTCCCTAGCTCTTTCTCCCAAGTATGTTTGTGGAACTTATCCATAACAATTTTTTTTATCTCTTTACTGTTTGTAGGACACATGCTCAAGAAAATACCCCATTTACTAAACCATTTTTTATTTTTCCGCATCCAAGTCTTCTTTCTTTTGCACAATCTATCACTAAACACAACCTTAGGCCATCTACCCTCTTCCATTTTCTCAAATTTTTTTTTTTCAGATACCTTATGACTCGCACCATAGCAATTGCTTCAATAGGAGCAACCCCTATTTCCCTTAACACAATCGCATAAGGAACTGCACTTTTAATTTTGAATTTGTTTGTAATCAAACGCTTCTGAATTTTCTCAATTTGTTTCCACTGCATCTCGGTTGTGCTGCTAGCCCACAGTTCACAGCCATAGAGAATCATCGGAATCACTAGAAGCACAAAAAGAGTTAGAGTGGTTTTCCAGTCCCACAGCTCTGCCTCTCTACACCTATTTTTAAGAGCATAAAATTCTTTCCAACCCCCTAAAGTTCTCTTCTTTCTACAACCATCCCAATTTAAATTTCTGTTGAAGTCAATTCCGAGGTATTTGTAGTCTGCAACTTCTTCCAGAACGATGCCTTCAAAATATAAATTATGTTGGTTATGCTTTATTTTGTTAGAGAAAACCACTACTTTCATTTTTCTAATATTGACTTGCATCCCAACCCTTCTACAAAAATGCTCAAGGGAACGTAAATGCTCTTGAAAACCAAGAGCCGATTTAGCAATCAATATAAGGTAATCTATGTACAAAAGAAGCCTTATAACGAACTTGCCCAAATGGATACCGTCACCCCCTTGCGAATTTAGCCACTCTTCAAGCCTGTCAATATATAACCCAAAAAGGGAAGGAGACAATGGGAAACCTTGCTTGACCTCGATATCGCTTCTGAAAATTTCAGAAATGCCTGCTAAAGTTCTGATTTTGACTTTCACCTCTTCATACAACCTATGCACAACTGCTCTCAAATGCCTGCGAACCTCGAGTTCCTCCATTCTGCCCCAAAGCTTATCCCTAAGAACCGTGTCAGAGGATTTTCTGAAATCAACAAGGCAACAAAAAACTTCTTCCTTTTTTTCCAAAACTTTTTCAATGATGTGCCTTAAAGTTATACAATGATCAACTGTGGAATGTTTAGGTCTAAAACCTGCTTTCCCTTTAGCATGTTTATCTCTTTCTTCTGCCCACTTGCTAATTTTATTTTCTAACATGCTTCCAAATAACTTTGAAAACAAGGGGTTTATCATTATGGTTCTATAATTGGAGGGATTATTGATGTCACCACTCTTGAAAAGAGGTTTTTCCATACTAGTTGCCTGTAAGATGTTGTTGAAAATTTTTGTGATGTGAAGTGAAAGAAATTTTAAGCCCCACTTTAGATACTCTGCTTGGAGTTCATCTAAGTCTTTTGCTTTTATAGCGCCCAACTTCTTGATACCCATCTCTACCTCTTGCACCATGAAGAGTTTTGTGTTTGCATTGACCAAGGGAGGAGGGTCAACCTTGGGATGCTACTCATAAAGTTGTCTTGCATAGTCAAACCATTTAGAAGCTGTAATGTTGTTTTCAGTTTGCACTTTTTTCGGTTGGAGCTCCTTCCAGAATAATTTGGGGTTATTTTTCCCGAGGAAGATTAGTTCTTCTCTCCTTGAAACCATGAAATCAACCATTTTATTTTTTACTATCTGCTTGTAAGCTTTGAACTTTATGTTATTCGTGTCTGATTCCTTCCACCTTCTCCTTTCCTTTTTTCATTCCTCGTCAAACCAAGCATTAAACAGAAAGCAATTTGTTTTAGACTTCTTAATTTTTTCTCTTTTGCACTCAGCAAGTGCGCTTTGAATTAAATGTGTTAATCTGTGACTATGAAGGCCATGATATGAGATTTCCTCCTTCTTGAAGAGCCTCTCTAGTGTTATTTTGAAGGTATTACAATTCTCTGGAGTCAAAAGAATTCTGCCCTTTGGGGGATTTTTTTGAACACACTGAGTTTTTGACCCTAATTGCTTCTTCCCGGTCCAAGAGAAACTTAAATAAATTGGCTTGTGATCTGATTTTAAGTCCCAAATTTGATCTCCAATTAGCACTTCCTCCATTTTCTCACACAAACTATGCGAGAAAATTACATAATCTACTACACTTTCTCCATTGCAAGTATTGCAAGTGAAATTACCAGACTTTTCCCATCTAGTCAAACCATTACAAATGACTAAATCGAAAGCCCCACATAGCGTAAGCAATTTTTCTCCAAAGATATTGCAGCTTTTATCCTCTGAAATTCATTCCCACTGATGATTACTCTCTTCTGTAAGCCAGCTAGGGTCACTATCTTCTTTACAAAAAAGAATGCTAGCTTGTTCACCTGCAGTTCTAGCATTGAAATCCCCCACTATAAGGACTTCACCTAGCTGAGAATATATTGCAATATCTATTTTTAGGGATGCAAAGGGATCTTTGTGGTCAAGCCCTCTACTTTTGTAGATTTTTGAAACTTGTGGCACAAAATAGCATGATGCAATTCTAATGTGATTTCCATTTTTTGATATTTTAAGCCAAACAAATTGCTTATTTGGGTCTTCTTTTTCTAGCTGAATGAAACAACCTTCTTTTTCTCTCACTAATACCATGATACCCCTGTGCCCTTTGCCGTTCCCTACTGCCTTGTTCCACACTGCTATCTTCCAGTACCTTTCAAACAAAGGTGTCTTGCACCCTTCATGCTCATGTGTTTCTATGAGGAAAATTATGTCTCTACCTTCCACAATAGGCCCTAACCCAGGTCCTCGTCTCCATGGGTAACCCCTGCAGTTCCAACAAACTAATCTTAAGAAAACCTGGGTAAGACTTGATTGCTATTTTTTTTGACATGCAAGACTCACAGTTAAGTCTTTGTCCCTCCTTGCCCATAATGACATTGCTTCCTCATTTCTTTCTAAAGATTTTGCTGCCTTGTTTTGGAAGGAGGTCCAAATTGCGCAATTACGAATTTACCTTTATAAATCCATGCTCTTTTTCCCTCACCTCTTTTTGCCATAACTTTTGTTATTTCGTCCCTCGTTTCCTCTTGTTGTCTTACAATTAAATCTTCTTCTAGAAAAAACTGAGAACCCCTCAAGAATTGCTTCTTGCTTAGAATGATATCTTTATCATGCAAGTTGGGCATGATGAATTTTATGGGCTTGGCTCTCTCACCATTAAGCTTACCTACTCTCCATGCTTGACATATTTTTCCTTGCCATTAGAGCTTGTCTTTCAAGAAGTCTCTTGCAAGGTCAAGAGTACATTCATTTTTCCCATAATCTTTCACCCCTTTAATAATTATGTTTGTTGCTCTATCCTGTCTTTCCTTGCTTTCTCTATCTTTCATGTTGTTAACCTGAATGTTTGTTTCTCCTTCCCTCTTAGCAGAATTGCTAATAACTTGAGCCCAAGTTTTGGAAAGGTTTGTGGAATCTCCTTTCCTCCCTTCTCTTGATGTTTCTTCATTGTTGTCTATTTGGGAAACTAATTTCCCCTTATCTTGGAATGGAATTGCATTCATCACCTCTGTATTATCCACTGCAAATTTCTTCATGTTTTTCACCTCCGCTTTCAGGCGTTTCCATTCTGTTTTTCCTATTCGGAGAGCTTCTTGCAGTAATGACATTTGTTCCTTCAGAACTCTGTTGCTTTCTACTAAAGCCTGCTTTTCAGCTGTTATTATATGGATTGTACAATCTCTTTCCAGCTCTTTAGATTCTACTACTTCCAACCTTTCTTTTACATTTAAGAGTTCTTTCACATAAAGATCAGACGATCAAGTGAGAGGTGCGGATGTGGGACTATATAAAGCATAATCATCAATGAATTTTTCTTTTCCTTTGGACTTTTTTCCACATGCTTGCAAAGAAGACTTGTTTGAATGTTGTTTCTTGCGAAGAGTACTCTCCCTTTGAGACCTTTTAATCATTGTCTTCTCCCATTTTAGACGAGCTAGTCTCCGTTTTAAAATGCCTCGATATTGTTTGGCATTGACCCAAGCCCACTTCCCAGTTTTGGATGATGAGGCAATTTTCACTTTCCCTATATCATTCGTTTCCACGGGTTCTAAAGTTTCTTGTCCCATTACCATGATGATATTAAGGGAAATAAAAGTGCCTTTTGAAAATTGACCCTTTGTTTTATGATTAACTCTTCAATATCTGTTGGTCTGACCACTGAAAAATTGTTGCTCTGTCCTTGCTGCTCTGCCCACTGTACCTGTCCTCTATGCTTCTCTCTCCACTGTCCACTACTGTCCTATGTGCCTGAATAATCACATGTGCACTCCATCGAAAAAAATCACAAAACCCACCCACATCAGTCAGCAGAGCCTGAAATAATTATTAGTCAGCAAAGCTTGCTCTGGAGATGCCTTTGAAAACCAATTCAACATTTTCTGATGAGATACTACAGGAAACACCAAATTTTCCTTCGTCAATATGCTGCTACAGGTATGAAAAATGTGATCATAGGGTGCCTTCATCCCTCCGTGAATGATGGTGGTTCTAGGCCATTCAGAATCACATCTAATATCCTTCAATAGGGTTGGCCCACAATCTGATCCTTTGTTGGTGCAATTCATTCATTCCTGCATGGTGAATATTTGGTCCAACAGAGAGTGATTAATTGGGCTTGGCCAGTTAAATTGACTCCAATCAAACCTCGAGCTTCAGTGGATTGCATAGGATATACACACAACTCTAATGGCTCACTCTTCCAGCACACATATTAATTCTTGGCATCAACAAACTCCATGCAGTATGTTGCACACACTATCACTCCTACTAATTCATGTGTCATATTGAGATCTCGCCTTCAGAGAGAGAGACTCCATCACCATGATTGCGGGCGACCATTGCAGACGTCAAACCCTGCATTCCCTTTCACTTATCGCATTTACATGTACAATAATAAAAACAATAATCAGGTTAATGGAATTATTTAACCGTTAGCAGACATAGAAACTTCTCATTTGCTAGAGATTAGGAATATTGAGGGCTGAACAATTATTTCTCAGCCACATTCACTATGTGCCACTGGTCGCCCCACCAAAAAATTCACCACTCCTATTCTTGATGGATGTTGTATCCACGCATCAAACAATCATGCCTGCTTGACCCCAAATTGATATAACTTTCTTTACACGGGGCTTGCACATGCCATTGACTAATCAATCCACGACGCCACTCATTCACATCAAATTTTCTTGCAGCCGATAAGGTTAATGAATGAATGAATGAAATTTTAACATTCACGAGACTAAAAATAGTCTATGGGACTACCAGCTTCTTTTCTTTTTTGTCTTCTGTAATTCGATCTTTTTCTTACTCAAATTGATGATGAACCCAACCTTCTAACAGTTCCCTCATTGAAAGACAATGCCATAGAATTGATGCTAACACACTGCAATAACTGTCCCTGATGTCTCTGAAAGCATCACATTCCAAAATGAAATGCTATTATGATTCCACTGCCCCATAAGTGAAAAAAGTACATACCCTTTCTCCCAAAGCTTCTTTAGGTCTCTTCCACCATCCCGTTTCACACCGAAGTTGATGTGAGTTAGTTCTTAATTGAGCAATAAGAACCTTTTCTCTCCATGGAATGCTAGCTCCAATGTACTTCTTTTGTTGAAGATCACAAGTGGGGTTGAATTCCTGAACATAATACTTCTTCTTTCTACCCAACTCTTTTCCCCATATACCCTTACGAAACTTCTCCGTGATAAAATTCTTTAACTCCTTGATATTTTTGGGACATGCATTAAGGTAAATATTCCATTTTTACATCCATTTGTTTTTTTGTCTCATCCATGATTTCTTTCTTCTTTCATACCTTCATTGAAGATAAATTTCGGCCATCTATCTCCTCCCATTTGCTCAATTCTTTTTAGATACCTTATAAGATGCACCATTTCAATTGATTCGATTGGAGCTGCCCCTGTTTCACTCAACATTATCTCATAAGGAACCAAAGTTTTTTTTTTTAACTTGCTCATGATCAAGCGTTTTTGAATTTTTTCAATTTGTTTCCATTTTGAAACAAGGATGCTGCTAGACCACAATTCACACCAATATAATAGCATTGGGAAAACTAGCAGTCCACAAAGTACTTTGATCATGTTCCAATCCCATAACTCTGCCTCTCTACATCTTTTTTGAAGTGCATACAATGATTTCCACCCTCCTAAATTTATTTTCTTTCTGCAATCCTCCCAATTAAGCTTGTTGTTGAAATCGATCCTGAGGTACTTGTATCCATTTACTTCTTCAAGAATATTTCCTTCAAAGAAGAATGTATGCCGTATTTGCTTCCTTTTATTAGATAAAATCATTATTTTGGTCTTACTGGTATTGAATTTCATCCCCACTGCTTTACAAAAATGCTCAGGGGCATATAAGTGCATCTACAATCCATGGGCCGATTTAGCAACCAACACAATATCATCGGCATATAGAAGAAGCTTGATCACAAACTCCCATAATCGAACACCGTCCCCACTTTGAAAATTTTTCCACTCTTCCAGTTTGTCAAGATATAAACCAAAAAGGGTAGGGGTTAAAGGGAAACCTTGCTTGACTCCGATGTCACTTCTAAAACTTTCTTAAATGCCTGTTGAAGTTCTAATTTTTACTTTCACCTCTTCATAAGTCCTATGGACAACAAATCTATATTGTAAAGGAATTTCAAGTTCTTCCATTGTATGCCACAACTTATCTCCAGGGACTGTGTCAAATGGATTTTTGAAGTCAACAAAGTAGAAAAATACTTCTTCTTTTCTCCCCCAAGCCTTTTCAACAACGTGTCTCAGTGTGATACCATGATCTACTGTAGAATGCTTCGGCGTAAAACCCACTTACCCTTTTTCCCTATTTTCTTTTACTTTTGCCCACTTACTGATTCTATTTTCTACCATGCCACTGAAAATCTTTGCAAACAAAGGATTGATCATAATGGTTCTATAGTTGGAAGGATTATTAATGTCTCCACTTTTAAAAAGGGGAATTGCTAGACTAGTTGTCCAATCCCTTGGAAATCCTTGTTGAAGGACGTTGTTGAATATTTCCATGATGTGCGGTGCCAAAATTCTCATTCCCCACTTTAGATACTTTTCTTGAAGTTCAACCAAGTCCTTTTCCTTCCCTGTTTTGAACTTTTTAATTCCTGCCTCCACCTCATGTACTGTGAAAAGCTTTGTAGTTGTGTTGATCCTGGGAGGAGGATCAACCTATAATTCCTTTTCATAGAGTTGCCTTGCATAGTCAAACCACTGATTGGCTGTAATATTATTTTCAAATTGCTTCTTCCTTGGTTGAAGTTCCTGCCAAAAACATTTTGGGTTATTCTTGCCTAGATATATCAACTCTTCCCGCCTTGTTTGCATGAACTCATATTTTTTCTTTTTAAAAATATGCTTATATAAATTTACATCCATCTACCCCTCTCCTTCCTTTTTCAAGGTTCTCCATGCCATTTTTCATTCCTCATCGAACCACGCATTCACAGGAAAATAATTTGATTCCGATTTCCTATTTTTTGCTCTTTTTCGCTTCTGAAGTGCACCTTGGATTATATTTGTTAACTCATGGCCGTTGAGGCTTTGGGGACCAATTTTATCCTTCTGGATTGATATCTTCAACATTGTTTTGAAGATAGTGCAATTTTCTTGTGTTAGAAGAATTTTTCTCCTTGATGTCGATTTTTGAGAACATTGGGTTTTCTTCATATTCTGTCTTTCTTCTAACCATGGTAACTTTATATAAATTGGGTTATGATCCGATTTTAAATCCAAAATATGCTCTCCAATATTAACTTCATCTATTCTTTCTATTAGGCTTTGTGAACTAATAACATAGTCAACGACACTTGCCCCATTGTATGTGTTGCAAGTGAAGTTCCCAGAATTTTTCCATCTATCTAGACTATTGCAGATAATTAAGTTGAAAGAACCAAACAACATAAGCAACTCCTCGCCAAAATGATTACTAACTTTGTCATCTTCTGAACATCTCAACCATCGAGAATTCTCCTCTTCAATGAGCCAGATAGGATTGTGATCCTCTTTACAACAAAGAATTCTAGCTTCTTGATTTGTTGTTCTAGCATTGAAATCTCCCAATAAAATAACTTATCCCTATTTTGAATATGCGGCAATATCTTGCTTTAAAGTTGCATATGGATATTTGCTGTCCAATCCCTTATTTTTGTAAGTTTTTGATACTTGCGCAAAATAACATGCTGCAATTCTTATGTTGTTCTCATTCTTTGTTATTTTGAACCATAAATATTGTTTATTTGTATCTTCTTTCACTAACTGAATGTGACAACCTTCTTTTTATTTCACTAAAACTAGTATTCCTCCGTACCCTTTGCCATTTTATGCTGCCTCATTCAAAACTGTTAACTTCAAATAACCGTCAAACATAGGAGTTTTTCAACCATCATGTTCATGAGTTTCTGTGAGACAAATTATGTCTCTACCTTCTCTAATAGGCCCTATCCCAGGTCCCCTCCTTTAAGCATAACCTCTACAGTTCCAACAAACTAGACTTGGGTAGACCTGGGTAGGATTTTTTTTCTACGTGGTTTGGCACACAAGTCTCTAATTTGAGTCTTCACCCCTTTTCATCCATGTTGATCATGTTGTTTTCCTCCCTATTATAGAATTACCTGTTATTTCTCTATTGTCAGCTTGCTGCTCTGTTTTCCCATGAGGCCAAAACACTGCAATAACTGCTTTACCATTGAACAACCATGCTCTTTTCCCTTAGTTTATTGCTGCTCTAACTTTCTCCATTTCTTCTCTTTTCTCTTCTTGTTGATTTCTAGTTAAATATTCATCTAGGAAGAAGTGTGAGCCTTTCAAGAGTTTCTTTCTGCTTAAGAGATGGTTTTTCTCTTGCACACGTGCCATGATGACTTTTATAGGTCGAGGTCTTTCCTCACATATCTTTCCCACCCTCCTTGCTTGACAAATTTTCCCTCTCCACTATAATTTCTCTCTCAAAAGGTCTATTTTCAAATTGAAAGTGATTTCATTCTTTCCATAGTCTCTTATTCCCTTGATAATAAAGTTTGTTTCCCTCTCTTTTCTTTCTTTATGTTCTCTTTCTTGTGCTCTACGAGAAATTACATCTTCTTTTTCCTCTATCATGTGACCATTAGTGTCCTCAAACCTAGTTTTTATTTCTTTTGGAATGTATGTCTTCTTGTTCTCTTCTGCGTTCTTTTCGGAAATGACTGTTTGCTGACCCATTTGTGTATCTACTTGAGCTGTTTTAGATATTATCACATATTTTATTTTAGAGATTATCATTGTTTTTAGATCTTCTCATTTCAGTTCCAACAAGCTATTACACTAAGGTGTTTTGCCAAGAATTCCTCCTGAAATTCGTCAGGCGTAATTAATCGAGTCAGGCCCATTAATAACTCAGTTTTTCGAAAGTTGTCGGAATGTAACATAACAAAAGGAAAACTGTGCGGATGGTGGAATATACCAAGTGAATTCCATCATACCTTATAAAAACTCCTCAAAAAGCCTCCAAAATCCCCCAGGGCAAGCCGATGATGACATCCTGCACCTATGACTTGTCTGCCTCAAACTTTGAAAGTCCATCCTAACCATGTCATAAGGAAAACCAAAAAAAGGAACATTACACATTATATATTGGTACATATGATATATTACACATTATATGATAAGTATGATGGGAACTATATACATATTTTATTTCGTTTTGAAAAGTTTTATTTGTCGCACAATTAGCAATTGTGGGTGGTCGACAAATTATTTGGTGGTTGCTTGAAAGGAATCTTATTGTAGAATGGTTGATTTTTTATATTGATGATTGAAGAATGTGTGGTAGTAATATTTTTGAATTAGGTTTTTTCTTTTCAGTATTATTATATAAGTTTTACATGATAGTGATTGACTTGATATTTTTGTGTAATGCTTGCATGATTTTCCATGTGATATCTTGATATATTTGTGCTAGAAATCTAACATATGCAGGTGCTTCATAGCTATATTTTAGAAAATACAAGATGTATGCTAGTAGGTGATCCAGGTGGATATTGTTGGCCACTTGCCTATTCTACTTGGGGCCCCACCATTGTTTCTTTTAGTTTTTCAGTTTATTTAATAATAGCACAATTTACTATTTTTATCAGTTTTTCGGGTCCTGAACTTTCGGAGCCATTTTGAGGGCCTAAACGACGTTTTTTGGGCATCACTTCTCCGGAAAACACGATTCCATTTAAAAATTTATATTTTTAATTATTAGTTGTAGTCCTCAGATAGATATTTCTAACGATGTATCAAGTGCATTAAACAAAGATAGTATGCCAAAGTTACGACCCCAGGAAATTGATGTACCAATTTACCCCGACGGGGCCCATATTCTGGCGTTTAATCTCCTAGGGTTAGGTTTTTGGATGTTTAGGGTTTTCCATTGTTTCTCAATAATATATAGGCATTCTAGCCTCATTGTAACATAGATTTCATAGGCCTATAGCCACTACATCTCTTCTCAGAGATAAGATACCAATTCCCTAGCTAGTTTATTTCCATTCTGTTTGTAAACATATTTTAGTTCTTTGATATTAATGAAATGAAGTGTTATTTCCGCTACATTTTTATATTTATGGTTACATGTTTATTTAGTTGCGTTCTTGCATAAATCTGGATCTGTGGTATTAGAGCGGTTTTCTCTTTCTCAATCCTTCTTTTCATGTCCCCAATGAGGTCAGGGCATAAGAAGTTAGGGCTCGATCTAGTTGACCCTTTGCAAGATCATCCTCGCAAACCCTGACGGCTGCCCATGGGGGATGAAAAGAAATATGAGGGAGCAGGAGATCCTATCATAATATTGCTTGAGGAGACGCTAAAAAAAAAAATGAACGGATGATGGATAACTTTTCCCAGATCCTTCAACGACTGCCCATTGGTGACACATCTGCATCCAGCAACCACTCTGGAGGTGAAACTCCTTTTAAGATACAAGTAAAATTTGAAATTCCCATATTTGAGGGCCAAATAGATGCAGAAGCGATAGATACATGGTTGAATATATTAGAATGATATTTATTAGTTCATGACTTTTCCGAGTGGGAGAAGATTATTTTTGAACTCCTCAAAGCTACCCTCCATGTCAAGGACTGGTGGGAAACCTACTGTGATAAAACGGACAAGGGGTAACCCTCTTTGTTATTAGTTGTACCCACTTGGAATTGTTTCCAAGATGCCATCAAGGAACAATATTATCTCGTGGGGAGCTATGAGGACAAGTACATACAATGGACTATGCTGCGGCAGCAAAGGGATCAAGATGTACATGAGATGACGAATATGTTCCATACCCTGCGCACAAAGTTGGGTATCAAATATTCAAAGAAACATTTGGTGCTAAAGTACCTCAATTTTCTTCATAGATACATTCAGGAGGAAATGGAGTTCCTCAACATATCCTCGCTTGGTACGACATAATAGTATGCTACCAAGATTGAGCAGAAATTCAAACAGAAGAAGTGAGACTTTGGTTCTGCGAATCAAAAGCAAGGGAAAGGTGACCCCAAACCACAGAACAAAGGACAAAGCCAAGGCATGGAAGCCCAAGATAACATACCAAAGCTACAAGCAAAGAACAACACCACGAAGCCGAAGAAGGACATGGGAAAGTGGTGTGAGTTCCATAAGAGCTCCACTCACAACACAAGTGAGTGTCAGGCTAAGCAGTCACTGGTGGCCGAGATGAGGGCTTCTGAATCAGATGCATGCTACGACTCTGAATCAGAATCCGACAAGGAGAATGAAAAAGGGAAGCATATTATTAATGTGGATCCCAATGCCACCGTTGCCATTGCAAAGATCCAGAAGGAGGAACTAGAAGATCCAGAGGAGGAGGAGCATCTCTTCCACTCTCAGATGTGGGTAAAATGTTCCCTGCTACAGTTCATTTTCGATAATGGGAGCCAAAAGAACCTCATTTCAGTAGAGGTTGTGAAACATTTGGGCTTGTCGACCACGAAACACCCACATTTCTACACCATCGGGTGGCTTCACCACAGACGAAATCTCCGCGTCAGCTAGCAGTTCCACCTTCCCTACAACATCAAGCCCTTCATGGATGAGGTATTATGTGACGTTGCTCCTCTTGTAATTTGTGATGTATTATTAGGCCAACCATACTTGTGGAAGCGACCTGCTATGCATGAGTCCTAGACTCACACTATTATTTTTAGTTTGGGCAATAAGTTGTACAGGATACTAGAGGTAACACAACCTGCAGCTATCTCTTTGGTTATTGCAAAAAATGCAGTAAGCTCATTTCCAAAAATGAGATTTTTTTTTTCCTGATGATCCGACCCCAGGGAAAGAAGAAGATTACGGCCACGACCTCCAGACAGGGATCCTCCGCATGACAAAAACAAATGGACAAGGTCGTGGAGGATTACGAGGACATATTCACCTCATCCACAGGGGTGCCTCTACACTGTCAGGTCAAGCACCCCATCGATTTGACCCCAGGTGCGCCACTACCCAATGGAATGATCTATTGGCACTCTGTTATGGAAAACGATGAAATCAAGAGGCAGATTCCGGAGCTTCTGCAGAAAGGTCACATCCGGCCGAGTTCATCGCCCTGTGGGAGCCTGATCATGTTAGTGCAGAAGAAGGATGGGACTTGGAGACTCTGTATTGACTATCGGGCACTGAACAAGATCACTGTCCAGAATAGGTACCTGATCCCACAGATTGATGACCTTATGGACCAAATCAAAGGGGTGAAATATTTCAGCAAGATCGACTTGAAGTCTGGTTATCACCAGGTACCAATCGAACCATCAGATGTGTGGAAGACTGCCTTCAAAGCCAAGGAGGGACTTTTTGAATGGCTAGTCATGCCTTTCGGGTTGAAGAATGCTCCTATTGGTGCTCCTAGAGACAGCCTAGAGTTGTGATAGACCAGTGCCTAGGACATCTTATCACAGCAAGGAGCATATGGTATAACAGACGAGGTTATCAATAAAATCTCTCATGCTATATCTTGTAAAACAAGGAAAATTAATCTGAATGGGACCAAGACCTTCAGAAAACTGATACATAGAACGGGATATTGCAGAGGCAACAAGAAAAACTCCAATATAAAAGCAACAGACAATTCAGAGACAACTTAATATAAAGAGGGCCGATTCAGAAATACTTCATAGAAATAAGTTATCAGAGGGTGTATGTAGTGAATGAAATATTGAGGAGATATTAGCTAACAGTGAGCTGATACCCAGATATACAATACCACCATGCATGGGCTTACCAATCTAAGAATCCATACATGACAATAGCATTTTAAAAGCACCCTCCCAAATAAACTAATATAATAGAAGTATGGTTTAGCTGAATAATGGAACATAATATCATGCATGAGCCATATTTAAAGCGCTTGATTGATCTGAGCATGGGCATCAGCTAAGATGAATCCATACCAGAAATCAGTGAGCCACTCGCATTCCAAAACATGATACAGGAAGCATGGATGAAATGAAATGATATATTAAAATAACACATAAGAGAAAGTTACGGACTGTGAAATACCAAAGACCAGAATCCTCTTTAACAGATGGAACTCCTCCTCACTGAGACCCTATGGGCTCTGAGCCTCCATACAAAAGTTTTACAAAATGTATATAAAAATCCTTTCACTGCATAATTTTTTGATAAAATATGGAACCCTTTACAATGTGCTTCTTCGCAGTTTTTATAGCTGAAAGAGGAGCAGAGGTGGTAGGTGGAAAAATAAATGCAGAATTAAAACTCAGAAGAAAAAGAGGGCTGCAGCCCATTCTGTTTAGACTCTCTGAATTTATCTCTAGTACCTTTAGGAACGAAAGAGTGATCTTCTTCGGCTTTCATTTACTCTGGTAGTGTCCTAATGTACTATGACTGCAGTACTGTGTAATACTCTGGTGAATAAACAAAGTGGTGAAGTGATTGACTGAATGGTCTGACCTTCCACATTAACAGATGCCCTGGTAGCTTGGGGCTATGGTCAAGGCGGAAATCTTTAGGAACACAGTAAATAATAAAATTGATATGGGCGCTTTGTCCTTTAGAACCATCTGCTGATGTGAAGCCCTGCTGACTTAGTTTTCTGTGCATTACTCTCTGCTGCTTCATTTACACCTCTGTTTATGAAATCTTGCCGCTGTAATATCGACTGTGTAATCATGGCGGCCCTTCCCACCTGGTAACCCTACAGAACACGACACTCGGTCATGAAATCCATGCATATAGGGGTGATTGCGGAGGACAGGAGAACAATGGCGCGGCGGTGGTGGAACAGTGTTTTAGGCGTAAAAATGGTGAAAAATACAATGATACGGTGTATAATAGGGTTTGGTGGAGAAATGCATCATGGGCCGTGTGATCATGGTCTATAGGCGTAGATCAACGGCGGAGATCAATCGGTGGAATGATTATAAAAATTGGCAGAATGCATGTGAAACATTAAAACTTAAATGCAAAACAAGGAACTTTGGTTATAAGAGGAAATGCGAGGAAATGCATGAAATGTAATGAAATGGATGTGTGAGGCAGGACCCATATGGAATCTCAATTTGAAACTGGAGCGGGAGTCGGACATGCGATGCGACGAATCACATCGCAAATATTTGCGATTGGACGGATTGGAGGTCGGAGCGATAGGAGGTGGATATGCGATTGCGATGGGGAAGGAACTTGCGATGCGATGGTCGGAAGGGAAATGCGACGCGATCGATCACATCGCAGATGTTTGCGATGATCGATCGGGAGGCTTAACATAAATGTTGTGATGGGGGAGGAACATGCGATGCGATCAATCGCATCACAAATATTTGCGATGTGCCGATCGGGAGGCTACACATGAATGCTGTGATTGCGATGGTGCGATTAGTGCCTTAAGGGTCAGCGCTCGGTTTCAGGCTAAGGGCATATGTGGGGAAGTGGTTGGGGCTTGCGGTAAAGGGGCTAGGCCTTATATATGTTCGAATATGGGTTTTGTGGCCTTTTTTAATGTATTTTGAGGGCAGGAAAATGCAACGATAGGTAGAAAACGAATTTTTAGGGCAGAAAGAGGGGGCTTGAAAAGGTTTAAGCGAGATTACTGGCCAGGATTTTTGAAGGGGGCTGACATGGTCAACATTGGCTCCACCTGGGAATGGCACGTTCATCCTTGGGCATGTCGAGAACTTCGCAGACCATCTACATCATCAATTTTTACAGACAGGAAAAATAAATCTATTCTACTTATACCCTTATTACTCCATGAGACCAGATTAAACTGTTGGTCTCATATTTTTCTCTACCTAAACTACATCTGCTAGGATTAAACTGTCTAGCAGATTTCTTCACGACACTCTAAAACAGAAATTGAAAAACAGTCAAGCCAGGATTAGACTGTCTGGCTTGCGGGACTTTGCAGAAATTAAAACAACTAACTACATGCTCACAGGCTGAGCTTTATTGAGCTTTTCCTACCTACCCTACTCTAACTGGAATATTTACAGACTAGCTTACAAACAATGTCTTCCAATGCAACCAGTCCATCAAGTGATCCCATGACTGGTCCTTCTTGCTCAACACCTTGAGCAGGCTGGATAAGTAGGGCATCTCCCACTCCCTTTGTTCCATAATAGCAGCTTTGAAAAATTTTCTTTCTGCTTGCAACATGCTGCTCAAAAAGACCCTTGATCCTTCTTCAAATGTGTGCAGGAAATGAACATAAGGATCATGAAAAGATACCTGGCTATGAATATTTGGCAGGCAGGCTTCAACCAGGATCTCTTCTTCTTCCACTGGGTGAAGAAAAAGACTCTCTTGAGAGAGGGGATCTCCCTCACCTTCTTCGCTTTCTGAACAAGAGGACTCATCATATATGACAGTGCTGTCCTCCTGGAGCTCTAATATGTTCTGCTCGGATGAGCTGAGCTCTGTGAACCGATCTATGTATTCTTGAGCAGGGGTATGTTTCATTTCTTCTTTCTTTTCAAGAGAAGGCTCATTATTTTCATTTTTCTCAAGAACCTCTTCTTTGCTCTCCTCCCTTTCAAGAGAAGGCTAGTTATTTTAATTTTTCTCAAGAACCTCTTCTTTTCTCTCCTCCTCATCTTCTGAAAGGAAGGACTGCTGATCACCGATCTCATGACACTCATCTCTGATGCTTTCATAACTTTCCCCATCTGTGTCATAGATAGGCTGACTGGGTTCACTGCTTTTCTGGAGTTGCTGGCCCTGGTTTTCCTCCCATGGGTCTACTGATGATGGTTCTACAAGACCAGCTTCTTTCTGGAAACAATCATCATCAAATAGATCATAACCAGGAAAGTCATAATCATAAGCAATGTCACCAATCCAACCTGTCGGATTCTCAGCAGGTCTTTCTTCATCCTGATCCACAGAGGAGATTTCTAGGTCTGTATCATCATACTCAATAGACAAGTGAGCAAGGGAATCTGTTCTATAAAAGGCTTCAGAGGTGGATTGCTGATTTAATATTTGATCAATCTCTTCTTCTGTCAAAAGGGGGGTTTCCCTGTCATCATGGACAGAAGCACAACAATCCTCTTTTTCTTGCATTAGCTGATTGGGAGGCGGGATGTTCTCTTGAGCCTCTTCTATGTGGTCTCTTGTTTCCTCCAAGTAACATTCCATATTTTCCATTGCTATTAGGTCCTGATACTCTCTGATCAACATAACACAAGACATAGGTAAGCAATCGGGCAGTTCCTGATTTCTTTCCTCCTCATCTTCCCTAGGTTTTAAAGCATCATACATGTCTTGCTCATTATCTAGGTCTCGAGTTTATTCTTGTGATTTCAAGAGTTTGATCTCAGCTTCATATCTTTCAATCATCAATCTTAGAAGGATTTTCTTAAGCACAGGTGTGCAACTTGGGATGAGAAGAGTGATCCGTGGAAGGTCCTCCACTTCCAGTTTTTCCAAGCCACGTGACATTTCATCTCGACACTCAGCCATGAAACTGGGATGCATTTTTGAAAACTGCTCAGAGTCTTGCATGGGTGAAGTGGCTTGGTCTTCAGCATGGCTGATGTTGTATTGTGACATAGTCTCCTAGTGGAGTCTTGTGAAACCAAGATAATCAGTGCCCTACTGATCACCAGTGGAGTCTTTTAATCATTTAGGAACTGTGGAGTCGCCAAGGTGAGGGATCTACAACTTTCAACTCTTCATGCTCACCTAATTGAAGAGTGAATAGGTTTTTTTGAGGCCCAGGGATTCTAATTTTCTCAACTTTTTTCCCCAGCAACGGCGCTAGAAAGATGTTGGTGCTCCTAGAGACAGCCTAGAGTTGTGATAGACCAGTGCCTAGGACATCTTATCATAGCAAGGAGCATATGGTATAACATACGAGGTTATCAATAAAAGCTCTCATGCTATCTCCTGTAAAACAAGGAAAATTAATTTGAATGGGACCAAGACCTTCATAAAACTGATACATAGAACGAGATATTGCAGAGGCAACATGCAAAACTCCAATATAAAAGCAACAGACAATTCAGAGACAACTTACTTTTTAGACTCTCATTCTGTTTAGACTCTCTGCATTTATATCTAGTACCTTTAGGAACGAAAGAGTGATCTTCTTCGGCTTTCATTTACTCTGGTATGGTCCTAATGTACTATGACTGCAGTACTGTGTAATACTCTGGTGAATAAACAAAGTGGTGAAGTGATTGACTGAATGGTCTGACCTTCCACATTAACATCTGCCCTGGTAGCTTGGGGCTATGGTCAAGGCGGAAATCTTCTGGAACACGGTAAATAATAAAACTGATATGGGCGCTTTGTCCTTTAGAACCATCTACTGATGTGAAGCCCTGCTGACTTAGTTTTATGTGCATTACTCTCTCCTGCTTCATTTACACCTCTGTCTATGAAATCTTGCCACTGTAATATGGACTGTGTAATCATGGCGGCCCTTCCCACCTGGTAACCTTGCAGAACACGACACTCAGTCATGAAATCCATGCATACGGGGGTGATTGCGGAGGACAGGAGAACAATGGCGCGGCGGTGGTGGAATAGTGTTTTAGGCGTAAAAATGGTGAAAAATGCAATGATACGGTGTATAATAGGGTTTGGTGGAGAAATGCATCGTGGGCCGTGTGATCATGGTCTATAGGCATAGATCAACGACGGAGATCAATCGGTGGAATGATTATGAAAATTGGCGGAATGCATGTGAAACATTAAAACTTAAATGCAAAACAAGGAACTTTGGTTATAAGCAGAAATGCGAGGAAATGCATGAAATGTAATGAAATGGACGTGTGAGGCGGGACCCATATGGGATCGCAATTGGAAACCGGAGCAGGAGTCGGACATGCGATGCGACGAATCGCATCGCAAATATTTGCGATTGGAAGGATTGGAGGTCAGAGCGATAGGAGGTGGATATGCGATTGCAATGGGGAAGGAACTTGCGATGCAATGGTCGGAGGGGAAATGCGACGTGATTGATCGCATCGCAAATGTTTGCGATGATCGATCGGGAGGCTTACCATAAATGTTGCGATGGGGGAGGAACATGTGATGCGATCAATCGCATCGCAAATATTTGCAATATCGGGAGTCTACACATGAATGCTGCGATTGCGATGGTGCGATTAGCGCCTTAAGGGTCAGCGCTCGGTTTCAAGCTAAGGGCATATGTGGGGAAGTGGTTGGGGCTTGCGGTAAAGGGGCTATGCGTTATATATGTTCGAATATGGGTTTTGTGGCCTTTTTTAATGTAATTTGAGGGCAGGAAAATGCAACGATAGGCAGAAAATGGATTTTTAGGGCAGAAAGAGGGGGCTTGAAAAGGTTTAAGCGAGATTACTGGCCAGGATTTTGGCAGGGGGCTGACATGGTCAACAACTCCTACAACCTTCATGAGGCTGATGGATGATATATTGCAGCCATTCACCAACTCATTTGTAGTAGTGTACTTGGATGACATCCTGATCTTTAGCCAGACTTGGGAAGAGCACCTCCACCACATCTGACAGGTCCTCCAAACACTGTAACAACACAAGTTGTCTGCCAATTTGGAGAAGTAAAATTTTGGCATGACCTAGGTTTAGTATCTGGGATAAATTATTGATGAATGGGGGGTGCATGTGGATCCAACCAAGATCCAAGTAATTTGGGATTGGCTGGCCCCAACCACTCTAAAAAATCTTCGCAGCTTTCCGGGTCTTGCTAATTTCTACCATAGGTTCGTGTTGGGATTCTCTCATATAACTTAGCCCTTGAGTCAAGTCACCAAGGGAGGAGTGAAAGAAAAATTCTTTTGGTCGGAATCTCAATAGAAGGCGTTCGTAGAGTTGAAACATCGCCTCTGATCTGCCCTAGTGCTCACCTTACCAGACTTGTAACAACCATTTGAGATCGATACAGATGCCTCTGAATATGCTATTGGTGTAGTTCTTACTCAACAGGGGCATCCAGTGGCATATCATAGTGAGACAATGTCTGACACAGTCTGCAAGTATCCCACTTATGACAAATAAATTTATTCCATTGTGCATACGTGTTGCCAATGAAAGCATTACATTTTGGGGAAGGAAACGGTCATCCACACATACCACCGACCCCTACAGTTCATATAGACACAAGGGAAGTTGAAGAATGATAGCCATTATAACTGGTCCACATATCTACAAAAAATTCATTTAAATATCAAGAATAATAAGGGCAACACTAATAATGTTGCATAATTCCTCAGCCGATCACTGATCGTGGCACTAAAATTCGTTCTCAACTCTTGTGGGCACGAGACTTCTGATTGGCTGCTTCTCTACAAGAGTGACCCATAATTCAGCCACACATACAAGCCACTCTTGGAGGGTACACAAGTTCCAAATTTTCATCTCCAGGATGTACTACTATGTCACCTGGGATACCTTTGTGTTCCTTCAAGCGAGCATGCCAAGATGATTTAGGAAGCACATTACAACCGAGTCGCTGGGCATTTTGGGGTCAAGAAAACAATGGAAGTACTGTAGAAGTATTTATATTTGCCAAACCTTCGACATGATGCTGGGAAGTACATCAAATATTGCACTTCTTGCTCCGTTTCCAAATCGACCATCAAGAAGCAAGGCCTCTATACTTCGTTACCTACCCCTAGTCGACCTTGGGAATCCATCTCCATGGATTACATTTCGGGGCCTTCCTTCTACTAAGCATGGAAACAACTATGTTTTCATGGTCGTCGACATATTCTTGAAGATGGCCATTAAGTCGGCCTACAAGAAGAATATCACAACAGAAGCCATTGCTAAACTCTTCTTTGAACAAGTGTGGGTGCACTTTGGGATCCCACAGTCTATCATCTTAGATCGAGACAGCAGGTTCCTCAACACATTTTGGTGTAGCCTCTGGTCAATGCTGGACACCAAGCTCACCAAGTACACAAATTTCCATCCCCAAACTAATGGCCAGACAGAGGTCGTTAACAGGATTATTATACACATTCCACGCATGTACAATTCAAAGCATCCACACACATTGGATGCGAGCCTTCCCTACGTACAACATAATTATAAACAGATTCTCCACAAGTCGACCAGCCACAACCCCTTTTAGGTGGGCCCTGGGGTTCTAGCCACTATGTCCCATTGACGTAGCCATGCCATTTGTGTCTACTCAGGCCGATTTGGCTCATGGCTCATGTCTAGTCTGAAGCTGACAAAGCGAACAACTTCATTGAGCACATTTAGCACATCCGCTAGAAATTTCATGACATATTGGACATCACCAATGCTAAGTAAAAGCAACGACATCATCAACATCGGGTGCCACGCCAATTCCAGGTGGGCGACAAAGTGTGGCTACATTTGCAGAAGGAGCACCTCACTGGACCCCACCACAAGCTTTGCTCGCTCCAATATGGGCCATACACCATCACCAAGGTTGTAGGGAACAATTCCTTCAAGCTCACTGTTCCACTATTCCTTGGTCTGCACCCAATATTCAATGTGGACCGCCTTTTGCCTTATTTCCCACCTCTACTAGACACCTCTAACATTGCAGAACAACTCACACCAACAGAGTTAAACCCAGACTGCATGGAACAGGCCACCAAAGATTGTATCATGGACATGAAAATCAAGAGCACTCACCAGTAGAAGATCCAACTGTATCAGGGGGTCAAAGCTAGCCAAATCCTACACCAAGGCAAGTGGTTCACCAGGGACCAAGTTCTGCAGAAGTTTCCGCATCTCATGGAGGAACTCAACGCAATGGGGATCATTGCTTCCTAAGGGGGGGGGGGGGAGGAATGATCTAGGTGTATATTGGTGGCCACCCACCTATTCCACTTAGGGCCCCACCATTTTTTCTTTCAGTCTTTCAATTTCCTTAATAACAGCACAATTTACTATTTTTGGCAGTTTTTTGGGTCCTGAACTTCCGGAGCTGTTTTGAGGCACTAAACAATGTTTTTTGGGCATCGCTTCTCTGATGAATATGATTATGTTCTGGAATCAATATTCATGGTTAGTATTTGTATTCCTTGGATAGATCTTTCTAATGATGTAGCATGTGCATCAAACAAAGATAGTATGCCAAAGTTATGACCCTGGGAAATTGATGTACCAATTTACCCCGACGGGGCTCATATTCTGGAGTTTCATCTCCTAGGGTTAGGTTTTTGGATTTTTAGGGTATTCCATTGTTTCTCAATAATATATAGGCCTTCGAGCCTCATTGTAACACATTGTTTAGAGGCCTGTAGCCACCACATCTCTTCTCAGAGATAAGCTACCAACGCCCTCACTAGTTTATTTCAATTATATCTATAAACATATTTTAGTTATTTGATATTAATGAAATGAAGTGTTATTTCCGCTGCATTTTATATTTATGGCTATATGTGTATTCTGTTGTGTTCCTGCATAAATCCAGATCAGCAGGCCTCTTCTGAAAATCTTGCGACAATTGCGAGAAGGTCATAGAGTTGACTAACGCATCTAGGACTAATTCATCATCAGACATCAATGCCAACAACATATGTACATGTACTTGCAACAACATAAGCAACTTGGCACAATTAGTTTGAGAAAGTGCTCCATGATATTTTTAATGCATATTCATTTGTGAGCATTGCAATGTTGGTGCCAAGGACATCAATGGTTGCCATACAATGACATTGACCATTGTAGGTGCATGAGTACATGAATGACTAATACAAATATCACATTGATTACTTATAGTAGAAACAATAAAAATGTGAGTGCAATAGTATTGTGCAATATTCAGTTGATGTGACAACTAGGGTTTGTAGTACAAATGATGCAAAAGTAGGTTTTAGGGCTTGTTGTGCAATGGTGAATATTGTTTGAGGTATGATTACGTATTGGTCGGTTT
Organism: Pinus albicaulis; assembly: GCA_034641835.2. Classification (NCBI taxonomy): domain Eukaryota; kingdom Viridiplantae; phylum Streptophyta; class Pinopsida; order Pinales; family Pinaceae; genus Pinus; species Pinus albicaulis. The sequence goes on along the minus strand of CM076575.1, from coordinate 1,665,939,084 downwards.
GAGAAAAATGAGCAGTGAGGCTATTGGGGCTTGATGGTGATATGCATACCAAGAAAAGTAGGAGAACCTTCATTACATTTTATTTGTATTGATTCTGAGTGGAGGTGGATCCAGTCTGAAAATTTTGAAACGCGGTCCACTAGTGAAAGTTTGACATCAATGAAAACTGTTATAGTCAAATTCAAATACTAGGGTTGACAACAATGACAACACTATTTAACATACAACACATAAGGACGAGACACATACACTTTGAAAACCTTGTCAAGATCAGTAAAAAGGAAATTGTGAGAGAAATGCTGCAAATTTCAAAACCAACCAGAACCTCATGTAAGCATTGAAATATTTGAAAATAGACAAGGGTTGAATTTAAGAATAAGGATCACTCCACGTCAAAACCATTAAATTTGGTACACACTAATTTATGTGTACCAATGAGTACCAATGAAGACCAAGGGAATGAATGGTGAAAAATAATACTTCACGCTAGTGATTGATGATTATGCTAGGATTCCAACAATAAATTTTATGAAGAAGTATTCCAAAGCCTTCGAATGTTTCAGAATCTACAAGGAAATGGTTGAAAATGAAACTAATTTGAAGATAAAATGTTTGAGATCAGATAATGGAGGGTAATTCACATCCAAAGAATTTCAACACTTCTATGAGGAAAATGGAATAAAGAGTTATTTCTCAACAGCGAAGACACCCCATCAAAATGGGCTCGTCAGAAGGAAAAATATAACAATAGAAGAGATGGATGGAATTATGTTGAATGATTCAAAATTGGATAACAAAATTTGGGTCCAGGAAGTAGATCAACAATATACATTTTGAATAAAGGATTGCTTAGAATCAATTGTGATAAGATTTGTATGAGCTATGGAAGGGAATACCAACAAATGTAAAACACTTCATAGTCTTTGGAAGAAAATGCTACATTAAAAGGGAATACTAGAAGCTTGGAAAATTTGACTTTCGGGTAGATGAAGGAATTTTTGTTGCGTATTCATGCAAAAGTAAATAATACATATATTATAATTAGAAAATCAACCAGATGGTTGAAATTACCAATGTAACATTTGATGAAGTTTGTGGATCAAAGGCTAAACGAGGAAGCTCATCCTCAAGTTAACCATAGATATATGAAGCAGAACCAGAAAAGGTTAAAGAGGAAGCCCCATAGGAAGAAAAATAAAATGAACCAACTGCCAACTAGGATGAAACAAGAAATGATCAATAGACACCTTCTAATATTCCCAATAAATGGTATCAAAAGAACCATCCTTGAGACCAGTTCATTGGGGACATCAATGAAGGCATCATAACCAGAAGAAATTGACATATACATATCCCAGAGCAAGCACATATTGCACTCTTATCCACATATGAGCCTATCAACTTTGAAGAAGCCACTCATGATGAACATTGGATAGCAGCCATGGATGAAGAATTGAATCATATTGAAAATCATGCCACAAAGGAATTGGTTCCATGACTGAAGGGAAAAAATGTCATTGGCACAAAATGGGTTTTTCAGAAACAAGCTGAATGAGGATGGACATGTCGCTAGGAATAAGGCAAGGTTGGTCTGCGCAAGGAATACACAAATTGAAGGAATATATTTCGAAGAGACATTTTCACCCATCACTAGGATGTAATCCATCAAGATGTTCTTGGACTATAATTTTTTGAGAAGGATCAAGGTGTATCGGATGGACATAAAGTCAAAATTCCTTAATGGAGAATTAGAAGAAGAGGTCTACACAGAACAACCTGAATGGTTTCTACTTACTGACAAGAAGGACTATGTTTGCAGGTTCAAGAAGACTTTATATGCTCTCAAACAGGTTCCAAAAGCTTGGGATGCCTGTCTAGACAAGTAGTTGTAGAAATAAGGATTCAAAAGAATAAACGTCGATAACAACCTTTATGTAAAATTTGAACAAGACAATCTAACTATTATGTGGATGACATCATGTTTGGTAGTGATGATCACAGGTTAAGTAAGAAGTTCGCATCAGAAATTCAAAGTGAGTTTGAGATGTAATTACTTGGTGAGTTGAATTTTTTCTTGGGAGTTCATATATCTCAAGAAGACAAGGGCATATTCATATGTCAAACCAAGTACATTAAATAGATGTTGAAAAGGATTTAGATGGAAGACAAAAAACCAGTTAGCACTCCAGTGGTGACTGGTTTAAAGTTGGGCATGGATGATATATCCAAGGATGTAGATCAAAGAATGTACATGTCAATGATTTGGAGTTTATTGTACGTAACAAATTCAAGGCCAAATGTATGCAAGAAGTTGGATAGGTAGCACATTTTCAAGCAACACCAAAAGAATCCCATGTTGTTGTAGTGAAGAGAATTTTTCAATATCTCAAAGGAACAATATATTTTTTCCTATGGTATGCAAAAGGGAATGATTTAACCATCACTGCTTATACAAATCCAAATTGGGAAGAAAGTGTTGATGATTGTAAAAGCACTAGTGGAGCAAACTTATACTTAGGTGGTTGTCTTGTATCACGGTTGATCAAGAAGCGGTCTTCAGTATCTTTATCCACAACAAAAGAAAAATACATAGAAACAAAAACATGTTGTATTTAGGTCCTCTAGATGAAAAAAATGTTGCAGGATCTTCAAGTGAAGTTTGATGAGCCCAATCTAATGTTATGTGAAAACACCAATGCCATAAGCATCTCCAAGAATCCTATCATGCATTAAAAAACAAAACACTTTCCTATCAAGTATCACTTTCTTCGATAATAGGTTGCAAAAATTAATGTAAAGGTGGAATATATTGAGATAAAGGAGAAAATAGCTGCCATGTTTACCAAACCTTTACCATGGGAAACTTTTGACTATCTTTGGAAAAAGCTTTGGATTTTTCCAGGTTCACATTGATGTCCATTCCATACAACCCAACAGATATGGGGAATAGAATTAGGTAAAAATAGAATGGAAATTTTATGGGGGATTCACCATTTTCCATTGATGTAAAAGGGGAAGAGAAACTAGGGCAGAAGGATCAAAGTCATGAAGCCAAGGGGGAGTACATGTTTTTCCACCAATGAGAAAGGGGGACATTGTTGAAATGAGGTTATCATTGATGTCAAACCAAGTAGCAATAGAAGATGCCCCACATTTATTGACCAAAATGGCATGGAAAATAATAGTTTATTGAGTTCTTACCATCTTTTTCGGATTCTCTTCATTGAGCCAATTCCAATGGTATATGGCATGCCATGAGAATATTCACAATTTGAGGAATACTATTGTTTGAAGTTGAAGCCAAAAATTGTGGGAAAAATCTCCAAAAGTTAATGATGTGGCAGTTTTATCAAAATGGCACAAGAATGAAGGGATTAAAGTTTTATTTTTAACATCTATGGAGGGTAAAATAGTAATTCATTAACTTGGATGTCGATTGGTCCCAAATTTAGTGGGATTTTTTAATTAATTTGAAATTTTAATTTTTGAAAAGGGGGTTCTTCCCTCCAAATTATTATGTCCAATGACCCTCCTATATGTTCATGAAAAACTATATAAATACACCTTATCTCTCATCCCAAGAATGTATCTAATGCTAATATTAGTGTGAAATAGCTCTGAAATTTCTCACCACTCTACGAAGTTCTTGAAGATCTAACGAATGGTAGATTTGGAAGTGTTTATGGACTGTGGGTTATGGTTCATGTTATTTGGATAGGGTTTCATTAGGGTTAAATCTATTGTTGTAGGTAACGTTGAAGCATTCATGGCATGAAACTTGTCTCTCTGAAAGAAACTCTAAATGTCAGTGATTTTCAACCATCCAAGAACACATACCCTATCTCTGCGGCCTAGTTATTAAAAGACTAACTCTCTGTGACCCATTTTCTAAATCCTTGTCACGTCGTTGTATCGAATTCATTGAATTTTTCTTGTAGGAAGAAGGAGTATGTTTCATCTCTAAGTCTCGACCCTCTTTAGTGAAATGACTTTGGGAATTTTGGACATATCAATTTTCATTTATGAGGTTCGAATATGCTTAAGTTACCTACAACCTTGATTTATTTTGATGAATGGAACTTTAATTAAAATAGAACAAGGAATATCGACCCAATCAAGAGCATGTATTTTAATTCTCTATGAACACAATGCTTGATCTGTAGCACTCATAGTATATTTTGAAGAAAAAATTTCGACACTTATGACTGTGGATTGATCCGGCTCTGCTTTGATATATTACTGTGAAATTTGACAAGGTTTCAATGGTATATTTGAAGTAACCATCTTATATTACTATTTGACCCTTTTGAAGACCGGATTTGAATCTAAATTTAAATTTGATTTGATACAACTAACATGGTTTACATCATAGTGATATTGTTTAATTGATTGACGATAAAGAAGTTTTTACTTATGGGAAGGTGTGATTCCATTTCAATTATTTTTTAGAAATTATACAAAAAATATGTGTACTAATGGATTCAATCGTATCATGTGATATGCTAAAGAAAGATACTGAATCCTTCTACAAATTAATTTGTGGAAAATAAGCACGACCGCAAAATCACACTAAGTAAAAGAAAGAAGAAAATCAATCCACAACATATATTTTTTTGGGGAAAGCTTGATGCTCAAAACCGCTCTATCTTCTATTGTATATTTTGTTAGTCATCCATAATTCTAATTTTATCCAAAGATGACTAAATTTGACAAACCCAGATTTCTAGAACAAAATTGCAAAAAACATTATGAGTTCTAGAAATCTCACGACCTTCATCTTTCTAAGTCTGTCATTTCACCAAAATCTTCATCTGTTTTTCCTAAAAAGGTTATGCTGCTGTTCCCTAAACTGCTGCAGTTGTTCCTTATTCAGAATCCTCAAGAAACACTACTGAACAAAAAGAGACTGTATATAGGCCATTTTTTCCATCATTTTCTAAGCCCATTTTATTCTTTTCCCTTTGCATTTATCCTCCATTTTTCCTAAAAACCCATTTTAAATCATTAAAAAACCCCTTTTATGGTTTAAAAATGCCCCTTTTCACCTATCAGAACTCTTAAAAAATTTGCCTAAAAACCCATTTTCGGGCCTCAAAAACAGTCTTTTTATGAATAAAGGTATAAGCCCCCTAGGGCTTAAAACCTTTGGCCCTTTTCCTCCATATATCTGAGCGCTATGACCAAGCACCCAAATCTCCATTGTGTCGGCCTTTCTTCTATGAACCCGCATTTCTGATGTTTTTCTCCCCGCCGATATGATTAGCACCCTACCCTTAGCCCCTGGTCACATTTTCTTCCACAGGACCACTCCCCAGAGCCCTTGCCTTAAGCCCCCCTCCCCTTTTTCTTTCACCCCATCTTGCTTTCTCATGGACCATTCTTGACCATAGATCAAAGGCCTTAGGCCTATATCTGATGGCTACCATGCAACCCGATCATTTACACCCCTCCGATCAACCACCCTGCTACAAAAAAAAAACTTCTTACATCACCACATGGCCCACCTTCCACCCACAGAGCCACTCATCCAATCTCGAGATGCCACCTATCTCCCACTAATACCTCGCCCAAGCACTTCTCTCCATTTCGCTCCCCCGTAGCTGTTGGATCTTCCCTCCCAGATCCAACGGTCTACGATCAATATCGCGTGACTTTTGCGTCCAAGGTTTAACAACCAAAAGTCGCGCGAGACCGGTGGTATTACGGAGGACACGTGGCGTGATATAATTGGATCGCGTTCGATTCAACGCAAACCACTTACCACCCGTTTGTCACGCGAAAACCACCAGTGGTTTCCCAAAACCACTTTCGCTCAAATTTCGCGCCAAGACTATTTTGAAACCCATTTCTTCGCGGTTTTCTCCATAAAAACCTTCTGCGCATTTATTTTCTCCTCACTACTCCTTCCGCTTCCGCCCAACCTCTATAAAGAAGTTTGTCCAAAACTCGCATGTTTTATTAACATTTTATTTGTCTTATGCATGTTGGATAGCGGTTTTAAAAGGTGAAAACCCTCCCACAGTCCATAAAGGGACGGAATAGGAGGTTACGACCTTTGTGGTCCGAACAGGGGCCGAATCACGAAGAAAGGGAATTTCCAGGGTTAGTTTCATAGTTCGATCAGTGTTTTATGAGCACTGTTTTACATCATCAAACCCTCAGCATCTCACATGGCACCTGTCCACAACAACGAAAGGAAAAGCACAATGGAAGAAACAAAGGGTTAAAGACCAAGAACCAAAGAAAGGGGATTAAAAACTAGTCCAAGTCAGCAGAGAAAGTGTAAAGCAACGAAGACAAGGAATATTGAAGATGAAGGATTACACACAAAGACCATAGATTAGAAAGTTTAATCCTGCAGTCTCAAGGTTAAAAGCAGTTTAAAGGTGAATATAGTTAGCAAAAGAATAAGTATAGACCCAAGCAACATAGGATTAAAAGGTTAAAAGAAATCAAATGAAGTGTTAAAATACATTAAAGAAGATTAATTTTAAAAGGCAGATCAAGGCTAAAGGGCCTTAAAAACATATTTTTATGATTAAACCGAGAAGACTTAGGTTTAAAAATAGCCTCGAATACATCAAAGGAGTAGTTATTCACTTAATAACTCAAAATTGACACCTTTCACCTACTTTATACCTCAAAGGGAAAATTGGCAGTTATTACACAAAGATATTTTAAAACTATCAAACAGTTATTGTAAAAAACAGAAAAGAGCCTCAAAGTCAATCTTTTTAGCTATTTTATCCTCAAGAAGTAAAGGTAGATTTAATATTTAGAGAAGTAGTTGAGAGACATTCCTACTTTATGCCTTGCATGGTTTTTAAGGATAGGAGTGCATTTACTGTGTCATTAATGAAATTTTGAACCCTAGATAGTTCCACCTCCTCATTTTCAGCATAAATACTACATTTGAACTCATTGTAGGGGAGCATTTGATAACTCTTTGAAGTAATACATAGTTCTGCTGAGATTGAAGAGAAATTGATATACTGGAACTTGTGGATGTTTTGGCTTGTTTGTGGATGGAGAAAGCTCTGTCATTGGATCCATGAGCTTGGATGTTACTGAAGTATTCTAAACTATTTAATGTTTTTCTGTTTTCACTCTGTTTTCATCATCTCTTGCTTGTAGTAGAGTAAAAATTTTAGGCTAAGAAATGTCTCCTGGAAGCACCTTAGACCTGTTTACTCTTCATTGTCTTTATGTTTTCATCTGTTGAAGGTTTTATTAAGTAGTCTGACTGCTTTTTCAACCCTTATGCTTGTTTATTTCCTAAATATTTCAATACAGTGGCCTCAAGAATTATTTATGGTTTTCCTTGCTTCTTTGTTGCTACTTAAAGACTGTTTTTGAAGTCTCCCTTCAAAGTACCATTGTCCAAAGTCTGCCAAAGAAGTCTACTTTGATCATACCCTTTGTACTTGCTCAAATAATTGTTTTGAAGGTCTTTATAGTTGTAATCACAGATGTTTAGGAGTTCCCTCTTCTATGAGTGCAGTTATTTGTGAATCTTGAATGTTTTATTATCCTTGAGAGTGAAGTCTTTGATGAAATAGAGTGTTCCTTGACTCTTAGATTTCATTTTGAAAGTTTGTCTTGAAATTGTTATTTATTGAAGAGTAATTCATAGAATTCATGGTTAGCCCTATCTATAAAATACTTCTTCATGATGTTTTAAGTCCCTTTGTTGAAGAGTACATATAATTAAGGATTCTTAACTACCCTTAGTTCTACTTTTCATTCTAAAAACCCTGATGTTCATTTCAGTTCACCTAAAAGCTTTGTTGATCTAATAGCCAAGTTATATTTTCCCTTTGATACCCCTAATTCATCTACAAAATTGTTACCATTTCCACTTGACTCCATTGCCCAATAACTTAGAGATTTCCCTTTTCTATTTATGCTGCCTAGATCATCATGTCCCACAAAACAATCAAACAAACTCATTCTTAATAACTAGCCTAAAATCAACCTTTTACAAGCAAACAAGTCATATCTTTGCAAACATATTGAGAGATCCCTCTCTGAGACTAGGAGGGCTAGATCCTAGAGCTCTAAAGACTAGTTTATATGTTGCCTTGTCATTTGGTTTACCAATCAGCCAAATCATAGGACACCAACATATTCAACCAAGGAATCATGAAACAATACAATGCACTCTTCTCAAAAGAGTCTGTTGCACTCTACCAACTGTCTCACACTGATCCAGACAAAATCAACCAACACTTAGCCAATTTACTACCTATGCTCAGCCTGCCATGCTTGCACAATTCTAAGAGAATTAAATCCTATTATTTAGGAATTTCAGCCTTCCAAAACTGCACAATGGCCATGGGAAATCCTATGGGTGTATTACTGCATCTGGGTAGTTTGCTAATAATACAACTGATAGATAACATCCCTTTAACCTCTATCTCAACCGGGTCTTCATCAAAACTAACATGCATGAAAATATTAATATTAAACCATCAGTCACTTGACAGATCACTGCATGTGAATTAAATCTGATTTAATTCACTTGACCTCTCACTAGTGTAAAAATAAGTTACAACTAGTGAGACTAACTTTAACTCAATTAATTGAGTGAACTATTTTCTCATGCATTAAACTAATACACCAACTTGGACTCTAAAACAAATAGAATCACTCTACATGCCTCACCAACCACCCTCAACTCAAATTTCATGAGCTAACTGAGTCTATCACACTCAGTTAACTATTACAAGTGATTATAAGATAAGATTGCAATGTATTGTCCAATTTAATTAAGGGAAAATTAAATTAGACACACATTTCTTGTTGAATTTTCAACACTCCCTCTCAACAAGAAATGGATTATCAGCTACCTCGATCCTACCTCTGTGGTATTCAATTTTTCTCTTGGCGAGTGCCTTCGTCAGAATATCTGCATCCTGATCCTCCATGGGAATGTACTAAAGTAAGATAATGCGTCTCCGAACACAATCTCTGAGATGGTGGTACTAGATGTCAATTTTCTTGGACCTGTCACAGAATAATGGATTTTACGAGAGTTTTATGCAACTCTAGTTATCACAATGTATCACTGTTGGATCCATATGACGACTAAACAAACCAACAAGTATCTTCGTCATCCAGTGGCCTCACTTGTCGCCTAACTAGCTTCCATGTACTCTGCCTCGACTAAGCTGAGTGTAACTGATGTCTACTTCCTGATGTACCAAGAAATTGTTGTTGATCCTATGTTGAAGATCCCTCCTGATTTTCTCTTCCTGTCTGATGGATTTCCTGCCCAATCTTCATCGGTGAAGCCTTGAAGCTTCACTCCCTCTGTCTGTCTGTACCATAATCCATACTTTGTAGTGCCCCTGAGATATCTCAAGACATGCTTCCCCGCCTTCCAAAAGAGATTGGTCGGCTTAACCATGGCTTGACTAAACTGGTTAAATGCGTAGCAGATGTCTAGTCGTGTGTTCACCAAGTACATGAGTGAAGCCACAAGCTAACTATAAATAGTAGCATCCACTACCTCACCTGAAGTAGCATCCTCCTTCCTCCAGTTTCCTGCAAGAGGAGTCTCCATGGGTTTATAGATCTCCATGTGGAACTTCCTCAGAATCTCTTTGGCATAAATTCCTTGAGAAACAAATAACTCCCCATCCCACTGCCATATCTCCAAACCAAGGAAATAGTGAAGGAGTCCCATGTCCTTCATCTCAAAATCTCTTGCAAGATCCTCTTTGCAATAAGTTATGAGCTTCTCATCATCTGTCAAAATAATATCATCTACATAAAGTACAATAATCAAAAGCTTACCATCAACCACAATCTGGTACAGATTCACATCCGCTTCACTCTTCGTGAAGCCCAACCCGGTGAAATAGCTGTCGATCCTGGTGTACCAAGAATGAGGTGCTTGCTTCGGTCCATACAATGCTCTCTTGAGTCTACACACATGTGACTCCCTGTCAAAGGTTTCAAAACCTTCTAGCTGCTCAATGTACACTTCTTCCTCAACAACTCCATTGAGAAATGTAGCCTTCACATCCATCTGATGTATCTGCCACCCCATAATCCTCCTCATGCGGCTGCTCCACATCTTGAGGTTCATCCTTTGGAACCAAAAGTTCCTCATCTACATGCAAATCAAGCTCCCTCTCAAGGGACAATTTCATGTCTTTCTCCTCATCAAATTTTACATCCCGTCTGAAAACTGTCATCCTGCTGTTCAAAAAATACACCCGATAATTGTGGGGAGTATCGATGTACCCCAAAAATATCCCAATCCATGTTGTTTGTTCTAGCTTCTTTATTGAATCTTTGGTCACATGGAAATAGAGAGATGAGACAAAAATTTTAAAATATGAAACATCAGGTTTCTTACTAGAAAAAGCCTCCTTTGGTGTACTCATGCCAAGTATCCGATGAGGACTATGGTTCTGCACAAATACCATTGCATTGTATGCCTCTGCCCACAGATGCAATGGTAGGCCCTGATCATGTAACATAGCTCGTGCCACACCCACAATTTTTCTGTTCTTTCTTTCTGCAACCCCATTCTGTAGTGGGTTATGAGGCACAACAAAATTTCTCCAAATTACTTCTTTTGCACATAAGTTCTTGAATTCATTGGATATGTACTCACCACCATTTTCGCTCCTTAGAGCCTTCACATGATTCCCTGTATCTTTCTCAACCAGTGCTTTGAAATCACAAAATTTTGAGAACGTCTGATCTTTATTTTGCATGAAGTAGATCCAACACTTTCTAAAAAAATCATCAACAAAAATCACATAATACATGTGCTTTGCTGTAGAAGTTGTAGAGAATGTTCCACACACATCTGAATGAAATCTCGCAAGGATTTACGCTGCTCAATTCTCCTTCTCGTGAAAAGTGGAATTTGTATAATTACCCATGGTAGATCCCTTGCATGTGTTTATCTACACAATAGTACCCTTTGGAAGCTCCATAGAAATTTGCTACATGACCTTCAAAGCACTGTGGTGTAGGTGGCCCAATCTCCTGTGACATAACTCACCCTCATCCCGAGTCACCACAATGTTTTCTTTACTCATCAATGTTGTGCAACCATCTACATCAAGTTTTTAGAGGTTCTTCACACGAACCCGAATCTTCTTAACTTGTCCTGTGGCTTTGTGATAAAGGAATGCTTTCCCTTCATTGAAAACCACATCGTACCCTCTATCCTCCAACAGAGCAACTCCAACTAAAATATTTTTCAAGCATGGTACATACATGGCATATTTTAATAAGAAATTTTTACATGACTGTCTATGGAAACTAACTGTACCAATCCCGGTAGCACTATACCTCCTATCATCACCCATCTCGATGTCCATTTGAAGATCCTTCTCTTCCAAGCTACTAAAGAGTTCTTTGTCTCATGTCATGTGGAAATATGCACCACTGTCCAAGTACCACACTGATCCCATCACACTAGACACCATGCATGAGGTGAGTGAGAAGTCCAACTCGAACTGTGAAGAAAAATAATCACCCACTGCAGATCTTGAAGCCTTTTTGTTCTTCTTCTTCTGTGGAAAATTAGTGGCATAATGTCCATGCTCGTGACAGTGAAAAAATTTCACTCTGGACATGTCACGCTTCTTGCATTCTTTTCCAGTCTCAGATTTGGAATAGGATTTGTTTCCCTTCCCCTTCTTTGCCTTACCATCCAAGGTGAAATTTTCCTCATCATATGTCTTAGATGAGGATCCATCGCTGGTATTCTTCCTGAATTATTATTATACCAAATCCGAACAAAGTCACTCCCAATCTGGTATCTTCTCTCTCCCATTGACAGAGTCCTGATAAGTATGCCAGCTCTTGGGAAGGCCTAGAAGTGCTAGGCTCACCAAGTTATCATCTGCTATAGTAATCTCAACACTTCCAAGATCATCTCGACATTGGAAGAACTTGGTCAAATATTTCGGAATAGTGTTGCCTTTCTCCATTTTGATTTTCTTGAGCTTGTCCTTCAGTGCCAATTTTCTGTAGTCACTGCTATTTTGAAACATATCTGTCAAGGCCTTCCACATTGCATATGGATTCACCTTGCCATGGAGACTCGAGAAAATGTGTCTCGAACTCCCTCTAATACGATGCTCCTCACCTTTTCAACCTTCTTTTGCCAAGCATCAAGAAGAGTGGCGTATGCTACTGTGGGCTTGGGAATATCATTATCAATAAATTCTTTCAACTCGTTGTTCTCCATAACTGCCTCCATTCTGTCTTTCCATGCAATATAATTAGAACTTCCCTCGAGTTCATATTCCAATCTTAATCCATTGAAAGCCATATTGATCCACCTGTCGCACCAAAGAATATTTTTTGCAAATTTGAATGCTGTTCAACACAAACTCAATTCTTCTCCACTATAGTGATTTCTGGCACTCTGATACCATGTAGAAATTATAAAAATAATATGTATACCAATGGATTCAATTGGATCATGCAATATGCTAAAGCAAGATATTGAATCCTTCTACAAATTAACTGCACAAAATAAACACGATCACACAATCACACTAAGTAAAATAAAGAAGCAAATCAATCCACAACATAGATATTTTTCTTGGGGAAAGCTTGCTGCTCAAAATCCCTCTATATTCTATTGTATATTCAACCAAGGAATCATGTGTTAATACAATGCACTATTCTCACAAGAGTCTGTTGCACTCTACCAACTGTCTCATACTGATCCAGACAAAATCGACCAACACTTAGCCAATTTCCTGCCTCTACTTAGCCTACCTTGCTTATGCAATTCTAAGAGAATTAAATCCCTATTATTTAGGAATTTCAGCCTTCCAAAATTGCATCTGGGCAATTTGCTAATAATACAACTGATAGATAACATCCCTTTAACCTCTATCTCAACTAGGTCTTCATCAGAACTGACATGCATGCATCTATTAATTGTAAATCATCAGTCACTTGACAGATCACTACATGTGAATTAAATCTGATTTAATTCACTTGACCTCCAACTAGTGCAACAATAAGTTAAAACTAGTTAGACTGACTTCAACTCAATTAATTGAGTTAATTGATTTATCATGCATTAAACTAATACACTAATTGCAACTTGGACTCTAAAACAAATAGAATCACTCTACATGCCTTACCAACCACCCTCAACTCGAATTTCATGAGCTAACCGAGTCTATCACACTCAGTTAACTATTACAAGTGACTATGAGATAATATTACAATTTATTGTCCAATTTAATTAAGGGAAAATTAAATTAGACACACATTTCTTGTTGACTTTTCAACATCTATTTTGTGAATATTTATATTACAATGATTCATTGAAAATAATATTGGAATATGATTGCAATTAATGGGATGGTAAATAAGTTCAGTATTGGTATCATTCATAGTGATAATTATCCATGGGTTATACTCTGAGGTATGTTTGTCCTCTCTAAGAAACCTTGATTAACATATTACAACATACATTAAGAAGCATTGATACAGAGGTATGCCCTAATCATATTTTAAGATAGTTTATGTAATTCTGAAGCATACTCTTTAGGTCACATCAAATTGACATTTTGAGCAAGAGTTTCATCATTCAAAATATTAACGTTGAAGTAATAATTTGTAGCAGTAATGGTTTTGTGGTCTCTTTAAAATTTTGCACCAGTAAGGGTTCAATAAGGATTTTTTGGTCTTATTACCATATTGCAGCAGTAAGGGTTCAGTAAGGGTTTCAGAAACCTTTTGTAATCAAGCCAAGCTCCAAGAAAGAATAATAAATTTAGGTATTTATGACATTAACAATTGAAAGAGTCCAATAAGGTACTCATTATTGTTCAAGTGTCATTGTAATGGTTTCATTATCTCATTTTACATATGAAGTAAAATTGCAGTAATGATTTTATAAGTTGTTTGAATATCATTGTATATCTGAAGTATATTGGCAGTAATGGTTTCATTTATAATTATTGTAGTGGGTCATTATGCTTGATACGAGATCCAACATCAATTTTCTGTATATTTCATTATCATTTTCACGGTGGTTGGGTGGTGCTAGGGAGGTGGTTGAAGTTACTTTCAAGTTGTAGCCTACAAATACTTGAGGGTGGTATGATGGTGTTAAGGAAAGTTGGAGCTTGAAAGGGCGTTGGAGCATCCTATCAGTATCAACTAATAAAATAGGGTGTTGGAGCATCCTTCTAGTTGGAGATGGACAATTGGATTCTTTTATAGAGTACTAGGGAGTTGGGTCTTCCCTTTGATCGAGTGCTTGAGGTAAAATTTCAGATAGCTCAATCATGGGTTTAAGAAACCCTTGATTGATTCCTTAACGTGGTTAAAAACAGGCTCGATCGAGCCCTTGCAAACATTACTACCCACCAACCGAACATGGACTATATTGATTGTCATTTTTTAGGAGGCTACAAACCTAATCAAGTTCTTGCTGCCACCTAAAAAAAAAGAATAAACCAATTTTGAATGTTTATTCACCTAAAATTAAAAGAGAACATTCATTCATGGAAAAATAACAACACTGTGGAAATTACACAAAAATTGACAATAAACATGGGAAATTGAAGATATCAATCTCGAAAAGGAGAGCAAGTTTCAAGAAAAAAGGAACTACGAGAAAAAGATAAATAAAGGATGAGAAAAAGATGACAGATATTGAGAGAACAATAAGATTATCCAATTCAATAAATTCATGCAAATACAGGTAATCCAAGTTGTCTCACTTCTCATATTATGTGCTCCATATTGTATGCATTAGGAAATATGCTTCAGGACAAGAAAAAAATGGAGAATGAAACAATAGAACTAAGATAAAATAAGCATTGAAAGTATTAAAATATAGTTAAAAATTGAGATGTAACAAAAACTAAATAAAAATTAGTCAGTGTGATTAATGGTTCATTGCAAATCGGAAACCACTTGAATTCATGTAAATTGTGAACCACCTTCAAATTTTAATAGTTTAGGGTAACCCACAAAAAATAAGGATGTGATTCGACCAAAGAAAATTGTTACATTTCCATATATTGTTTACATGAGTTAAAATTCATGACAATATTTACAGGAGGGATTAACAAAAAAAGGTTGTCACATAGGTGCCCCAAAACCTATAAACATTAGTTTTATTGAATCTTGATATCCTTGTAGGAGTTAAAAGGGATAAAAGGTATGAATATCTAGAAGGAGGAAGAGTATCCCTCCTTCCAATTTGCATGTTGAGAAAACATTCTTTGTTAAACATATAAAAATATTAAATATTTGTGATAACCATCATCATATGAGAATGTTTCATTGAATTATAAATGATGATAAGCCTACTTTTGAAAACTTCACAAGTTTCTTCTTTCAATCCTCATGAAGGTTATGAGAATTTTTTTAAAGAGAACATATTTTTTTAAATACATACAAAGTGTAGTGTAGATTCATGCTTGCACAAAAAGAGCTCTATTATTGCATATAATTACAATGCTCCATGGAAGGCTCATGTGATTAATCAATATTAAACTCATATATTATAAATGCAAAATAAATAAATTAGCATGCACGTATTGATGATATGCTAAATGTTTACAATGTTAATCTTCTTAGATTGTGGGAATCTAAAGTCGATTTTCATCTAGTTATTTCTCAACATGTAATCATGAAATATATTGCAAAGTAAGCTTAATAAGTAAAATTTTTTTTTATAAAAATTCGTCATGTTATGATGAAAATAATTGAAAACATAAAATACATTGGATATCCTTCTTTACAGATGTATTTAAAAAATGTTCCCCATAGAAACATATAGTTTTTAAAATCCTCTTACCCCTCCTTGTGCCCTACTTGATTGTTGTGCTAAAATTTCCGTGTACATTCTCCCAAAAACAAACACTCAAATCATTTGTACCCTCTTCACCACAAATAATAAAAATGTACATCCATTGTTGATAAGAACTTGAAGCATCTTCCTTGTTCTCTAAATCCACTAAAACCTATATCTCTTGATTTATTTTTGTTTCTTTATCAACAATTTCATTGATATTCTCATACTTCTTATCCCACACTTCTTCCACTTTTTGTTTGGAATTGTGAAATTCTCTGTAGTTATGATAATTTCTTCCTTTAAGAAAGTTGTTGTTACTATTATTTTATGGTAATTTTAGTTACATGTTTTAAAACTCTAAATGATATGGTGCTTCTAATGAAGGTTTTTTTTTCCAACTAATTTGATCTTGAATAGTGATTTTCAAATATTAACATACTTAAACACTACTTGAATAGTTTCCTTCTTGTATGGAGTGTGTATTTACATATTATATGTTTTTTTAGTCATAAATGATCTTATATAATTAAATTTGTTTAGATAAATAGAAATAGAAATAGAAATAGAAATAGAAATATATATATATATATATATATATATATATATATATATATATATATATATATATATATATATATATATATATATATATATATATATATATATATATATATATCTCTCATGAAATCAAATTGTCCCTTCAATTTGGTAATCACTAACTTGATTTTCCAATAGTCTCCCATTCGCTCAAATTAAAAATATTCTCCATATCATTTAGTAATAATTCCCTCAATATATATTTAAAATTCCTATACAAGAATAAACTTTCATTTCTATTACTCTTTGGTTTAGAAGCCTTACAAATTATTATATAATATCTTCTTCATCAACTTTTCTATCTTCTTCCACTTATCATTTTTGAGCCACTCTCTTTGGCTTCTTTAGGTTTTTATTTACTCTCAAATTCTTCTAACTTTATTCCTAACACCTATTATTTTTTAATCACTTTTCTATAATTTCCTTCTTTTCTCACAATCGATTTTACTTAGCATTGAATTTTAATTGAAATGTTTGCTGAATGAGATATATGAACAAAAATATAATACCATCGTTGTTTTAGGGATCACTTTTAGTTTTGGATTTATATATTCTTGTGAAGAAATGAAAAAATGTTGCTAAGAAGAACTAATTTTGAAAAATGTCAAATGCTTCGCTTGGAAAATGTGACTTGTTGTGGAACCAAACAAAGCTTCAAACCCATTCACTAGTAAAATTTTTGGGTTATAGAACAATTTATCACCTTTATGACACACCCTTCAATCCAATGCCCAAATGGTTAAGTTTTTTCATTTCTTAAACATGTGTTGGGGGGGGGGAGTGAAAATATATTATTGCTTGTGGGACTAGATTACTTAGGAAATAGATATATTGACTTTGCAACTATTTTAGAAATTGCATACCTTTAACTAGTTTGTTAATTTCTTATCCTTTACATGGGGGTTCTTCTATTGGGTGTTATCAATTATGACATCCCTTGAAGTTAAATCATGATTTATGCACAAGAAAAAAAATTGAGCTATTTCAATTGCTTGGTTTTATAAAATTTATTTGTTCATATTCTTAACTTATATAATGGTTTCATGTGACTTTGATTTCTTCAAGGCATCAACATGTCTAAGTTGAGTAAATATTAAGAAAATGCAAATTAGAAGGTAAGTATACAAACATTTGAATGGTTCTTTTGGAAGATTTAAAAATCAAGTTATATAATTCAATTTAGTTGGTAAAGGAAATATAATTTTTCCAAATTTTCCATATCCTATATGCTCACACACCATCATTATTAGAACCATTTAACTTTATTAACCATGACAAGTTGAGTAATTACTTATCTTTTATTTTGAAAATTTGGAAACAAACATAGCTTAACTAAGAGGAAAGTAAGTGGCCCTAATCCACGTATCTTTTTTACTTGTTTTGCTCATTCCAATTCACAGCACACTTAGCTTAACTAGAAGGAAAGTAAGTGGCCCTAAATCCACACATATTTTTTACTTGTTTTCTAACCAAAGCCATTATTTCATTTTATTTTGGAACCGGGAGTTGGTGTTAGTAAATAAATAAATTAAACACTCCACCCCTTGCACCCTTGTGGATATGTTAGGTTCCTATATTACTAGTTTAGCCCCTTATTGTTACTAGTGTACCCCCCTTATTGTTATTATTGTAGCCCCCTCTAACCCCAATATTGTTATTATTGTGCCCTTATATTGTTATTGTTAGGTCGGCTAGGATTACATTGTGGCCCCATGGACTCTTATATATAGAAAGGAGGTTTTGTCATTTGTATCATCCAAGAATTTTTCATTCATGTAATGTATTGGAGGTTTCCCCCTCGAAGTGGCTTATTTATAAGGCGTTGATATCTCTTTTCTTCTATTTTTGGAGCTGGTTTCACAACATTTGGTATCAGAGGTTTGGATTCTAGGGTTTCGCTGCTCCAAACAGGTCACTGTGGAATTTTTGCTATAATTTTTTTTCTACAAAGGGTCAGAAGCTGAAATTTTTAGAGTATAAATTCTAAATCCTGAGGAACATCGTCACAAAATGTCGGAGCTTGGTTTGCAATATTTTAGGAGATATGAGCTGTGTAAGTTAGGTCTTTTTGCAGGCTCCTCAATTTAACCTAAACAGGTCATCACGAAATTTTCACTATACATTTTTTTCTATGAAGGATCAGAATCTGAAATTTTTAGAGCAAGAAGCCAAACTCCTGAGGAAAATTTTCGCAAAATTTCAGATCCTGGTTCGTAATATTTTCGGAGATATGGTCTATGGAAGTTAGGACTTTTGCAGGCTCCCGAATTTCATCTCAAAGAGGTGATCATGGGAAAATCTTCATAACTCTCTCTCTAAGCATCGGATTGGAATTCTGTAAAAAGTGAATGCAAGAACATAGAATTTAGTTTCCTATATATCAATTTCAAAGCTGAAGGAGGAAGCAGTTACACGTGGCAAGTCATACAATTTCGCTCTACTGAACCAGTCCATAATTAGGTCATCATAGGAGATTGGGAACAACTTTGTCTTCAAGAATCCAAATCAGGTCAGACTTGTGGCATTCAAAAGAGGATTCAGAGGGCTACCTCAATACCAAATTTCAGATATTGAAGATTCGAAATCATAGAGATAATTCAGTTTCAATATCACACTCCTCAAAAGAAAGAAAAATGTGTGTATTGTTTTCGAATTACATAAGTCTCGTTTGAAAAAAATTAGTTGGAATTTATTCCAAGGGCATATTGAAGAATAGATATCAGTATTGGGTTCTAAAATGGCCCCTAAAAAGAATTAAACACCCATTAAGCCTTTAGAAGGCTCTACTGTGACTCATGAAGACGAAGAAACACAACATGAGATATCAAAATTACAATAGCAAGTGCACCAAATTTCGCTATCGAAAAGAGCAACAAAAAATGAAATGGAAGTTTTGAAGAAAGACGTGGAAACTAAGATGGATGGTTGAAGAAAGGCGTGGAAGCTAAGATGAATGGTTTGGAAGCTAATATGGAAGGCATGGAAGTGGGCATGGAAGCTAAGATGGATGACATGGAAGCTAAGATCGATGAAAAAATGGAAAACATAAAAGTAGACATCGAATGTTTGGAAAAGTTGATACAAGCAATGTTTCCTAATGGCGAAAAGATAGTAGAGGAAACTCATGATGAGAACAAAATAAATGTTAATCATGATTTCATAAACTCTAATGTTGGACGGAAGAACCACCGTATTCCAAAGATGGATATGAGGAAGTTTGATGGCAAGGATCCTGTAACATGGATACTACAGATTTAGCAATATTTTGATCTCAATAATGTGAAAAACACACAAAAGGTACTCATTGCAACTTTACATTTACAACAAAATACATTTTTATGGTATCGATGGCTTTGCTCCTGTAAATTTTTTTTCACTTGGTCAATTTTTACGGAGGAAATGATAGCACATTATGAGGATACAAAGAGAAACACCTTCTTTAGCCAATTGATAAATCTCAAACAAAAGGTTTTAGTGGGGGAGCACATTGATGACTTCCAAAAATTGAATATAAGGGTAACTGATATTCCAGAGGGACATAGGATTGATCTCTTCATAGGTACTTTAAAGGATAACATCCAACATGAAGTTCATGTTTTGGAACCTGATTCATTGGAAAAGGCATTCAGGTTGGCAAGAAAAATTGAATGTAAAATTATGGCGACAAGGAAGCCTACCACTCACTTCCATAAAGAGGGAAGTGTTTCTACTCCTAGATTTCCACAACCTACAAGGTTGACACCACAACAATTGGAAGAAAAAAGAGAAAAAGGGCTTTGCTACAGTTGTGATAGAAAATACACTAAAGGTCATAAGTGTGCTGAGAAGAAATTATTTTACATAGATTGTGAAGAGGAAGAAGAAAATGAACAAGAAGAGGATATACACCTGGAACCAACCCTAGAAGAGGAAGAAATGAATCCGACCATATCGTGTAATGCACTGGCAGAAATTACCACTCCTCAAAATCTCAAGATACAAGGACAAATCAAGAAGAAAAAGGTAATAGTGTTGATTGATTCAGGTAGCACCCACAATTTTATTCATTGTAAGGTAGCCAAGGAATTAAATTGTTTCCTATACCCAGCACCAGAATGTCAAGTGATGGTTGCAAATGGAGGAACTATAAATTGCTCTGGAAAATGCCATAATATCAAGCTAACCATGGGGAATATGTATTGACTAGTCCAATGCTTGCCATTCCTATGGGAGGTGCTGATGTTGTACTAGGAGTACAATGGTTACAATCTTTGGGGACGGTAGCTTTTAATTTTCAAGAACTTTTCTTGAAATTTTTTTAGAAGGAAAGGAAGTCAAATTACGGGGTATTGCAGGGAAGCCGGGAAATATAATAAGCTATAATGTCATGAAAAAGCTTCTAAAGAAAGAACAACGAGGTGTAATTTCACAATTATGCTCACTAGAAGTTCCAACATCAAAATCATCTATTTCTGCAGATCTCCAACAAGTCTTGGACAATCATTCCAAGGTGTTTGAAACTCCCAAAGGACCCCCACCTATTCGTGATCATGATCATGCTATTCATTTGATTCCAGGAAGTGTTCCTCCAAACATCAGGCCTTATAGATATCCTTACTTCCAAAAGAGCGAAATTGAACGTATGATTGCAGAAATGTTAGAGGCGGGTATAATTCAACCTAGTCAAAGTTCCTTCTCTGCTCCTGTAGTATTGGTACACAAGAAGGATGGATCATGGCGAATGTGTCTGGATTATAGGGAGATCAATAAGCTCACCATTAAAGATAAATTTCCCATTCCTGTGATTGATGAATTATTGGATGAATTACATGGAGCAATTTATTTTACCAAGTTGGATCTTCGTTCAGGATATCATCAAATTAGAATGAAGACCGAAGATATTCCAAAAATAGCATTTCGAACCCATGAGGGTCATTATGAATTTTTGGTCATGCCTTTTGGCCTTACCAATGCACCTTCTACATTTCAAGGGTTGATGAATTCCATTTTCAAACCCTTCCTTAGAAAATTTGTGCTAGTATTTTTTGATGATATACTAATCTACAGGAGGTCTTGGAAGGATCATGTTCAACATGTTGACAGGGTTCTCAAACTATTGTAGGAGAAACAATTATATGAAAAATCATCCAAATGTTTCTTTGGAGTACAAGAGGTGGAATATCTGGGTCATATTGTATCCCACAGGGTTATTCAACGCATATCCAATTTCTTCATAATATATGTTGGTCTATATTACATATAAAAGACCAGCAATAATTTCTCGCATTTCACATATGTTAATATATACGACGCTTTCACCATTATAATGAACCCTTTGGTTAAATCAACTCTCGGCCTCTTCAAAACTGTGGTTAGAGCATAATAAAAAAAAACTCAACGTATAATATTTCAGATTAATATTCAAATATTAATCTGCGTTAATCTGCGTTAATCCACCATATTAAACCTTCATATCAGTCTCGATGCATATTATTTTAGAACTTTATATTATGCCGCCAACCTTATAAACTCATAAACCTTAATATATATTTGATTTGGGCCCACAATACAATCAAATGAACGCATACTCCGTACCTGGTTATCCTCCGGGCTCTTCCATTAAACCTCGGGCAAGTTCAGAGAGCGATCACCGTTAGATATCAAGCCTCTGGATCAACGGTGTATGTTAATTCCGCTCCACGTCTCCAGTCGAGGTATAATGCGCGAAGGCACACTTTAAACAATGGTTTTGAAATGTCGGTCGGGACACGTGTCATCAATCCTGTGGAATCGCTGCAATTCACAAAATACCACTTGCTCCGGAAAAGCGGTGTGAAATGGCAGGGTGGTTTTCGGAAATTCGCGTTCACTGTTCATCTGGTCGTGGTTTCGTTCTCCACTCCAGGTTTCGGTCTGCCTATATTATGTACCAGGGTTCTATCAAATGTATAACGCACAATTCTATTTCTCTGTGCTCCCAAGGTTCTGTCACCCCGAATCATCAGCCTCCAGTTCGGCTCTCACCACCGTGGTTGATCTAGGAATGGGATTCCTTTCCGGCCTTTCTGCACTTCGATAATCACCATAAACACGTTAACCCTGGACGTGAACTCAAATTCTCACTACGTCTGAGCAGGGAACTCCTCCAATTTTCAACTGACCTCCATAATCCCTCACGAGGATTCATACCAACATTCGAACATAATTCTGATATGGTCGGTCTTTCCTCACATGACCATTAAATATTCACTAGATATAAAAAAAAAACGTGTGCTGTGGCGCCAAGGTAAATATATTTTCACAGTCTTATCCCTCTAATTTCTTCTACAGGTATGGCTAGGCATACTAAATAATTTCACTGACATCAATTTATTTCAATCTGCTACCATTCATCCAGAACTCATATGTTCCTGAAGCTCCTCTAAAACTACCTCTTCTTCATGTCTCATGCCTTGTGAATAGTTTAGGTGCTGCTCCTGTCTTTACCTTTTCCATCAATGACAACATTTCCAACAGTCTCCCCCTTTGGCATTGATGGCAACACCCCCACCAATAATCCTATGCTTCTTCTGCTTTCCTTTTAGAAGTCCCTTTTTGCTTGTCTCCCCCTTTGACATCAATGGCAAAGGGTTGCTCATTCCCTAGTTTTCTTTCTACATTTCCTCTCTCTGAGTTATGTTTAGGCCCTCTTCTACTGACTTTGTACCATGCTGCTCCAGACTGATATATAAGACTTGTTGAGAGAACACTTTGAACATTATCGATCTTGAATATACACTTGGTGTTATTTTGCCTTAATCCTTTGATCCTGAGGACCTGTATTATATTTTCCCTGTTGGCTGATCTCCCCCTGGACTGATATTTTCGTTTTGTTCTCCCCCTGAACCTGTGCTTTCTCTTTATCTCAGAGAGTAGCATCAACAGATACTACCCCTAGTCTATCTCTTAAATATTCAAATGGTTCTCTTGCAAGTGGTTTGGTAAATATATCTGCTGTCTGTTCTTTTGTTGGTACATACTCCAGTTTTACTGTTTTCTGAGCTACTTGTTCTCGGAGAAAATGATACTTGATTGGAATATGTTTGGTTTTTGAATGAACCGCAGGATTTTTAGATATACTTATCACACTTGTATTATCACATTTGATTGAGATAGGTTCATAATGCTTACCTTCATGTCTTGAAGAGTTTGCTTCATCCACATGACTTGTGTACAACATGCTGCTGTTGCTATATATTCTGCTTCAGCTGTAGACAGAGAGATGGATGTTTGTTTCTTGCTTAACCATGCCACTAGACTTTCTCCTAGATAGAAAGCACCTCCACTTGTACTTTTCCTGTCATCAACACAACTGGTCCAATCTGCATCTATGTATGTTTTTAAAGTGATGCCTTTGCCTTTAGGATACCAAAGTCCATACTGTGTTGTTCCTTGTAGATATCTCAGTATTCTTTTTACTGCCAGAAGATGATTTTGTTTAGGTGTTTCTTGTTATCTTGCCACTAGTCCTACTGCTAGCATGATGTCTGGTCTTGATGCTGTCAGATACAGAAGGCTTCCTATCATGGATCTGTAGAGTTTTTGATCTACATTTGCAGTCCCATCATCAACACACAGCTTGCATCCCGTGATCATGGGGGTTGTCACAGGTTTGTAGTCCTCCATTTTGAATTTTTTCAGCATTTCTTTTAAGTATTTTTCTTGAGAGATGAATGTGCCTGTGTTCTTTTGCTGAATTTGCAATCCTAAGTAGAAACTGAGTTCTCCAATAATAGAAATTTCAAACTCTGTTTTCATCTCATCAGCAAACCCTTTTGCTAGTTCATCTTTGTTGCTTCCAAACATAATGTCATCAGCATATACAACAACAATCAGGAGTTCGTTTTCATGGGCTTTTATGTATAAATTGCTGTCTACTCCACCTCTCTTAAAACCCTGTTTTTGCAAATATTTATCCAGTCTTGAGTACCAAGCACGAGGAGCCTGTTTCAGTCCATATAGGGCCTTCTTCAGTCTGCATACATAGTCTTATTTGTCTGTCAATGAGAAGCCTTATGGTTGTTCCATGTACAATTCTTCTTCTAGATCTCCATTAAGAAAAGCAGACTTTACATCCATTTGGTATACCTTGAAGTCTTGGTAGCATGCAAATGCCAGGAACATTCTGATAGCTTCCATTTTGGCTACAGGGGCAAATGTTTCTTCATAATCAAGTCCTTCAATTTGTGAGTATCCTTTGCAGACCAGCCTGGCTTTATTCCTGTATACTTGTCCTTGCTCATTCATTTTGTTTTTGAATACCCATTTTGAACCAATGATATTCTTCTCAGTGGGTCTAGGAACTAGTTCCCAAGTATTGTTTTTCTCAATTTGATCCAATTCTTCATTCATTGCTTTTACCCAATACTTGTCCTTGCTGGCTTCTTCAATCTTATTTGGTTCTATTTGTGATAACATGGCTATGTATACTTCTTCTGTCTGTTCAGTTAGCTGCCTTCTTGTTTGCACTCCTACACTCTTGTCTCCTATGATTTGATCTTCTGGATGGTTCTTTTGAGTGTATATTGAGGGGGTTTTTGAGTTCAGTTCAACATTTTCTGATGTTTTGTTTGTTTCTTCATCATCTTGGTCCTCTTCTTCATGATTTTCAAGATGGCTGCTGCAGTCTATATCTCTTGTCTTGTTTGAAAGTTCTTCATCAAATCTTACATCAATACTTTCTACAATTTTTCTAAGAGTCTTGTTGTAGCATCTGTATCCTTTGCTCTTGGATGCATATCCTAAGAGTATTCCTTCATCTGCTCTTGCATCAAAATTCCCCAGATTTTCATCATTATTTTTTATGTAGCACTTGCTGCCAAAGACTCTAAAGTGCTTGATTGATGCAGGTTTACCATGCCACAGCTCATAAGGTGTCTTGTCACTGTTAGGTCTTAAATGAGCTTTGTTTAGAATATGTACTACTGTGTGTACAGCTTCTGCCCAAAAGGTTTGAGTAATGTTACTTTCTTGCATCATAGCTCTGGCCATTTGTTGTACAGACCTGTTTTGTCTCTCTGCTACTCCATTCTGCTGAGGTGTCCCTGCAATGGTAAATTGTTGCTTTATTCCATGTTCATTACATAGATCTGCAAAGTCATAATCTGTGAATTCTCCTCCTCTATCTGATCTGATACATTTTAGCTTGCATCCAGTTTGATTTTCTGCTAATGCTTTGAATATCTTAAACTTTTCCAGTGCTTCTGATTTGTTCTTGAGAAAAGCAACCCATGTCATTCTCGAGAAATCATCTATTATCAGCATGAAGTAGGA
Organism: Pinus albicaulis; assembly: GCA_034641835.2. Lineage (NCBI taxonomy): Eukaryota > Viridiplantae > Streptophyta > Pinopsida > Pinales > Pinaceae > Pinus > Pinus albicaulis. Next base: position 1,665,913,388 of record CM076575.1, on the reverse strand, counting down.
TTCTCCACTTGGTGTCTTAGTTCTAGCAGGTCCACACAGGTCCATGTGCACAAGCTGGAGTGGTCTTCTTGTTGATAGCTCATCTTTAGATCTAAAGGATGTGCGAGTCTGTTTCCCCAATTGACAAGATTTTTATATGGTATTTGAAGGCCTTTTTATTTCTGGCATATCTCTGACAGCTTTCTTCTTGCTCAGTTTGATGATATGGTCGAAGCTAAGATGTCCCAATCTCCTATGCCATAACCATGACTCCTCAAGTTTGCTAAGATGGCAGGCTTCATCCTCCTCTTTTACTATGTAAACATTACTCTCTGTTCAAACACCTTTGAGCATAGTCTTTCCTGTTGTGCTTGACCTGACTTCACAATCTTGTGCTCTAAAGAGAACTTCACAGCCTTTGTCACACATCTCATTGACACTCAGTAAATTTTCTTTCAGCCCATCTACAAATATTACATCTTGGGCCTTTCCTCTGCCATTATCTATGCTGACTGAACCCTTTCCTTTGATCTTTCCTGACTTATCATTGCCAAAAGTAACATTACCAGATTTCTTTTCATCAAGAGTAATAAACTTACTTTTGTCTCCTGTCATGTGTTTAGAGCAGCCACTGTCCAAATACCACTGGCTTTTCAGATCTTGAGTAGTTAGAGCCAGGTCACACTTATTCTCCTTCTTTTTCCACTGGAGGCATCCTTCTGTTTGATATCTTTTGTGAGGTGATGAATTGCATCCTTTTAGAGGACATTTGGAAGGCATATGTCCAACTTGATTGCACATAAAGCATTTGATCATAGTTTTTGCATAATTGTGAGTATGAGCAGACTTTATTTGATTCATAAACCTCCTTGAAGTGTTGAAAATCAATATTTGTCCATACTTTCTACACTCAATGATTTTATGGCCAAATTCTTTACAATAAAAATAGTAACCATAGAAGCAACTTGCATACCTGATGTGAGGTTGTTTTCTCCAGTTGTTTATTTGAGACAGTCTCTTTGTTGTTTGCATCTTTAGCTGGTTTGAATTACTCCTCCTTGCATGACAGTAGGCAGCAATGTGTCCTAGCTTGTGGCAGACATAGCAGGTGGCATTCTTCATAGGAGGGAAGAATCTCCTTTGATGGCTTGCAAATTTGACAAACTCAGGAGTATATGAACCTTTTTCTGTTGTCTGAGTATTTCTTTCATTCTTTGTTATTCGAGGATTCTTCTGGGTTCTGTCTCCCTCCTTACATGCTTCTTCTTTTGTAGGAATTATTTGAGGTGCTTCATCAGCCTTCTTTGCTTTCACAAAAATTATATTTTCGTTTTCCTTTTCTTTGCCTTTACTTGATTCTCCTTCATAGCCTATCCCAGTTTTTATTAGAGGAGATCTTTGAGCATACAAGATTTCATTCAACTTACCAGATCTTGTCATTTGAGAAGGGTATATAGACACTTTTTGTTGGGCACTTTCTAATTTCTTCCTCAGACATACAATTTCTTCTTCCAGCTTCTCTTGTTCTCGAGTTTTATCCTTGATTTGTTGAAGTAACATATCTTCAATATTCTTGGATTCTTCAAGCTTTACCTTCAGCTGCATGAGGACTTCTGAATTTTGTTCTTCTTTCACATATTTGAGGAGAATCTCTTTTTTCTTTCTCATTTTAGGTTGAGTCTGTCAATCTCCTCCAGAGCACTTCTTAGCTCCCCCTCAAGGTCGACTTCCCCTTCTTCTTCTTCATATTCTAGTAAGAGTCCTTCAAAGTATTCTATGGCCATCAGTAGAAATTCATAGGTTCCCTCTTCTCCAGAGGATTCATCCAAGTCTTCAGATGTACTGCTGTCTTGTTGAGCATAGAAGGATTTTCTGCTGAATTTCTTTCCTTTCTGCCAGTTCTTTGATGTGTTTTTCTCTGATTCTTGAGCCTGATTCCTTACTTTCTTGTGAGGACACTTAGCAGCATAATGTCCTACTCTTCCACAGTTAAAGCATTTGAAGGTAAGTTTACCTTTGTATATACTTGAGCCTCTATCCAGTTTCTTGAAAAATTTAGCTTCTTCTTCATCAGAGAAAAAGCATATGCCTTCTTTTTCTTCTTTCTTCTTTTCTGTTTTAAAAGCTACTTCCCTCATACTTGGCTTCTTCTGTGGGAGCCTCATCTCATATGCTGTTAGATTTCCAAGTAGCTGGTTCATGGTCAAAGTCTCCCAATCAGCTGTCTCTTCTATTGCAGACACCTTGGGATTAAATCTGGATGGGAGTGATCTTAGAATATTTTGCACAACTATACTTTCTGGCATGGTTTCTCCAAGAGCTTTCATATTTTTAACAATTTCTGCAACTTTTAAGAAGAAGCTGCCAATATCTTCATCATCATTCATTTTTAAATTTTCAAACTGGGCTATATATATTTGAAGTTTGGCAGTCTTTACCTTTTTATTTCCCTCATGGATATTCTCTAAAGTGTCCCACATATCTTTGGCAGTCTTATTGTGCATTATTTTGATAAACTCAGCTTCACATAGTCCATTTAAGATTGCATTCATTGATTTTGCATTAGCTACAAAGCTTTGTTTAGCTTCTTTCTCTGAATCAGTTGACTTTGTGACATATCCAAATTCCACAACATCCCAAACTTCTAATCCTAAAGACATTATATATGCTTTCATTCTGATTTTCCAAAAGGCATAATTTGCACCTGTAAAGAAAGGGGCTTTATTGGTTGAGCTTCCTTCTTGACTACCCATCTTGAGAGCCTAGGATCTCCTTTCAGTTGTTAGACTGATATAAAAGGAACCAGCTCTGATACCAATTTTTGAACCCTTAGTTAAACTGAGAGGGGGGGGGGTGAATCAGTTTAACACATACATGGACTTTTAAAAACTTTTCTCTTAAAACTTATTTACACCTTTACTTCATGATCAACTTAATATGTGAGCAATCTTTATTAGTGAGCAGCAAGTATCAAACAGATTTGTTAATGTAACAGTAGTCTTAATATGTGAGCAACAAGTATTAAGCAGATTAGATAAACCACATCAACACATAGACATCATGCACAGAGACACCAAATATAAGTGGAAACCCATGAAGGGAGAAAACCACATCTTATTATTGTTGTGATGCAAAGGCAAGCTCCAACTCCCTCTCACCACTGATTTTCTGTAGGCACCAACCTACAAGAGGCTCCTACCTCTATTCTGCAAGCTACAACTTGCAAGGAAGCTCCAACTCCCATTAATTTTCTGCAGGCACCAACCTACAGGAGGCTCCAACCTCAGTCAGCTACAACTGACAGCTGTCAAGCTGCAACTTGATAGGGAAGCTCCAACTTCCTCAATTTATCAAACTGAATGTTTGCTGATTTACTTCAGATATCAGCTCTGTTCTGTAGCTTCTCTTTTCAGCTCTTCTTATCTTAGTCTTCTCTGCCTTATTCTTCTATATTCTTCATTCTCTATATTTTCTCTCTCTCCCTATCTCCCTCTTTTTTCATATCAATGTGATATTCTATATATAGGGTTCATCACATGACTCTTTACATTCCTCAGAGAATTTGAAGTGAATAGTCCTGACCTTTTGACTTTTGTCTTCTCATTCCTTTATCCAACTCAATTATAATAATAATATGTACAAATTTCCATGCTACAATGGGATTTTGTCTTTTCCTTAGGATACTTGCCTTTGCATCACAAACAATAAAAATAATTACAACATTTACATTTTTCAGTTATGCATCTCAATTCCACTCAGCTCCTTTTCTGGATTTTGGATTTACTGGATTTGTCATTTCTGCTGCTGGAAGGAAACTGTTGTCTTCTTCTGCTCACTGTCTTCTGCTTATTTTCCAGTTTTCTGTGCTTGTACACCTGTCAAATTTGTTCCTGTGCAAATTCCTGTTCACCGTGATTGTGTTTGTGCTGTATATATATAACTGCTGATCTGGTAATTTCAATAAACATATCTGGAGGCTTTTTCTTCCAAGGTTCTCTTCTAGTTATTAAACCAAATAAACAGTCTCGATTCAGCCCTCATGCAGTGGCTTACATATGGTTTAAACCATGGCTTAAGATTACTATGTTTATAAGCTGTTATTTTCTCTATTGACCTCCGAACCATTTAACTTTTGAACAAATCACTTAATTGAACGACTCGGGCCCACAGGGTTATTCAACGCATATCCAATTTCTTCATAATATATGTTGGTCTATATTACATATAAAAGACCAACAATAATTTCTCGCATTTCACATATGTTAATATATACGACACTTTGACCATTATAATGAACCCTTTGGTTAAATCAACTCTCGGCCTCTTCAAAACTGTGGTTAGACCATAATAAAAAAAAAATACTCAACGTATAATATTTTAGATTAATATTCAAATATTAATCTACGTTAATCTGCATTAATCCACCATATTAAACCTTCATATCAGTCTCGATGCATATTATTTTCGAACTTTATATTATGACGCCAACCTTATAAACTCATAAACCTTAATATATATTTGATTTGGGCCCACAATACAATCAAACGAACGCATACTCCGTACCTGGCTTATCCTCCGGGCTCTTCCATTAAACCTCGGGCAAGTTCAGAGAGCTACCACCGTTAGATATCAAGCCTCTGGATCAACGATGTATGTTAATTCCGCTCCACGTCTTCAGTCGAGGTATAATGCGTGAAGGCGAACTTTAAACAATGGTTTTGAAATGTCGGTCGGGACACGTGTCATCAATCCTGTGGAATCGCTGCAATTCACAAAATACCACTTGCTCCGGAAAAGCGGTGCGAAATGGCAGGGTGGTTTTCGGAAATTCGCGTTCACTGTTCATCTGGTCGTGGTTTCGTTCTCCACTCCAGGTTTCGGTCTGCCTATATTATGTACCAGGGTTCTATCAAATGTATAACGCACAATTCTATTTCTCTGTGCTCCCAAGGTTCTGTCACCCCGAATCATCAGCCTCCAGTTCGGCTCTCACCACCGTGGTTGATCTAGGAATGGGATTCCTTTCCGGCCTTTCTGCACTTCGATAATCACCATAAACACGTTAACCCTAGACGTGAACTCAACTTATCACTATGTCTGAGCAGGGAACTCCTCCAATTTTCAACTGACCTCCATAATCCCTCACGAGGATTCATACCAACATTCGAACAAAATTCTGATATGGTCGGTCTTTCCTCGCATGACCATTAAATATTCACTAGATATAAAAAAAAAACGTGTGCTGTGGTGCCAAGGTAAATATATTTTCACAGTCTTATCCCTCTAATTGCTTCTACAGGTATGGCTAGGCATACTAAATAATTTCACTGACATCAATTTATTTCAATCTGCTACCATTCATCCAGAACTCATATGTTCCTGAAGCTCCTCTAAAACTGCCTCTTCTTCATGTCTCATGCCTTGTGAATAGTTTAGGTGCTGCTCCTGTCTTTACCTTTGCCATCAATGACAACATTTCCAACATATACGTGACACGCTTGGCTGAATGACCTATTAGAGACCTTGCTGGTAGAAGCATCCTGCTGATCGCCGTAACGCCACCATTTATTATCTCTTTTTTGGCTTGTCTTCTATCAATATGTTAGTATGTTCTATCTTATTTAGTATTGTGCCCTAATCTGAAATGGCATAGAACATAAGCTGAAATTAACATGGTTTCAGAGCCGAAGGGGAAGACAATGCCCAAAGTTGTGGTGAAGTATAATTTCTCTTGTGCCCTAGATGCAACTACCACAGTAGAAATAGAGTTTTCTGAAGCCTATTTCATGAGGCCGAAGATGCTGTTAGAAGGCCAATTTTAATTCCCCCTCTACCGAGGTGCAATACACGGCGAGTGATCCTGATTACACAGCCCCGCAAGCGGTCTACCAATCCTTCAGATCCATGACTCCAAACTCGGACCTGAACGTGAATTTCAATTTAACCTGGATGTTGAGAGCTGATGCGAATTATACATACCTGTTCCAACTTCATTTCTGCGAGTGGATTTACACTTGGCCGAATCAAAGGGTTTTTAATATTTATGTTAATAATCAGACTGCAGTTCTGGATTTTGATGTGATTGGAACTGGTGTCACCCTAGGCACTGCTGTGTACGTGGATTATGTTAGTACTCTCCCAGCGCAGTCTAGTGACAGTTATTTCTGGGTAGCTTTGCATCCTGATTCAAGCACTATACCCCGATATTATAATTCCCTTTTAAATGGGTTGGAACTATTCAATATTAATGATAGCTCGAGGAATCTGGCAGGGCCGAATCCAGTGGTCGCTACTCAAGTGAATTACTAGGTAAGGGCTCATAGATTTGAATTTATGCTTTCGCCTGCAAGTGCGGTGAGTGTGGAACGAACACGCGAGGTTAAACAAAATCGTAATATTGTTCGTTGGTCATGATGCCGATATCATGGTCCTCAATTTAGAATATTTTCAAATCCGTGTCCAATTGACATCGATCATTTCGCTGTCCTGACTGGAATATTTTTTTTTGGAATTTATTGTTTCACTAGATCTGCCTCGTCTGGATTGGGTTGGACTGAAATACATTAAACAGCGGAGTTTTCAAGCGCGATATATGGGTCAACGGTCTCTCATTTACAGCTTTGTTGCAAGGGATACAGTGGTCTTGGCTGAATAAACCCAATTCACGAGAAATTAACAGATTCCCAATCCATTGTTCCAGAGTCGAGGTAAATTCCAAGTACAAGGAGGCCGATTACTTATGCAATAAAGAGCTGATATTTCTAATTACAAGGGAGCCAAGCCTAGTTTATGGGAGCTAGTAGTAAGGTAGAATTGTCCGGATCACCCGCATCAGTCCAATTCCAAACATTATATTTCAGATCTGAAGCAGAGTTGGAGAGGGATAAATTGCAATTTTCAAACTTGCCTTGGAGCTGGGTTTATAAATACAAAGGAAGACCGATTTTTTTATTTTTTATTTTTTATTTTTTAATTATTTAATTATTTATTTTATTTTATTTTATTATTACTATTATTATTTTTATTTATTATTCTTTTTTAATTTTTTTTCAGCTCTTATCCAAGGATTAATTGTTACCGTTCTCAGAAAATTGTGTGTCCACAAAGTTCTTCCATCTCTATCCATAAAAGGGAGGTTTCAATTATCCAAAGAGGAGAGGAAAAATTTATAAAGTTTCCAAGTGCTGAATTATCATGAGACCGAACAGTGTATGTTAGTGTTCTTATCAGCTTAAGGAGTCGGCTAATATATTTATTCCAGGATTGAATATTACCCTTGGGACTATGTTATTTCTGCCATTTTCCTATAGCAGTCTGTCTATTAAGAAGATGGCAGTGATCCTAATGCATGACAAGTAATCTTGATATGACAATGCCTTATATGGAAATGGCCTTGACAATACAGTGAATTTGTTCTATAATAGTGACCTTGATGTAAGAACTGTGATATATATATATATATATATATATATATATATATATATAACAGTGAGCTATATGATAGTGACCTTGATATGTCAGTGTACTTGGTTGGTGCTAGACTCTGTGGTATTTTCTACAGAGGTTCTCATTTTAAAGGAGACCTCTATAATGCAAGAGTGCACAGATCATGAAGTAGATTTTGTCTCTAAAAGTGAAGCTGGAAAAACTAAACCGAGGAATCTTCACATGAAAGGTAGAGAACTCTTTAGCTTTTAAGGAGATCGTGGAGACAAGGAAAATCCTCAGCAAATTCTTTCAGGCTGGTGGTTGTGAGCTACACATTGGTGTCTTCAAGTCATTTGAAACTATATGCATATACTTGGAAAGTGATCAATTTGTTGAAACCAATCCTGATAAGAATTTCTGGGTCTGATATCAGATGGCAGTAGTGAATCAAATCATTCTGAGAAAACTGTCTGGAAGGAGTCATCTATATGTACAAAGTCTTGGAATAATTCACTACAATTCATGAAAGTCTCGGACTTGCTGTGAAAGTTGTGTTTGTTTGCGAGATTCTTCATTATTGTCCTTGGTTTGAGTTTTCTGATCTTGAGTTCGAGCTCCTTGGAGGCTCATACGTGGGTAAGGATGGTCAAATATCCTACTGGTGGTGAATAAGAACAACGTTGTAGATTGCAACCGCAGATCCAAGCTGAAGTTGGTCATAAACATAATGATTCCCAGATCTGTGCATAAGCAAGACCACAATGATATTTAGAAGATGGCATACTGTGTCATTTGCCACATGTTCAAGAGCTGGGTACTTATAACTAAGCTAGATTTGCTTAACAAGAAGGTATCACGTAAAGTATTGACTGACATGAAGAAGGGTAAATTTCTATGTTTGGAACATCTGTATGATTGGTTCCTAGATCTGTGCAATTTAGGAGACAAATTCCAGAACTGAGATCTGAAGACTTGAAGCCCTAGATCAGTCAACTATTAACTATAAATCTGAAATTGAGAAGCAGTGCTAGATGAGATACCAGATGTAGTAGATGAAGCTCTCAAGTGCAGAATTATGAAAGAAGGAATCATGTTTGGATTCCTAGTTCTGTGAGTCACAGTAAAGAGGGCTGGTTGAGGAAGCTACAACAGACCTCCTCAGAATAACAGGACTTCTAACACAAGCTGAGGCTTGCTGATATATTCTCCCTGTTGGACAATGACATAGATATACACCTATGTAGCAATAAGCATGTGGCAGTAGCAGTCTCACATTGGAGCGTAATGGTAAAATGTGTTTCTGCAGCTTTCAGAAATGTTGTTGGAAGTGTTTAGAAAAATATTGTGGTCTTGGATGGTTTTGAATATGGGAGAATAAAGCTCCCTTCCAAGATGGTGTCTGAGATGCCCTCATTTAAAAATAGATGTTGTTTTTTCTTCTCTCGAAAGAGAAGCTGGAATTAAGAGGGAGAATATATATGTATATTCTCCTGAGTAGATACCTTTGTTGAACGAAAGAAGATCCTCATGGCTCAGGGACATATGGCTTCAGAGGGGGAAATTCCGAAGGAAAACCAAGAAGCCATATAAATACCAGGGTATCTAGTAGCCATGAGTATTATTGTATAATCTGAGCTTGGATCCTTTGAGGAAGTCGTAAATCATCAAGTTTGGAAGGATGCTATGCATGAAGATTATGAGTCCACTATGAAGAATGATGTCTGGGATGTGGTTCCAAGACCATAGGACAAAGCAGTTGTCACCTCAAAATGGCTCTACAAGATCAAGCATGGATCTGATGGAAGTGCTGAAAAGTTCAAGGCAAGATTCGTTGCCCGTGGCTTCTCTCAAAAGGAAGGCATAGATTATGATGACATATTTTCACCTGTGGCTCAATACACCACCATTCGATCTATTATAGCCCTTCATGCTACGCAAGAATGGAGTCTTCATCAGATGGATGTGAAGACCGCATTTCTGCATGGTGCGATAAAGGAAGAGGTATATGTGGAGCAACCTCTGGGGTTCGAAGTCCAGGATCGGGACACCCATGTCTGCAAGTTGAAGAAGGCCCTCTATGGGTTGAAGCAAGAACCCAGAGCTTGGTACAAGAGGATAGATAGCTACTTGATGAAGCTGGGCTTCACTCGAAGTAATGCTGATCTGAACCTTTACTTCAAGGTTGTCAAGGGAAAACCTCTCATCTTGGTGCTGTATGTGGATGACCTCTTCTTGACAGGTGCTGACCCTCTCATTCATCAGTGCAAGAGGGAGCTCGCTGCTGAGTTCGAGATGAAGGACCTAGGACTGATGCACTACTTCCTAGGCCTGGAGGTCTGGCAGAGACCTGGCGAGATTTTCCTTTCTCAAGGAAAATACATTGTGAAGCTTCTGGAAATATTTGGTATGGTGGACTGCAAGTCCGTGTCAACACCAATGGAACTCAACTTCAATAAGTTGAGTGGCAGCGCTGCTGGGCCCGTATTGTCAAATCCTACTGAGTATCGTCAAATCATAGGGGCCCTGATTTTCTTAGTGAACACCCGTCCATATATATGTTTTGCAGTCAACAATTTGAGTCAACAGATGGTTGAGCCTCATCACTTTCACTGGGTTGGTGCGAGGAATATTTTGAGATACCTTCGAGGCACGATAAACCATGCGCTGAGATACACTGCCGGGAGCTTGACACTCCTTGGATATACTGATGCTGATTGGGCTGGCAGTGTGGTGGATCGTAAGAGCACATCGGGATGCTGCTTCAATCTTGGTTCTGCTTCAATCTCATGGATGAGAAAGAAGCAGAAGTCGGTGGCTTTGAGCACCACAGAGGCTGAACACATTGCAGCGAGTATGGCCTATTGTGAAGCAGTTTGGTTGCGAAGGCTATTCAATGAGTTGTTCAGACATGTGCTAGATACCACCGTGATACTCTGTGATAACCAGAGTGGGATTCGCTTTTCCGAGAATCTAGTGTTCCACGATCGATCCAAGCATATTGATATCAGGTACCATTTCATCCGAGATATGGTACAACAAGGCACCGTAAGGATCAATTATATAGGAACTGATGAGCAGGTCGCGGATATTCTCAGTAAGCTCCTAGGGAAGGTCAAGTTCCTAACCTTCCATGAGAGTCTTGGTATCGTGGAACGACCCTATGATGTGGGTCCTGTTGGACGATGAGCTCTGGGAGCTCTAGGACGATTAGACTGACTTCTCGGAGCTATGAGCAACCACAAGGCTAGGCTTGCCAAACCTTGTTGGTGTGCTTGGACCCCAAAAGGTCCAGTTGTTCGGACATGTGCTAGATACCACCGTGATACTCTGTGATAACTAGAGTGGGATTCGCTTTTCCGAGAATCTAGTGTTCCACGATCGATCCAAGCATATTGATATCAGGTACCATTTCATCCGGGATATGGTACAGTGAGGCACCGTAAGGATCAATTATATAGGGGCGATGGAGCGGGTCATGGATATTCTCACAAAGCCCTTGGGGAAGGTCAAGTTCCTAACCTTCCGTGGGAGTCTTGGTATCGTGGAACGACCATATGATGTGGGTCCTGTTGGACGATGAGCTCTGGGAGCTCTGGGGGGCTTTGGAGATAGCTTCTCGGAGCTATAAGCAACCACAAGGCTAGGCTTGCCGAACCTTGCTGGTGTGCTTGGGCCCCACCGTTGTGATTATTGAGTTGGTTCACCTCTCATTATATGTGCCTCGTGTGCATCCTACCCATTGAGTTCAGGGCTCATGGGAAGTACCTCTCATTTGGCCAATGAGGTGGGAAAAGCTAGGGACTAGTAGCAAAGACTGATGGATGCATCATAGATTGTCGTACTCTCTATCTAGGATGGCACGGTCCAACCACTTGATCTGGGATCAAGTATAGTGAGGTTTCAGACCTGCGACTTCGGGTCAGGTAAAGCAACTTCGGGTTTGTATGTGACTCTTTGTGAGTCCTATAGAGGTTTCGGACCTCTGGGTTGAATCTGTCAGCCGGGTATGATGTCTTTGTCACTGACCCACTTCTGTTCTGAAATAAAGAGGCCAACAAAACAAGTTATGATAGGATGACACACGATGTTTGGATTGCACTTGTGGACGGAGTTCTCCCTAGTTGAGAGGGAGTGTTAAAATTGGACAGCTAGGTCCAAACTCTGGGTTGTGCTGCACAGATGAAAATCCCAATATTTCTATTGTATTCCTCTTTTGGAGAGGTGTAAGATTGATCTAAATATCATCTCGATTAGATGAGAAGAACATGTACTTTGAATTTATTCCACTTATGTGCTAGGTCGGCCTAGAATAAAATATAGACTTAAATGTCTTAAAGGACGTGTCACACACCCCCAAATATTCCTATATATTGGAGAGACTTAGAGTTCGTTTTACACACATTATGGTGGAGAGAATTCTCTCTCTCTAGATAGCGTTGGAAGTACACGTGATATATATGGAGTACATTCTTTGTTTAGGTTGTTCTGGGTTATACGTGACATGCTTGGCTGAATGACCTATTGGAGACTTTGTTGAGTAGAAAGATCCTGGCATTCCTTGTGCTTACCACCATTTATTATCTCTGTTTTGGCTTGTATTCTATCGATCTATTAGTATGTTCTATATTCTTTAGTATTGTGCCCTAATCTAAAATGGCATATAACATAAGCTGAAATTAACATAAAGCCATTAAGGAATGGAAAGTCCCCACAACTATAAAGAAGTTGCGAGGATTTCTTGGTTTAACAGGGTATTATCGCAAGTTTGTTAAAATTAACAGGAGAATAATCCAGCACCTCTAACAACATTATTGAATAAAGATGCATTTTCATGGACTCCTGAAGAAACTAAGGCCTTTGAACATCTTAAAGAGGCAATGTGCCTAGCACCAGTCTTAGCTACGCCAGACTTCACAAAAACCTTTATTGTGGAATGTGATGCCTCGAGAAATGGAATTGGTGATGTTTTAATGCAAGAATGAAGACCCATTACTTTTGAAAGTAGTCCAATCAAAGGAAATTATTTACAGAAAGCTATTTATGAGAAGGAAATGTAGCAATACTACATACACTAAAGAATTGGCGACCTTACCTAATGGGAAGACACTTCAAGGTAAAAAATAATCATGATAGTCTTAAACACTTTTTGGAACAAATACTATCTTCAGAAGAGCAACAAAAATGGGTCACAAAGACGTTGGGTTATGACTTTGAAATAATGTACAAAAAAGGGAAGCTAAATGTTGTTGTAGATGCACTCTCAAGAAAAAATGAAGAGATGGAAGCATTTATTTGTGTCATTTATATTATCCAACCAGATTGGATAACTGAAGCAAGGGATGAATGGAAGAGAGACGAATAAGTGTGGACACTCATTCAAAAGTTGCAGCAAGATCCTAGTACATCAGATACATTTATTTGGAAAAATGATTCCTTATGGTACAAAGATCACTTATATCTTTGTAATAATTCTCAACTAAAACAAAATATTCTTTTGTAATTGCACACTTCTCCTCTAGGAGGACACTCATGATTTTTAAAAACTTACCACAAGGTGAAGAAATAATTTTTTTTGGATGGCCTTAAATCTGATATTCAAAAGTTTGGCGGAATGTTTGGTTTGCTAGCAAAATAAATTTGAGACAATTAAGACCCCAGGTCTTCTACAACCTTTATCCATTCCAAGTCAATGTTGGGAGGAGATTTCAATGGATTTTATCACAGGTTTACCTAAGTCCGAAGGAAAGAGTGTCATCATGGTGGTAATTGATAGACTTACCAAGTATGCACACTTTTGTGCATTATCTCATCCATTTAAAGCAAGTACAATTGCAACTACATTTATGGAAACAATTCAAAAGCTACATGGAAACCCAAAGGTTATTATGAGCGACAGAGATCCTATTTTTATTGGAAATTTTTGGACGGAGTTATTTTCTTGTTTGGGTACTCAATTAGCTCATAGCTCATCTTATCATTCTCAATCCGATGGTCAAACTGAGATAGTGTATAAATGTTTGGAAGGATATTTTCTTTGTTTTGTATCTGATAAACAAACACAATGGGTCAAGTAGTTACCTCTCGTTGATTGGTGGTATAACACTTCCTTCCATACTGCAGCAAAAATGACCCCATTTATGGAACTTTATGGATATCATCCACCGTCCATCACATCATATTTAAGAGAAAATTCTAAGGTTCAATCAGTGGAAGATCACATCGAGCATCAACAAGAAGTTCTCCAACTCTTAAAGGATAACCTAAATTTGACACAAAATCGAATGAAACAGCAGGCAGATCAACATCGCAACGAGAGAAGTTTTGATGTAGGAGACTGGGTATTTTTACGGTTGCAACCGTACAAACAAATGTCCCTTAAGCAAGCTAAGAAGGATACTAAATTATCACCAAAGTACTATGGTCTGTACAAGGTGTTGCAAAATATTGGTACTATGGCATACAAATTGGAGCTTCCTGCTTCTTCGCGAGTGCATCCAATTTTCCATGTTTCATGCTTAAAGAAGGTTATAGGTGAAAATATTCCAGTTCAAACAACATTGCCAAAAATTGATGAGGAAGGAAAAATCATATTGGAACCTGAAGCAGTCACGGAAACAAGAACTCGACAGCTACAAAATCGATCAATTTCAGAGTATCTCATCAAGTGGAAGAACTTACCCACTAAAGATTCTATATGGGAGAATGAGAATTTTATATAGAAGCACCTAGAGCTACTCAAGCGTTGAGGAATCGAAGGAGAGGGGCATGTTAGGTCCCTATATTACTAGTTTAGCCCCTTATTGTTATTAGTGTAGCCCCCTTATTGTTATTATTGTAGCCCCCTCTAACCCCAATAATTGTGCCCTTACATTGTTATTGTTAGGTTGGCTAGGATTACATTGTGGCCCCATGGACTCCTATATATAGAAAGGAGGTTTTTTCATTTGTATCATCCAAGAATTGTTCATTTATGTAATGTATTGGAGCTTGCCCCCTAGAAGTGGCTTATTTATAAGGCGTTGATATCTCTTTTCTTCTATTTTTGGAGCCGGTTTCACAACAGGATAACTTGTAGGAGTATCTAAAATATTTCTCAAAGAACTAATTTTTCCATCTCCCTATATGCTCACATAACTTAATTATGAAAGAGTAAATGGCCCACTATCCACATATTTTTTTTTTTCAAGGAACAAATATCACATAGTGTAATTAGGGGAATTGCAAAGGATGAACACATATTTACATCATTGTAATTCACATTTTGTATGTTCATAATTTCACTTGCACACACCATCACTTCACACACTAAGCTCACTTAAACTTTGTATAAAGGGTATCCTCTTTTGGAATATTTGTACTTAGTTTCTTTGAGCTTACATTTTTTACACACCCTAAGTGAAGAAAAGACTCTCTAAAAACAACCTTAACTTGAAGACATTAAATTCCCCACATGGGCCACAAGATAATTTATAATTTAGGCTAGGACCAAATGGTAGGATGCTAAAATTTAGGCAACTTCAAGACAAATTTCTCCAAAAAGAAACCCTACCACCCCAAAGAAAAAGTCCACCTTGCCCCAAATAAAAGGAAGTATTATAAATTGGTCGAAATAATTTTTATTAATAAATTTGGCATTGGGGAAAGTAATCATAAAAGGATTTGTAATAATATATTTAAATATTAAAAGAAGCAAATTTGAATGAAAAAGTTTTTCCCTCTAAATCCAATATCAATCTCCCTTTATAAAAGGCCACATATAACCTCCATAATCATATATAAAATGATACCCTCGAATCTAATTAAAAAGGCATCATCTTTCTCTACAAATAGTATGAGGCTCGGATCACAATTTTGTTATACTCTGAGGATTGTATTTATGGAATCACATTTGTTTGTGGTTTGTATCATCAATTCAATGGAATTGCATTATAATTTGTCTTGTTATCATTGCACAATATTTCAGATGACTCAATTTATTACATCGTGATCTCATCACATTCTTTATGACTCGCTTAATTATGGTTCGTTCTCTATACACTAATGTGGAATCACAACAAATAATCTATGTCTCATTGCATGGATCACAAAAAAAACAAAATATATTTTAGAGCATTCATCGCATGGCAAACAAAATCTATTTCATAGCATGGATCGCATGGAAAACAATATCTGTCTCATACATGGCTGACATGGAAAACAAACTATGTTTCATAGCATGGATCACATGGAAAACAAACTCTATTTCATTGCATGGCTCACATAGCAAACAAACTATGATTCATAGCATGTCTTGCATGGAAAAAAATTGTCTCATTGCACAACTCTCATGGAAAACAAACTCTATTTTATAGCATGAATCACATGGAAAAAATACCATGGCATGACATGACATGGAATTTCATCTCTATTGATTAATACATGTTATTACATCCTTGTGGTATCTTTACATCTTTGTTTGTATTACCATTCTCAATGGAATTGCATGCCTATATGGTTTGTATTATTATACTCATTACAATAGCATTGCATTATCATGAGGCTCAACATAATACAATGGCTCATACATGATGTATGGTATGTGACTTGGATGTGAGACAATGATATATATATACATATATGCATCCTTAAGATTGAAATGTTTGACTGCGATATAAATATAGTATGAATTTCTATACAACGACCTAATGGTAGTGTATGGAAGAGACTTGGACATATGTCAGAAACCCTAATAAGGTAGTAATCATATGAATATTACTTTGATACAAAACAATGGTATATGTACTGATGACAGTGACATATGGGCTGCTAGCTTCAGTGATACATGTGACAGTATTGGATGGCATTATATCTTGTTGATATGACAGTGTGTGATAGTATTTACGACCTTGATATGACATTTAATTATTGTAGTTTCTTATGAAAATGAAGTGTAATGATGACTAGGATGGAAATGCATCTGATATGTAAAAACTACCTTATCTTGATAGTTCCATATGACTATGACTTAGAGACATGGATGTGATCAAATATGACAATCACTAATATGAATTATGATATATGATGTTAGTTGTTACAATGACCTTTGTTCTTATGATACATGATGACAACAAATGATAACACTAGACAATGATATGGCAATAGATCGGATCGTTCAGTTCATAAATGAAGTTGTGAATTGATTTGGGTTGGCCCTAAGAGGCTTGATGTTATTGTTCTATCTCATCATTTATGTACTTTATATCTCAACTGAACAATTGATGAATATATAATAGAAGAATAATTTGGTTGGGTTTTCCCTCCTGTGGGTTTTTTCCCTGGTCTTTAACCTAAATCTCAGTGCCTCTTGTGTATGATTTTATTATGTTGTTCCTTACTGTTCTTTTGCATTGTGAATTTTATTGTTATTTCTACATAATTTCTAATGATATTATGATGTTATGGCCCGGTGAATGGAATATTTATATGATTTAAAGTTTGAAAATTCACTTATCTAAATCAAACAATAATCTAGCCCTAACAATTAACATAGGAAGCACATAAGTCGTTGCGGTTGTTTTCATCTTGAAACATAAAAGTTGTCTTTTTGGGAGCTTAAAATTCTACATCATCTAGTGAAAAATATGGTAATGAGGAGAAACCCATGAAGGGGGCAAGGCCTAGGTGGCAGACTGTCATGAACCTCCTTGTTGTCCCCTGACACTTGGTAGGGGTTATGGGTCTAAAAATGACATCGAGAAGTTGATATTCACTCGAGAAGCTGATATTAAGAAATATTTCCCTATAAGTAGCTGGTGTGGGAGAAGTCCACGTCATGATATTTTAGTTAGGATACTGGAAGTGTCACCATCACTTTTGGGACATAACCCTAGTGCCCCCACTATAACCATATCCATACCTTGGTCGGTTTAGTTGTTGGAAGCATCGCCAATAATTTCAGGATGTGGCCCTAGTACCCTACTATAAGATCTTCACAAGGCCTAGTTACTACTTGATTGGAAGGACGCTAGGTATTTTTAAGAATTTTTCTCATATGCAAAACCTCACAAGACCTTTTTTGTTCATTGTTTCACACATTAGAATTTAAGGGAAAATTAAAAAAAAAATTTCTTTGTTTTATGTATGTGATTCATTTGGTTTTCATAAACAAAATCCCCCTCACCATATTTTCCCACACACTTAATATGGAACCATATAGGACCCAAGGGTTAATTGTCACTTTAGGTGCCTACAATATCTCCCGCCATTACTGGGAGGAGTGCCTGGTCTCTCACAATTATGGCGTAGAATACTGGACCAAGTCACCTTGTTTAGCACATCCATTCTTGGAGCCACCTTATTGGGATCTAAATCCTCTCAAGGAACCCCCAACACCAACCCTTAGGGTTTTATAAACACTACCTCGCAGGGTATTCCAACCAACCCCACTCTGTAGGGTACTCCAACCAATACTACCCCGTAGGGTACACCAATAACAATACCAACACCAAAAAACAAAGTCATTACATCATGGCTAACACCAACAAGATACCATTTGTTTCTTCCTTAAATATCCCAGATTTGATGAAAATCTCAAATGATTCCATTTCGCATAATAAAAAATGGTCCCCCATGCCAACCAAATTTCCATCAAATATACCTAAATTCAAAGGAAAATAGGGGGAATACCCTGCCAATTATATCATAACTTGCCACCAATGATGATTTATTAAATAAACATGTGTATCTACTATTAACTACCTATGATTCACTCACTTGTATATTTTGTATCCAACTATGCAAGGATGGAAATTGTTGAACCACACGAGGAAAAATATGTGTCCTATCGAGCTAATAAACCACTAGAGGAAAAAAATGTACCCTATCAAGTTGACCAACCACCAGAAGGACTGGTTGTTCCATTTGAAGTTGATAGGATAATAGAAGTTACAATGGTTTGGAAAGGGGTGGAAGTTTTGCATAAAATATGGATGCAATAACAATAGAGGACATTGGAGAGCCTATCACTGCTCGCACTGTTAGATAGCATGTCAATAACATCATTTGAAAATATTTTGAGAAACATTTAGTTGTTGCACAAGTTCAGATGCTATATGGATTGATCAAACATTAGAAACTAAAACATGCCACAAAGATTTTGTGTATCCAAGATGCTAAAAGTGGGAAAACACTTATGAATTCCACTGAAAATATATAAAAGGAAATCTCTATGTTTGGAAAATTAAGAAAACACGATGTTCGAGCTGCTCGTAGGGAAATTACAATCACTATTGTTGCACCAAGTACATCAAGACAACCAAAGTTGGTCACAATGTTAAAATTGCTCCATGTATTAAGAAAAACATTACACAACCATAACAAATCCATAGTTTGAGCAAATGAAAATAACGGATCTACTTGTTGGGCTCTTATCACCAGGAAACCCTACCGAGATAGGCTTACAACAAGAATCAAATCACTTGTGGTAGAATTTTGGGAGAGCCATTCCCATGATATTATAGATAGAAATCATGTCATATGACATCACCTATCTAAAGTTGAGTTTGTATATCATGCTAATCACATTGTACAAATGGAAAAAATTACACTGTTCAAGGAATTTTAAGAAAGCAATCACCATGTCAAAATATTCATAAGGATGTTTTTAGAAATTGAAACCATGGCTTATTAGGCCTAATACAATATGTGACACATGTTGTTACCGATATCACATTTAATTCCAAATTCATTATGACAAATTCCATGATTTTTTCAAGAATAACTATCACGGTGACCCTCCTACACTGTACAATTTTGTTTCATCAATATTGTGAAGAAGGGAGCCAGAAGAGTTGTTTTACAAAAAAATATGTATAGGTGGGATAAAATGCACTGAATGTGGTGATTTGGTATTTTTCCATAGGAAATTTCATATTGATCACAACCAATCTAGGATCTGAGATGTCATGGTCACATGGAAGAGATATGAGTATGTCATGGGAAATCAACCATCTTCTTGAATTATAGAGCCTAGGAGGATCAACTATGTTGAGGATGAGATTCCTAATTTAGAATTCATGGGAGCCTTTCAGAACTAGATCTATAAATATGTCAAACACTTGCACAGGTCTAGGTAGAAATATTTTGAATTTAAGCATTCTTGCGAAGTATTCTAGCTAGGCACAATCTTATGAGTGGTATACTTTGCCGAGAATTACAAATTTTCTTCTCAGATAGAGATCCAAAGTAAGTACTATCACTCGGACCAAGTGTCCATATTTATACATGTTTTGTACGAACATGCACAATTGAATGTTGATGGTAGGGATAACACTAACAGGTCAATGATGTGATTAAGGAGTATCACTTATACATCTACGATGATCGTGAGCATGACACATTGTTCAAGAAATATTATTTCAGACTAATTTATGTGTTAATTTGGCATCTGAGTGAAAAATTCCAAACATAGTGTGAGATTCGTCTTTTGGAGAGGGCCAATTTTGACTATTCAACTACTCAATTTAGACAAGGGAAAGTGTATTTTCGAATTAAAGCCCACATGTGCACATTTGATCAGGTTAGCCCAAAAGCAAATTGGACTCCCTTAGAAGGCTATAAATATAATTCAAGTGACCCTGATTTAAAAAAATCATCTTGGATCATTATTTGATTTCTCTTCCTTGGTTTTGGATCGCACATGTCTAAGGCAGGTCCTCAGAGAATGGGTTCGCATGAAGGTGATATTGTAGGGTCCGAAGCTCGCATCTCTATTTTAGGGTTTTGGGTCTCAACCACAGGCATGTCACGTAGAAATATCGACTATAAATGCACATAGGCTGACTCATACACACGGATGAATCCTCTCAACCGCATGCACAACATGCCTTCCCTGCACTTGGAAAGTAGGGTTTATTTTTTGTTAATTATCGTGCTTGACCACAAATGACTGAAGTTGACTGCAACCTGATGAAGTGATATTTGATCAATACTCTTGCTGGATTCTTCTTTTGATTGATATTTTCGGGATCATCTTCATGGATATTGTTTAGATGTATGGACGAAGATATGGATCATTGTAATCTTTTTTGTTGAATCATTCAATGAAAATCTAATAAGAAGAAGAATTTGAAAGGGTTTCCCCCATAGTGGGTTTTTCCCTTGTATTTGACCAATCTTGGTGACTCTATGTGTGAATAATTTTCTTCTATTTTTCCTTTATGTTCCGTTTCATTGATGATGATATTGTTCTTTTTATATGATTGCATACACCATTGAATAATGTTGTAAATCTGAATAATTTTATGATGTTATGGGATTAATTCTATATGTAAATTATGAAATGAAATTATTAAAGAAAAGAACAATATAGCCCTAAGAAAAATTAACATGGTATCAGAGTTGGGTTGGAGAAAAGTCATTGGATATCACCCCTATGAAGACACCTTTGTTGGAAGCAAGGCAAGATGGTGGAGACATAAAAGAATACTAGGTTTTGAAGGTAACCCTAGGAAATTCATGTATTAGGGTTTGATGGATGTTATGAGGTTAGGGTTTGGAAGAAACCTTGGATTATGTCAAAGGTTTGAAATATGCACTCTAGAAACCCTAGCATGACTAGTGTGAAGATGTTCTAGCTCTTGTGACAGGTTTGATGTGTCCATAGATGGGATGGTCTCAATTATGCCTTGGTTATTAATGAAGTTGGTTGAAATATTGAAGGAAAAAATGTTATATGGTGAATGGAAAATCACTACTCTTGAAGGGTGGTTTACGAAGAAGATGATCACCTCTCATTAAAGAAAAATAATTTTCGATTCATGTTACTCCTTTATGTATTTACTTTTGTTTAGATTTATTGATTTGATTATTGACTATACATCTTGCATGTATATTTGAGTATTGGGATACTTCTAACCTCATGATGAGATATGATAAGTGGATCCTTCTTAAGGATCATCTGAGGTGCAGGAAAAGAAGAGCTAGTGATGGAAAATGAAAAGAGGCACCTGATGAAAAGTTGACAAAGTACTCCAAGCTACCAATTTCAAGGTGCAAAGGTATCTGAATACTACAAGGTATATATGATGTATTGTTTCAATGTTATGTTTTAGTTGCAAATATTGGATGGCAAGGTAAACCCTAAGGTATGATGGAAATATCACCTTCATGAATGACTCATATTGCATATGAAAGTAATTTTGATTCATGGTAATTATGATGAGATGGAGCATTTGGTATTGGGAAAGTATTTTACATTCTATTAATTCATAGTAAAGCTACTTAGAAACAATGATTTTTGATATATTGGTATACTTGGAAAAGCATCTTACATGATGAATTTATAGATCTTGTGAAGCAAGCTAGATACATTGGTTTTGATATGGTGACTTGATACTATTGCTAATGCTTGCGACAAGCATGATAACCATGATGATATAAGTGTAACAATAAGATTTTTTCTCAAGATCCCCTTGTTGACGTTGGATTAGTAATTTTGACAATATAGTAAATCAGGACGCCCTGACCTGATGGACTAAGTACATGATTAGGTGAATTTTGAGGTCTAAAATGGGCCTCCTAAGGAAATTACAAAATAATAGTGAACATGATAAAATAAGATTTGATTACATCATCAAATTTTAGAGGGAAAAAATATTATTTTTTTTCAACTCATATTTTCAACTTATCTCTCAATGTTTTTACTCAAATTTCAAGTGGGAGTACTCGTTGGATGTAAAATTTACTTCCTCATCCAATGAGTACCCCTGTGCATACTTTTGATGGATCTTGCTATATGAAAAATGAGAAATGCATGAAAAACGTGATTCCAATCATGTTTTTTCATGTATTTCTCATTTTTCGTGTAGCACATGTTACACCATTTTTTTGGTCATCTAACCCATTATCATTAGATGAACCCAAGTACACCATGTAAGACCAATTTTACCCTAAGTAAAATTGATTTCACCATGTAAAATAACATTTGTCTATATTTAGTGGTCTTCCAACTTCATTCAAGAAATTAAGATCAATAAAATCATTATTATTTAATTATTTCCTAAGGAATAAATTATTTAAATCATTATTTAATATAATATAATTAGATACAGCTAAATTATAGATATTATTAAATCATTATTTATTGTATTATATTTCATCTCCCTAAAATAATAAATAAATCATTTATTTATTTATTGTTTTATAAATAAAGGAATTGACCCAAGTCAAAAGCCCTTTTCCCTCCAACAAATATAATAAAATACTCCTAAAGGGTGATTCTAGAATTTGATTAATAATATTTTATTCATGCACCGAGTTCTAGAACACCCCAATATTTTGTTATAAATAGGAGGATTTTCCCCATTCATTAGTCACCTCCATTGCATTAGATCACAGTAGATGTACTCTTGGTCACCAATTTCATTTGTTTGCATTTTGAACTCCCATTGAGTTCCATGTTTGTTAGGGTTTCTACCACGATAGAGAGGAATTTTAGATCTGAAACACTGAGGACTTTCAAGAACCCATCCCATTGAGGAGAATCGGAAAACACCTTTCTTGTTTTCCTCTCAGGTGCCCCATTCTTTAATATAATATAAAATTCTTTTAAATACATTGTTCTTGTCTTGTATATTGGATGCATGGAGCCATATTATATTTTATCTGCTTAATGTTTGTTGTGCTTAGATCTGGATTTGTGCAGCAGAATTAAAGATATTTTGCAGCCATAATCGATGTTAGGGATATTTTTTATGCGTAGCTAAAGTGATCTTTTACGACGAAAGAATCATACTAACAGCACAGTCCATCGAAAGTATGCAACATGGGTACTACTTGGATGAGGAATTACATTTTTCATCCAACAAGTACTCCTGCTCGAAATTTGATTAAAAAATTTGGAAGATAAGTTGAATATACGAGTTGAAAAAGTAATTTTATTATTTTATTATTATTTTTACCCTTTTACTTAAAAAATTGTGAATCATCCCCCATGGTTGAAATCATCA
Source organism: Pinus albicaulis (assembly GCA_034641835.2). Classification (NCBI taxonomy): domain Eukaryota; kingdom Viridiplantae; phylum Streptophyta; class Pinopsida; order Pinales; family Pinaceae; genus Pinus; species Pinus albicaulis. Next base: position 1,665,889,995 of record CM076575.1, on the reverse strand, counting down.
TCTTGGATCCTATTGGTTCTTATAAAGTTTATTTTTGTTGTACATTTTTCTTAGGAGGCCCATTTTAGACCTCAAAATTCCCCTAATGTAAGTGATAATGTGTTCATGATATTTGAGGTATGATGATACACCTGTCGGCTTCCCTAATCATAGAAAGTTTGATGTCATGTTCACATGTGATGATGAAGATGCCGATGCTAAAATGATGAATATATGTTTTGGAAATTGATATAGTTTGATTTCATGATATAATAGTTTCTCTGTTGCATGAAAATATATGATAGATAGGTTGATAATGATGAATTCTAAAGTGGATTCTCATTAAGAGGGAGACTCTTCCTAATATCCCTATACATATTATCATTTGCATTAAATATATGGAAGATTATTTAGAGTTGAAATAAGTTTTCTGGACATAAATACAAAAATATATGACATTGTTGGTCTACAACAAGTTCTTGTTCGAGAAGAGAAGGGTTTCCCTTACTCTAAGCCCCAACTGCATGGAAGAAATCTTATCAATGCGGTTATAAGCCTCACAACAGTACAAACAAAGGTATATGGGTGTGATTATAAAAGTAGGTCACAAAAGCTGAAGCCTTATGCATGAGATTAGAAGTGCACCTGATTTATGACAATCTACAGACATGGAGTAGACAGTAGACTGTCCTATGAGCATGGAAGTTTTGACTTACTATAGAGAATGTGCATGTGTTGACTAAACTTGTGTTTGCAGAGGACCGGAATATACATATCAATATGTGATTTTGATTTGATCATTGAAGTTTATATATGAAGATATTTGATAAGAATTGCAAGGGTTTGAAAAGATTTGGCTTGACTTAGTATAAATGATCATATTTTCTTAGATGATTGATGATGGTTTCTAAATTTAACTTGATGTTTGATATTCCATATATATGTTTTGGGTTATGGAATGATTGAACTCACTGTGATAAAAAATTAGGGTTTTGATTTGATAAATGATGGTTTGACTTGATGAAAATGCTATGTGGGCATAGTGACTTTTAGTGATTAATGTTGGAATTGATTATATATTGACTTCATTAGATTGAGCACATTGGTTGTAATACAATCTATTGAAGTATGCAATGATCTCACCACGAATGCGTGAAACTTATATGACTTACCCTAGGTGTATGAATTTGAATATAGTGACATAAATTATTCATGTTATGATCATAAGGACGGCTTGATAAAGTTTGATTGGATATTTCTTGGTATATAAAGGTTGTTGTAACTTGATATTTGGATGTGAGCTCTACCTAGGAGTTTTTCACAGTGATAATTGGAAAAAACTTTTATTATTTTGATATTAGTTTTTATTTGGCATCTAAGGCTTGATAAGATGGCTTAGTTGATTTGATTGCACAATGTCAAGTGTTTTTTTTGCAGAAAGCAAGCTCACTGAGCCTCGCATATCTGCATTGACAGTTATACTTCAAAAGTGGTCCAAGGTATGACTTTGATTTTTGGTTTTATATACTGACTGTCTATTCTTGATAGGTAATGAGCCTATAATGATCAAGGTAAGATAGAGATGGCCTCTAAAGTTTGAATTGAATAATCATGGCATGATGAATTGCGTTTTGAAGATGGGAAAAGAAAATATATATTGTTGGACACTACGATTGAATTTCAAGAAGTTATGAAGAGATATTGTTGAAACTAACTTGGAAACTGATAGTTGATTGAAGCATTGATGTTCCATGCGAACACACACACACACACACACACACACACACACACACATATATATATATATTTTACATATAACTTGAGTGAATTAATGATTGAGCCGCTTTCTACACATTGAGTTTCCGTCAAGCACCCTTCGAGATATTTGCATTGGGTGATCAATTTTTTGGTCGGAGATATTATTCCTAAGATATGTGATTGCATGGATGTACTAATGCTGTTTGGATGTACTAATATCTTTAGTGTTAAGCAAGACCGAGGTTGATTTCGATGTTGTTAGCATGGCTAGTTATGAGGTAGGTTGGAGAAAATATTTGAAAAGATATTTTTGAACAGGTTTGGGATATGACAGTGATAAATTGTGATAATATAGAGTGGGATCCGATTGGAAAAGGATCTTGTATATATCTAGAACTAAGATCTCTTCATATATTGAGATAATGATGCTGTATGCGACAAGCTTAGGATTTTGGTTGTTCCTCTATGAGATGGAGGATGAATAAGGTATCCTTTTTGTATGAAACTAACTTGGAAACTGATAGTTGATTGAAGCATTGATGTTCCATGCGAACACACGTATATATATATATATATATATATATATATATATATATATATATATATATATATATATATATATATATATATATGGTTCACAATGTTTGATTTGATGTCCTGCATACTCAAACATTAGTGAGTTATTTATGTTGATACTAGATATGAGCATGGTGATATGTTTTTGATGTACATAGAGAAAGACTGATCAAGAAGATTGAGCCAAATCTTCCCCCCTGTTTGATCTCCCAGAGTGAGGAATTGAGATTGAGGTCTCCTAGGGTTGATGGATCTTTGGAAAATAAGGTATCATCCCTCTATGTTACCCATAGGGTCGGAGATGTCAGCTCCCATATCTTGTTCTATGTAGAGTATACCCCAATTAACATCATACCCACACAGATGGATGAAAATTTTCATTGAAACAGGGTGGAAGATGGTTGCTCCCCTATGAAATGACTCTTATTGCTCGATATAGGGTGTAAGATGTTTGATCCCCTATGATATGACTTGGGGTGAGAGTGCCCCATAGGAACTTCCTCATCGTCATTATATTATGGGTTGATACTGAGCTCCCCGATGTGGTTATAGGTTGAGTATGGATCCTTGATGATAAGATATCTAATGTTTCCTGGGTGGTATCTGATCTAAAATTACTTGCTATTTAATGCTGTGCTAGTTTCATCTCAGATATAAACTTTTCTTTGCATTGTTTTACTTATCTTTCACGAGTTTCTTTAAGAGCATGTGATTGACAAACAATGTACTTAGTGAAATTGTGGTTTTTTCATAAGCTTAAAAAGAATTATTTTAAATGATAGAACAGAAGCATAGAAAACACAACAAGCACATATAACATTGCTCAAAATAAAGAATTTTGATAAAGGAGTTCACCCCTCCTAGGCTACATCTTCTTGGTCTAACTTCATAGTGTGACCTTTGTATTAGCTTGAAATGTGCTCAAATTTCTGTTACAAGCTTCAGAACCTCTTGGAACCTATTCCAATTAGTTTATAACATAATAATCTCCGAAAAATGACTATTTGTAATATCCCAAAATTGGGATTTTCTACAACAAATGGAATATCTTTAGATATTCCAAAGTTGGAGCTTCAACAAATCATGAGCATGGCAATGTAGAGCAGCTCATTAGATGTAAAAGAACATCTCACCAGCAGATGTAAGAACCTCAACAAGAGTATGGCCTAGAGTCTCCTTCCCGGGTGGGGAAATGTAACAATATAGGGCATAAAATAGTTGTATTTAGCAAATAATGCAATAACAAACTTGTAGAATTGGAGATGAAACAAATGAAACTAGCTACACTAAACAGATCTCCCCAGCTCAAGATAGCTTAAAAACACCCCGATCCCATGACTTCTCTACAACAGAATTTCTGAAGTCTGTGAGAGCGTAATTCCCATGAGGGTTTATACAGAAAATGTTGAAATAAGACTGATTTGGAGATTACATTAATCAAATAGAAGATAAATGGAGGTTTAACCTCTTTTACACAAAGGGAAAAGACACCCGGAAAGGGTTTCCGAAAATATACATGTATAGAAAGCAGCACTGAAGAAAATAACGCAGTTTACTCAAAATTTGTATTAAGCATGGATGAATATAACATACAATAGATGAATAATACAGAAAATGGCCCTAGGCCTTCTTTATCAGAACTCCCGGAGGGAAATAAACACCTCCTCCTCAAACACTAGGACAAAAATAACAAAGTTTAACCCAGCAACAAATGCCCCTGCAGAAATGATGCAGTTCCTGAAGGTAACTGTGCTGTAGATGTTGATGGCTATTTGGCCCTAAGCCAAATGATGGAATTGAAGCTCAGAACCCTCCTTTAGATCCCTTAAGCAAGTTGATCCAAGAATGAGATGGAATTCCCGCACGGGAATCCTTTGCACTAAGCAGTGTTGCAACCACAGGTAAACAACTGAAGCACGCAAGTAGTCAAAATACCAAAGATAGATGAATACTTAATGAACTCCTTGATGCTATGCCCTCCTTTTTATCTTTGGTGAGCCTCCTCACCTCGGACCCCACACATTGTTGAGGTGACTTCCTAGTGAAGATTCCTCCTTCAAAACTACGCTGTCCTTGTTGGCTTCCCTCCCTCTTGTAGCAGTGTTGTTGACTTGGTCAAATGGGACTAATCCATCTGCAATGCCTCTTTTCACACTAAGGGGTCTTCAATCCAGTTCTCATATGTGTGTCTAGGCTGATCCTTGTTCACATTGAGCTAGTTTACTTGGGTGATCTCTTCCTCCTCAAGACTGCATGTTGACTTAGTCAAACTTGACTATGTCCACATCTAATTTTTCCTTGTTCACACCTGAAAGTGTAAAATGCAGCTCCTTTGGTGATCCCCTTCCTCATTAAGGTGGAAATTATTAATATTTTTATTTTTCATGGGCCTCCTTACCCATTTATTCCTCTCTTAGGTGAAAGCAGCAAAATCTAATATTCCAAATTGCTGTGTGCAAATTTTGGAATATTACACTATTTTTTTGCTGTATTTGGACTCTATATGCTCTGGAAATGACCCCAACACCTGTTTGCCCTGACCATCAAAAATATTAAAATGTACTAAAACACCTGTAGATCACCTTTTCTGCCTTTTCAACCTACTCCATTAAGTTCCTAGCATGCAAATTAGCTAGGATTGACTTTTACTGAGCTTAGTTTGGTCGAAAATTGAGTGAGTTATGACCAAAACTGTTTTTGCCTCAATTTCTCCTCCAAAACTGGAGAAACTGCCAGTTAAATTTCTAAAATTGGAAAATCCACCAAGTTTGGTGCTGCCTACGAAAACCCGCCAACGTTAATTTCAGATAAATTATTGCTTAAGCGCGTAATTTGGGCGGATAATATATTTTTAACAGTTAAGTGCATATTAAGCGCTAATTGCATTTTATCATAATTAAACCACGTTTTAACATTAATTAAATGTGGTTAATATCCGCCGGTTCCATTTGGCTTAGGTCTCGGTCTTTGACTCGCGATCATATGGGGAGGGGGCTGGCCCCCTCCGACCCCCAAACATTGGCCATTGAAACTTTAAATAGGTGCGAATTTCTTAAGGTGTAAGAAACACCATGCAGAGGAAGTGGTAAGGCATTTTTCGTGTGGGCGGGAGTGTAATGTTTCCAAATTGGGGATTGCACAACAAGCTTGGAAAAAAATGCACTCCTTGGGAGATTGGTGTACATAATTGAGTTTGCAGCCCTTGGATCCCTTAGATCAGCAGATCTGGAGTCTAAATCCAAAAGGGGAGCAAAAACAAATTAAATTAGGTGTGGTAGACAGGTCTCCCACAACCTAGTCTAGCTGGAAACCACCCTACAAGAGGGGCTGCATCTATGCACAACCAACAGCTTTAGGAATAACACAGTCTTTGATATTATAAGTAGGAGGCGATCAAATATAATTAATAAATGAATGTACAACAGTAAATCAGAATTAAAGTGAAGCTCTTTCAATATACAGTAAGTTACATGAGACAAGAGAGCAAGATAACTTCATAAAAGAGAGCTGCAACATAGATATATCAGCAGAAAAGGCTCAACAACGTTATTTTCATGAGTTGTAGTAGATGTACATTACAATTCATATCTAGGACAGATCTATGGATAAAACATCAGATCTATATCAGATCTGGAAAATAGATGGTTTTCTTTACAAGATCCCCTTGGGGTTTTGACCAAATCATGCATAAATAAGAGTAGATCTGAGAAACAAGTTGCAGATCTGGAAGTTGCTGCAGTAAATTTATGAATATAACATTTCATTACAATGGATCAAATCTAAATAGAACATGGATCAGCAAGCTAATCCATGGATCACCAAGTGGAAGGCAAGGCCCAGCACTAGAGATCTATGATCTCAACTATGAGCAAAGCACCATGAAGAACCTCACACCAAAATAACATAGTCCATCAATAGAAACAATGATGTAGCTCAAATGACATAGATAACCACTGCAAAATTTCAGATCTTAAGTATAAAGAGAAGAGACACTCTTCCAGGAGGTTAAAAGACACACTCCATGAGAAGAGGCTCCCAAAACAAACTAGATCTATGCAGATCTAAAACTCCACTTGCTGCAGTTTGCAAAAGCAGACAAACCCTCACTAGATCTGCGCTGCTAATGAAAGTAGAGCTTGGCCTCAAGCCTGATAGTGGATCAATTCAGCAAATACTCCTCCAAGAATTCTCAAAGGAAGAGGTGAAATTGCTGCATAGGAATTCCGAGTACAATCCTCCATTAGACAGCAGAGAATGGTATTTTTCTAAGCAGACAAATACTCAGAAATATGATCAATCAAAAAATTTCTCTTACTGCCCTCCCTATCCTTTTATAATATGGAAAGCCTTTGCAAACCCTAAACCACCTTGATGAGTTAGCCCTTTTCACATGAGAGGCCTCCTTCTAGAACTGCGCTATCCCTTTTCGGAGATGCAATGAACCTAGACAACTTTGTTGATTTGGTCAAGGTTGACCCAGTTTTCAGCTCAAACCTCTTTCACACTTGAAAGTGATTATTTACATGGCCCTGATTTATCTTTTTTCTCATGGGAATTGGTTTATTCATCCTTTTTATGAGTTTTACATGTCCTCCTTTATTCATTTATTCATGCAACAGAAATTAAAACAAAATTGAATATTCCTCTTAGCTATGGCTAAGTAGGAATATTACAGTCCTCCCCTCCAAAATGTTGCTTGTCCTCAAGCAACTGATAGGGTAAGAGCTGTAGTTCTTCTCCTTCTCCATTGATGGCACCATCAAGGATCAAGTTTTTATCATGGGCCAAGTGCTCATTAAGCCAATACATCAAAATTTGCTCCTCCAAAGCTAACATAATATGTGCATAGTCCAACCCCTCAAGAGTGAGGAACTCAACAGAGATAAACATAGTTGGAGCAATGCTATATCTAAAACATGTATCATGAAGCACAAGTTGGAGTTCCATGCCATGGGGTACATAGACATTGCTCATCCTTTGACCATACAACCCCATAAACAATACTAATATATCATCTATGTATGGAAGCAATACTACATAAATGAAAACTGAAATCTGAACATGTGGGGGTGGGTAAAAATTCCACATGTGATGCCAACATAGTGAAACACTTGACTTCATGAGATCCAGGTGTGGCAAGTAGCATCCCCACCACACTTCTGCTGCATGAGTCACCTTAATATGGCTGAAAGTGTTACATAAGTTTGGTGCCTTTGGGAAGCGCCCATCATGGAAAGGAATCTCCCTTTGCACATCAAGGGAGTGGCCAAGCTCAAAAATTCCCTTGACCCCCAACAACCCATGAGATCCACATGATCTCTCACTCCCTTTAGGAGTCCCATCCTGCAAAAACATGGCAAAGGGAGGTAACAGATCAGAAAATACAACTTTCTTATCATGATCAAATCCTTCACCATCATAGTTCTTCACACACATGGAGTTGTGCATGAACATTCCCTTCCTCTCAAGCAAAGGAAGAGCTGGCTGAGTTGGCTCTTGCAAGGAGTCTATTGGCTGCTCCAATCCTCCATGGCTATTGCACTCTTGAAAGTGTTGATGTAGGTCCTCTCTCATGCCTACCCAATCAAAACTCTTTATGATCAAGGAATAGATCTTCATTGAATACATATGGCTGAGGAAGAATTCTTCATATGCTCCTTGTAGGATCTTCTGCTTGAGCTTGGAGGCTCTAGCCAAGAATACCTTACCATGATAATAGATGACTCGTCCTTGGACTAAGTAGCCCTCTTCTTGATTCATGCCATCTAGTATCAATCATGTGTGGAGATCTTTGGAATACTCTACAAGCAGTTGAGATTTCCAATAAAGATCCACACTTCTCAACAAAGACAGCACTGCTGATACATCCATGGGAGTGCTTGTCTTTTTGCTGATTGCATCTTTGATATTACACATGCCAAAACTGTTTGTTGGAAGGTTGATCCTCCCATTCTTCTCTTCCCACAGCACTGTAGCTTGATCCTTCATTTCTCCAATCCTTCCTGGATCTATATCTAGAGAAACACTTTGTGAGGCTTCCCCCACAAGATCTAAATTTGATGGCATTCCAGGTGACTTGCCATGAGATAATAATGTCCCTTGCAGCATGCTCATGAACATGAGAGAAGGAACTGTGAGATCCCTTCTTCCACTGCGCAAATCCATCTCTATTGTTTGTGTGGAAACATTGGGTGAAGGATAAGTGTTCATGCCTTGAATCATTTGTGGTTTCCCACTCTTCAAGTCCACCCAATCCATTTGCAAGCTTTTCAATCGGTGGTAACCTTCCTCAAAGTAATCAACCATTGGACACCTAAGATGATGTTGGTGTCTGGTATGCCAACTACAAAGAAATGATCCACCAAAGTGTAGGAGCCCATGGTGACAGAAAATGATGGAACATATTGCATGCATTGCATGGTCCTATCCCCTGGGACCAAGATAGAAAATACCTTAAAAGTATCAGTGGGGATTCCCCTCTTTTTCACAATATGAGCATCAATAAAGTTGTGGGTTGCCCCACTGTCAATCAACACAGATACTCTCTAATTCATGACTAAACCTTGTACTCAAAGGGTCAAGTACTTAGGCACTCCTCTCAAAGAGGAAAGAGTCCCACTGGTTGGAGCAAAGGCTCCCTTCCCATCTCTGGATGGTATTTGATCCTCCTCATCCTCATCAGCGATGTGACCCCTCCTAGGACCATCATCTTCATCTTCCTCCTCAAAATCTGAGAAGACTTCTATGTAGTGTGCCCTTCCAGTAGCACATCTATGTCCCGGTACCCATGACTCTTGGCAGGTGAAGCACAGTTTCTTTTTCCTCAATTCCCTCCTGAGATCAATATCAACAGTTTTCTTCAGAGAGCTCTCCTTGGGAGGAGTAGCTTTTCCTTCCTTCCCCTTAGAAGAGTGAGGGGCCTTGTTTTGGAAAGTTGCCTTTATTTTTGGCAAGGAATCTTGGATATCTCTAGCTCTCTCAATGGCATCATGCAAAGTGATGGGTTTGGTAGATTTAACTAACCCATGTAAAGGTTCCTCCAGGCCATCAATGAACAGGTAGACTCTCCTTGCTACAGATAGATCAGGAACCATGACTGATAATCTCAGAAACTCAGAGATATAAGTCTCTACATCTCCTGCCTGCTTCAGCTTTGCAAGGCTTATGAAGGGTGCTTTAGGATCCTTCCTGTCAACCTCTCCACTAGTCTTCTAGTGAACTTAGCATAGGTAGTCACATTGCTGTGTCCCAATGTAGACAACCCATGGAACCACCAATTGTGTGCTTCACCCTCAAAGTGCAGTGCTGCAATATTGATGGCTTCAACTTCAGGGACTTTTTTCAACTGGAAATAAATATCCAGATTTTCCACCCATGCCTTGGCAGAACTGGAGGATGATCCATCAAACTTGGGAAAAAATAACCTGCCCATAGTGTGGTGTTTACCATGAAAGAAACCCCTATCTCTATACTGCTGCCATGGTCTCCTTCGGTCCTTGAGATGGAAAAAGTCTTGGAAACTCAAGTTATCCTTGAATCTCTAACTCTGAGAGTCATACTCCACAAAGTAACATTCAAGGGAGGCTTTCTCTTGTGGTCCTTCATTCTCCACAGCCAAGAAGGTAGGCATAGTGGAGCGTTGTGAGGCTTGTGGAGCTTGTGGCAGGCTCACAGGTTGACCAGTCCCACAATGAGACATGTCAGAGATTTCTCCTTGATGAAATATCCCAAGAGACTCCCTCATTCTGTCCACCCTCATCTCCTTGATCTCCTTGGCAAGATATTGCATGGCCACTAACAGAGTTCTTGCAAACTCTTCACCTTCTTTATCACTGGTAGTTTTAGGGGATTTACCCTTGTCTTGATCTTCAGTAGTATAGTCATACTTCTTATGACTTCTGTTTTGGTACCTCTTCTCCCTTTCAGTAAGAGGTTCATCTTATTCTGAATGCAACATGGCTGGGGCTCCAAGGAAAACACAGGTTGTGCCAAGAAAGGAGCTTTGATACCACTGTAATGTTCCCAAATTAGGGATTGCACAGGAAGCTTGGAAAATAACGCACTCCTTGGGAGATTGGTGTACATAATTGAGTTTTCAGCCCTTGGATCCCTTATATCAGCAGATCTGAAGTCTAAATCCAAAAGGGGAGCAAAAAAAAATCAAACTAGGTGTGGTAAACAGGTCTCCCACAACCTAGTCTAGCTGGAAAACACCCTACAAGAGGGGCTGCAACTATGCACAACCAACAGCTTCAGGAATAACACAGTATTTGATAACATAAGTGGGAGGCCATAAAATATAATCAATAAATGAATTTACAGTAGAAAATCAGAATTAAAGTGAAGCTCTTTCAATATACAGTAAGTTACATGAGACAAGAGAGAAAGATAGCTTCATAAAAGAGAGCTGCAACATAGATATATCAGCAGAAAAGGCTCAACAATGTTATTTTCATGAGTTGCAGAAGCTGTACATTACAAATTATATCTAGGACAGATCTGTGGATAAAACATCAGATCTATATCAGATCTAGAAACTAGATGGTTTTCTTTACAAGATCCCCTTGGGGTTTTGACCAAATCATGCATAAATAAGAGTAGATCTGAGAAACAAGTTGTAGATCTGGAAGTTGCTGCAGTAAATTTATGAAAATAAAATTTCATTACAATGGATCAAATCTAAATAGAACATGGATCAGCAAGCTAATCCATGGATCACCAAGTGGAAGGAAAGGCCCAGCACTAGAGATCTCTGATCTCAACTATGAGCAAAGCACCATGAAGAACCTCATACCAAAATAACGCAGTCCATCAATACGAACAACGTTGTAGCTCAAATGACATAGAAAACCACTACAAAATTGCAGATCTGAAGTATAAATAGAAGAGACACTCTTCCAGGAGGTTAAAAGACACACTCCATGAGAAGAGGCTCCCAAAACGAACTAGATCTATGCAAATCTAAAACTCCACTTGCTGTAGTTTGAAAAAGCAGACAAACTCTCACTAGATCTGTGCTGCTAATGAAAGTAGAGCTTTGCCTCAAGCCTAATAGTGGATCAATTCAGCAAATACTCCTCTAATAATTCTCAAAGGAAGAGGTGAAATCCATGCATAGGAATTCCAAGTACAATCCTCCACTAAACAACATAGAATGTTATTTGTCTAAGCAGACAAATACTCAGAAATATGATCAATCAACAACCTTCTCTTGCTGCCATCCCTCCCCTTTTATAAGATGGAAAGCCTTTGCAAACCCTAAACCACCTTGATGAGTTAGCCCTTTTCACATGAGAGGCCTCCTTCTAGAACTGTGCTATCCCTTTTTGGAGATGAAATGAACCTAGACAGCGCTGTTGATTTGGTCAAGGTTGACCCAGTCTTCAGCTCAAACCTCTTTCACACCTGCAAGTGATTATTTACATGGCATTGATTTATCTTTTTTCACATGGGAATTGATTTATTCAGCCTTTTCAGGAGTTTTACATGTCCTCCTTTATTCATTTATTCATGCAACATAAATTAAAACAAAATTGAATATTCCTCTTAGCTATGGCTAAGTAGGAACATTACAGGGAGGTCAAGGGTTCGAGCCCCGACCCCGCCATAATATTTTTCTCGGGAAAATAAAGAGGTCCTTCCACCAACTGTCCATTTGCCTCCAGACTTAGCCTTCTACCAGGTTTCGTTATCGCCTCCTCTACAGTTCGTGAGATCCACCGAGACATGGTTTGAACTATGTGATATATATATATATATATATATATATATATATTGAAATAAATTTGTCGTATATCCAATGTTTCAAAACTTGATATAACAATAATTCGACCTTCCAACCTATCCTTCCATGGGGGGGAAGGGGTACGTGGCATGCCACGTGGCCCTTCCCCATTGACCACCATATAAAAATAAAAAATGCCAATTTAATAAAATTCCACTTAGACTTAGGAATACATTTTTTCACTTCCTAGTTATCATCGAGGAATCTGGTGGTGCCACTTGGAACAGTGTCTTTGGCTATTTCTGGAGGATTTTCCTACAAATTATGACTCTACCTACCACATCAGCATTGTACCTGTTCTGCTAATTTTTTTTCCTGTTTTGGAAAATGAACAACAGACAATAACTCAGCTATACGAACTTAGATTTTGATGAAATGAGTTGCGCCGGAATCCCAGTTACGAACTCTATCCGGTTGTTCAGGTTTGTAGAAATTTCGAGCACTTTAAAATTTTAGCTAAAACTTGAGCTTTAGATCATTCCTTCTCACCAGAAGCCTTTTGGAACCCAAAAGATATTATCAATTGTTCAACAAGTGAGGGTACAACTCCCTCACTTTTCCAATCTCCAATCATTTTTCCTTTGAAGGATTTTGACCTTTGAGTTCAACACTAAGGTATTCAACATTCCCTCTTCTTGAAGTTCTGATTCTTCTGTCAAGTATGAGATCTTGCTGAAGTTCATCAAGATATTGTGGCAAGAAATCATCTATTTATGGAAGCTGAAAATTCTCTCCTTGATCATCAATCAAAGGAGGCTCAAACACTGTCAAATCCTCAACATTAATGATATAATATTTTTCATATAAGGAGGAAAATCTAGCTTGAATGCATTTGTACCAATCTTTTCTAGAATTTTAAATGGACAATAATGAATTGGTTTGAGATTTTTACCTTCCCCTTGCAATATTTCTTTGCTTATGTACAACCAAACGTCATCTCCAACTTGGAATTTGTGATCAACCTGATGTTTTTCATGTCTTGCCTTGTAGCTGCTTTGACTCTTCTCAAGTTGCTTTTGCACTGTGTGATGTGCCAACTGAATTTTCTCAATGAAATTTCTTGCTTTATCTATGTCACTATGTCCATCTATAACAACATATTTCTCAAAGATAAAGTCCAATGGTAATCTTGGCAAGTAACCAAAACATGCCTCAAATGGCGATGTATTTGTGGAAGAATGTTTTTCCCAGTTGTATGCATGTTGTATGTAGTGTAACTATTCGTCCCACAACTTGGGATGCTTGTTGTAATAGCCTTTTAGAAGATGAATAACAATCGTATTTACCACCTCTATTTGACCATCTATTTTCGGATGAAATGTTGAACTCTTCTTCAACTTTGTATCCATCATGTCCCATAATTTTGACAAAAAATTTACAACAAATCGAGAATCTCGATCACTTACAATAGAAGTAGGAAGACCAAAATGGATCCATACATTTTGAAAGAAAATATTAGCGGTTTGTTCAGTTGTAATAGTTTTCTTGCATGCCATCAAAATACACATTTTACTGAACCTATCTACCACAACATAAAAATAATCATGACCTTTCCCAAGGATGAGAAGGAACTGGAAGTGGTGTGTACAAACCAAGGCCTCCTACAAAATCCATTGAGATGATATCCCAAGGATGAGAAGGAATTGGAAGTGGTGTGTACAAACCAAGGTTCCTATTGCTAGGCTTACTTGTTGCACATAAATAACATCCTCTAATAAAACGAGAAACACTTTCGTTCATGTGTGGCCTAACAATACCTTTGCAGACGCACTACTGTCTTGCCTACACCGAAATGTCCTGCAATCAATGATGTGTGCGCCTCCCTTATGATACTATTTCTTTCTCCCTGTGGTATACATAACTTTCCCAAGTGATACAATGAACTTTATGCACATTTAATCTAACTCTTCACTTTGGTTTCCTTTACTCAAGTTCTCATACACATCTTGAAAATCACTATCATTCACAAACTGTTCAATGTAACTTTCATGCATAATAGAATTGTGCTTGAGAATAATAGCTGAATTTCTAGAGAGCATATCAACTACCTTATTGTAGATTCCTTTCTTGTACCTTATAACCAAGTGAAATCGTTGTAGAAAATCCATCCTCCTGAAATGTCTTGATTGCTGCAATTTGGACTGTGATTGTAAATACTACAATGGCTGATGGTCAGTATGGATAATGGTCTCTTTTCCCATCAACGAATGCTTCCATTTCTTTACACTTTGTACCAATGCATATAATCTTTATCATATGTAGGATATTTAGTCATAACTGCATTAAAAGTTTCATAATTAAATGAGATAGGATTACCATGCTACATGAGCACTGCGCCCATATCATAATCACTTGCATCCGTTTGGATCTCAAATGGCTGTCTTAGATCTAGAATTGCTAGTACCAGTGCTGAACTTATATTTTGCTTTAAAGCATCAAATTATTTCTGTTGCAAATCTCCCCAATGGAAGACTTTCTTTATGCTTGTCAATGCATGGTGCTGCAATGGAAGAAAAATTAGCAATACATTTCCTCCAATACTGTGCTGCCCCTAAAAATCTTCTTACCTCGTTAATTGTATTGGGCTTGGGCCAATTCAAAATGACCTCAAATTTGGAAGGATCAATCTTCAATTCAACTCCTCCAACTATGTGTCCCAAATATACCAATGAAGTCTTACGAAACTCTCACTTTGACATCTTAAGAAACAATTGCTCTTTTTCTCAAAACATCAAGTACCTTGTTCACATGCATGACATGTTCTTCTCTTGATTTTCTGAATATGAGTATGTCATCTAAGTAAACAATGACAAATTAATCTATAAATGGTCTAAGCACATCATTCATCACTCTCATAAAAGTAGTTGGTGCATTTGTTAAGCCAAATGGCATAACTAACCACTCATACAATCCTTGTCTAGTCTTGAAAGCATTTTTCCAAATTTCTTCTTCAGATATCCTAACTTGATGATAACCACTTCTCAAATCTAACTTAGTGAAATAATTTTCATGCTTTAACTAATCAAGCAAATCATCAATGTGTGGAAGTGGGTAGCGATTCTTTACCATGATTTTGTTTAGTGCACGGAAAACGATACACATGTGCCAAGTCCCATCCTTCTTTGGAAACAAAACTATTGGAGAACCACAGGGTGAAGTAGATGGGCGTGTGATACCTTTATTCAATAACTCTTGGATTTTCTCCTTTATTTCCAAAATTTCCATGATTGACATGCGATATATACCAATATTCGGAAGTGGAACATCTTGCTGCAGCTGAATCTCATGCTGAATTCCCCTCTTGGGTGGCAACCCCTTTGGTTCTTGAAACATCTTTCCATGCTAACTTACCACATCAAACAAATCAGATTTCAATTTGTCATCACATCCTTCAAAAGATTCATAGTTAACATCTTCCTTTTTCTTGATCATAAGAAGCACAACATTTTTACTTGCATTTACTAGCTTCCATTTGCCGTGCATTAACTAAAGAGATATTCAGTTTATTGCGATGAGCTCTCACAATATACTCCACTTCATCTTTGATCAAATGATATTTTCTCTCATGATGGTGGAAGACTACTTTCCTATCATACAAATATGGACTACCCAAGATAATCCCTGAAATATCAAGTGGTACAACATCTAACTCAACTTCATCAACAAAGTTTGCAGTAATAGCAATTTTGAAAATAAATTTCCTTGTCACCTGTAAATTTGCATTGTTAGCTATCCAACCCAAAGGTTATGGCTTATGATGAGGTACAGTTTCGAGGTTCAGTTTTTTAACTAAGTCTTCTGAAATCAAGTTTTCTTGTGACCTTGGATCAAATAAGGAATCAATCTTTGTATGATTATAAATTACTCTAACATGGAATAATTCTATCCTTGTATCCTCATTTGAAGTGTTATTGTGACTGTTTGAGGTACTAGAACTTTCAATTTCTTCTTTTCCTTTATTAACCATGGCAACTATCTTGGTTTCATCTCCTGAATCAGATCCAAGATCTTTTTGTGTGGTGGCAGTCGTCTTTTGTTTTCATTTAGTCTTAGTTTGGGATGTAGTTTCCAACAATGAGCTTCATCATGCCCCTCTTTGGAACAATGTTTGCATGTTATTTTATCCCCTTCTTGCTTCACACTTGCATTCTTCTTTCCGCAACTATCTTGGTTTCATCTCCTGAATCAGATCCAAGATCTTTTTGTGTGGTGGAAATCGTCTTTTGTTTCCCTTTGTTATTTGGTTTCTTTGGTCTTAGTTCGAGATGTAGTTTCCAACAGTGAGCTTCATCATGCCCCTCTTTGGAACAATGTTTCCATGTTATTTTATCCACTTCTTGCTTCACACTTGAATTATTATTTCCCTTCCATTTTCCTACTTTATCTTTTCACTTACCCTTGAATGGCTTCTTCTTACTACCCTCTTCAGAAATGTTTTTGCCCCTTTCTTCAAGATGCGTGGCTTGCTCACATAATTCATCTAAGTTATTTGGGTTAAACATGAGAATAGTGTGTTTTAAGTAGGACTGTAGACCTCCTATATACTTCAAGGGTGTATCTTGTGAGTTCAAGTCTACTCCAAGTAATAAAGCCCTTTTCCTAAACTCTTCTGTATACTCTTGGACACTTTGACCTTTAAGTTGTCTAAAGTTTTTCCAACTCATTATTGCTTTCTGCATATAGGCTAATGGATAGAAATTTCTTTTAATGTAAGAAATGAATTCGACCCAAGTAATGGAAATCTTACCATGGATGTGCATTTCCTCTTGTGCCTTTGCCTCCCACCAAACTAATGCTACTCCTTCTAGCCTTAATGAAGCCAATTGGATTTTAATATATTTTTCTTGCAGACTTTGAATTATACAGTAAAATTCTAATTGAAGAATCCAATTATCTAGTTTTTCAGCATTAACTTCTCCATTATATGTAGGAAGTTCAAATTTGATGTCCAACTTGAGTAACCGAGTATTACCTTTTGGGATCTTGGAATGAGTATGGGTATGAGTTTTTGTAGTGGATTTGGAAGATGAAGATGCTGATGAGGATGATGATGATGATGATGATGGAGAAGGAGGTGGTTTTCCACCACTAGCTTTTGAGCTCCTCTCTTCCTCCTTTTCAATGTTTGAAGATTCTTCTCTATGATGGTGTTTTGAACCTTCTCCAGTTTCCTTTGCCATAAAATCTTCATACATAAGTTTCACCATCCTTTGAATTTCTTTGAACTCCTTCTTGACATCCCCTTCCTCAGAATGTTCATGAGCTCCTTCATGGCATGACATTTTGGTTGTTGATTCAAGCTCTATCTCTGCAGCTTGTATCTCTTCAACCATTTCAGCCTCATGTGAAATTAATTCCTCTTGTGATTCAAGTGTTTCCTTAAGCGGTCCTTTGAGTAAGGATAATGCTATATCAACCTTCTTCCTTCTTTTCCTAACTTCTGGACTAGCTATCAGTAGCTTCCCTTCTCCTCTCTGTAATCTCAATCTTGTAAGCATCAGTAATTTTGCACTATTAAAAACTCTTCAAGTAAAACAAGCAAGCAAGCTTGTGCTCTGATACCAACTTGATCTGAAATTACTTGCTAGTTAATGTTTTTCTAGTTTCATTTTAGATATAAACTTTTCTTTGCATTTTTTTACTTATCCTTCATGAGTTTGTTTAAGATCATGTGATTGGAAAACAATGTACTTGGTGAAATTATGAGTTTTTCATAAGCTTAAAAAGCATAAATTTAAATGACATAACAGAAGCAATAGAAAACACAACAAACACACATAACATAGCTTAACACAAATAATTTTGATAAAGGAGTTCACCCCTCCTGGGCTACATATCCTTGGTCCAGCTTCATAATGTGACCTTTGTATTAGCTTCAAGTGTGCTCAAATTTTTGTTACAAGCTTTAGAAACTCTTGGAACCTGTTCCAATGAGTTTATAACATCATAATCTCCCAAAAATGACTATTTTTTTGTTGTATTTGGACTCTGGATGCCCTAGCAATGACCCCAACACCTATTGGCCCTGACCTTCAAAAATATTCAAGTGTACTAAAACACCTATAGATCACCTTTTCTGCCTCTGCAAAATGCTCCATTGAGTTCCTACCATGCAAATTAGCGATGAATGACTTTTAATAAGCTCATTTTGGTTTAAAATTGAGTGAGTTATGACCAAAACTTCTTTTGCCCCAATTTCTCCTCCAAAACTGGAGAAACTACCAGTTAAATTTCTAAAATTTGAAAATCCGCCAAGTTTGGCGCTGCCTCTGAAAATATGCCAAAATTAATTTTAGATTAATTATTTCTTAAGCGCATAATTTGGGCGGATAAAATCTTTTTAATAGTGAAGTGCGTATTAAGCGCTAATTGCATTTTATAATAATTAAGCCACGTTTTAACATTAATTAAACGTGGTTAATATTCATCGGTTCCATTTGGCTTAGCTCTCGGTCTTTGAATTGCGATCATATGGGGAGGGGACTGGCCCCCTCCGACTCTCAAACATTGGCCATTGAAACTTTAAATAGGTGCGAAGTTCTTAAGGTGTAAGAAACACCGTGCAGAGGAAGTGGTAAGGAGTTGGTCGTCTGTGCGGGAGGTCAACATGGAAAATTTTAGGGGCTAATATTCGTAAGTGGGCTAATTTTCAATCATTTTTCCAAAAAAAATATTCGCCAATTTCCATTTTTTATAAAAATGATTTGCCCAAATTTTACAATATAAAATTATTTTACCTTAAAAATAGCCAATATTATATAAAGAGTATATATAAAATCATTATAAATTTGAATTATTTTACAAATACATCAATAAAATTTTTATAGTTTTCATATTAGGGACAACTAAGATTCGCCAATGTTTTAAACTTTGAGACAATTTTCTATCCTTAAAATTTTCCCTGGAGGTCAGGGGTTCGAGCCTCGACCCCGCCATAATATTTTGCTCGGAAAAATAAAGAGGTCCTTTCGCCAACTTTCGACTTGCCTCCAGACTTAGCCTTCCGCCAGGTTTAGTTAGTGCCTCCTCTACAGTTGGTGAGATCCTCCAAGACATGGTGTGAACTTTGTGATATATATATATATATATATATATATCTTGAAATACCCCAGCCACGCCAGTATATCCAGTAGACACAAACCTTGATATAACAATAATTTGACCTTCCAACCTGTCCTGCCATGGGTGGGGGAGGGTATGTGGCATGCCACATGGCCCTTCCCCATTGGCCACCATATAAAAATAAAAAATGGAAATTTAATAAAATTCCACTTAGAATTGGGAATAAAAAATTTCACTTCCTAGTCATCATCGACGAATCTAGTGGTGCCACTTGGCACAATGTCATTGCCTATTTCTAGAGGATTTTCCTGCAAATGCTGACTATACCTGTTCTGCTAATTTTTTGGCTGTTTTGGAAAACTAACAAAATACGATAACTCAGCCATACGAACTCGGATTTTGATGAAATGAGTTGTGTCAGAATCATGGCGATAAACTCTATCTTGTCATTTAGGTTTGAAGCAATTTCTAGCACTTTCAATTTTTAGCTAAAACTTGAGCTTTAGATCAGTAGCATTGGGCTCCCCGCTGGTAGATGAATTGAGGGTGGTAGATTAAGCTCCCCTCCTATGAAAAATTCTTCTTCTTTTAGATTCTAAAATGTTCAAAATATGAGAAGGGACAATCAAGAGATTAGCAGGAATAAGCAAAGGTGAATTGAGATGAACAATGACAACATTTGATGATGAGATACTTGAGATTGGATATGATTTTATACTTGTGATGATTACCTGATGAAACTAGAATTTATCTTTTCCAATGAAAAATTCCAACCATGGGATGAGATTCCTCTTTTTGAGAGGACCAATTTTGACTATTGAAGCACTCAATTTGGAAAAGGGAAAGTGTATTTGAATTAAATCCCACATGTGTCCATTTGATAAAGTCAACCCAAAAGAAAATTGGACTCCCTTGGAAGGCTATAAATATAAGTCTAATGATCCTCATTTAAAAAAATAATCTTGGATCATTATTCTATTTCTCTTCCTTGGTTTTGGCTCGCACAGGTCTTAGGCAGGTCCATGGACAATGGGTTCACACAAACGTGATATTGCAGGGTCTAAAGCTCACATCTCTGTTTTAGGTTTTTAGGTCTCAACTACAGGCATGTCATTGAGAAATATCGACTGTAATTGCATGTAGGCCAACTCATACATGCGATTTAAGCCTCTAAGTCGCACACACAACATGCCTTCCTTGTGGTTGGAAAGTAGGGTTTGTTTTTCGTCAATTGCCATAGTTAATCGAAGATGACTAAAGTTTAATGCAACCTAATGAAGCGATACGTGATAAATACTCTTGCTGGAATATTCTTTTGATTGATTTTGCAGGGATCATCTTCATGGATATTTTTTAGTTGTATGGATGAAGATATGGATCATTGTACTCTCTTTTGTTGAATCATTCAATGAAAATCTAATAAGAAGTCGAATCTGAAAGGGTTTTCCCCATAGTGGTTTTTTCCCTGGTCTCTGACAAATCCCGATGTCTCTATGTGTGAATGATTTTCTTATATTGTTACTTTATGTTTTGATGCATAGATGATGATGTTTCTCTTTCTATATAATTTCATACATTGTTGAATAATGTTGTAAATCTGAATAATGTTATGATGCTATGGGGTGAATTCTATATGTAAATGATGAAATGTAATTATCAAGTCAAAGAGAAATACACCCCTAAGAAAAATTAACATTATGAACATTAAAAGGAAGTGACATATGATTAAGAAAGTATTGGATATGGTCATATGGTTGTGTAGGGAAGATCAAGTAAACAAACAATTTTTATTGGTTGAGTTGGCTACACAAGAAGCCAAAAATTTGGCTTACTTTGATCTATTTTCAAATATGACGTGGAAAGGGTGAGCATAATGGTGCAGGTGTTTGTGTGAAGTAAACACATAGGAGGCGTTGAATGATTCATGATGCAGATCGACTCAAATGATCACT